>CATNEN010000039.1:12110000-12430000 GCA_950097015.1 Macrostomum hystrix | reverse complement strand
TTGCTAGTCTATGCCATTCGATTGATAAATTGTGGATTGCTAGTCTATGCCATTCGATTGATAAATTGTGGATTGCTAGTCTATGCCATTCGATTGATAAATTGTGGATTGCTAGTCTATGCCATTAGATTGATAAATTGTGGATTGCTAGTCTATGCCATTCGATTGATAAATTGTGGATTGCTAGTCTATGCCATTCGATTGATAAATTGTGGATTGCTAGTCTATGCCATTCGATTGATAAATTGTGGATTGCTAGTCTATGCCATTCGATTGATAAATTGTGGATTGCTAGTCTATGCCATTAGATTGATAAATTGTGGATTGCTAGTCTATGCCATTCGATTGATAAATTGTGGATTGCTAGTCTATGCCATTCGATTGATAAATTGTGGATTGCTAGTCTATGCCATTCGATTGATAAATTGTGGATTGCTAGTCTATGCCATTCGATTGATAAATTGTGGATTGCTAGTCTATGCCATTCGATTGATAAATTGTGGATTGCTAGTCTATGCCATTCGATTGATAAAGTATGGATTGCTAGTCTATGCCATTCGATTGATAAAGTATGGATTGCTAGTCTATGCCATTCGATTGATAAAGTATGGATTGCTAGTCTATGCCATTCGATTGATAAATTGTGGATTGCTAGTCTATGCCATTCGATTGATAAAGTATGGATTGCTAGTCTATGCCATTTGATATATTTTTAGTTTCAGTTGGTTTACGGACTAAATCGGGCAGTGACAAAAAGAATTAAGTGCTGTTTTGAAGTTGAATTACATGACTGACGTAAAGAAGCATTGAATAAAATGTTAGCCTTTACAACCAAAAACATACTACTAGAACTAGTATGCTTATTTCAAACAAATTTAAACAATTTTTCCTAAAACTCGAAATTCCAGTGGTTAGAGATTAAACTTTGTACTAATGACCGTGCGGTCGGGAGTTCGAAACAGCTTTGTCACTGATTGTATATCTATCAACCGCGATCTATTTATAACAAAATATTTCAATTTGTTGTATTAGCAAAGCTTGTAGAAATTAAAATCTGGAAATGAAAGTGCAAAAGTAACAACACTCAACGCATTGTTTGATTGTGTTAGAAAGAAAAAAACCTTTTAATTCAATAAATTCTATCGATTTCTCATACGGGAATCGCCACTGTTGAGCTATCCGTTTCTTTGGGCTGAAAGTTTGTTTCAAATTTCTGCTGTTAGAGTAATGCATCTATGAGAGAAGTCGATTATGAGATATGAATCCGGCATTTATTATAAATTAAACGTTAGGATTTCGGGACTTTGAGACTATGGGAATCGGAACTTTGAGACTATGGGATTGGGAACTTTGAGACTATGGGATTCGGAACTTTGAGACTATGGGATTCGGAACTTTGAGACTATGGGATTCGGAACTTTGAGACTATGGGATTCGGAACTTTGAGACTATGGGATTCGGAACTTTGAGACTATGGGATTTCAGGACTTTGAGACTATGGGATTCGGAACTTTGAGACTATGGGATTTCAGGATTTCAGGACTTATGACTATGGGATTTCAGGACTTTAAGGCTTCGGGATTTCGGGACTCTGAGAAGCTGGGATTTCAGGGCTTTGACACTTTATGATTTGAAAATTTCCCAATTTCTAGCCTTTAAAATTCTCCAAAATTGCTCACAAACCTCGGCAGACTCGTTTGGGCAGGCGCCATAGGCTAGCAGGATTTCAACAGCTCCGGAGAATCCCATCTCAACAGCATAGTGAATCGGCATTCGGCCGCGCTCGTCGCGCGCATTCACCAACTCGCGCATCTTGTGACCGTGCAGCATGAGATGATTGAGCACCTCCTCACTGCCGCTCTCAGCAGCCAGGTGAAGTACCGTGCGCTTTTGCTAGCAATTTCAATGGGTTTTGTTGTTTTCACTTTTTGCTCACATTTTAGAAAATAGATAAGAAATAGAAACCTGTTTCATTTTGGGATTTTAGGATTTGAAAACTTAGGATTTCCATAAATTTGGTATTTTAATAGATGGGATTTCTATAAAGTTGGGATTTCTATAAAGTTGGGATTTATATAAAGTTGGGATTTCTATAAAGTTGGGATTTCTATAAAGTTGGGATTTCTATAAAGTTGGGATTTCAATAAAGTTGGGATTTCTATGAAGTTGGGATTTCTATAAAGTTGGGATTTCTATAAAGTTGGGATTTCTATAAAGTTGGGATTTCTATAAAGTTGGGATTTCTATAAAGTTGGGATTTCTATAAAGTTGGGATTTCTATAAAGTTGGGATTTCTATAAAGTTGGGATTTCTATAAAGTTGGGATTTCTATAAAGTTGGGATTTATATAAAGTTGGGATTTCTATAAAGTTGGGATTTCTATAAAGTTGGGATTTCTATAAAGTTGGGATTTCAATAAAGTTGGGATTTCTATGAAGTTGGGATTTATATAAAGTTGGAATTTCTATAAAATTGGGATTTCTATAAAGTTGGGATTTATATAAAGTTGGGATTTCTATAAAGTTGGGATTTCTATAAAGTTGGGATTTCTATAAAGTTGGGATTTCTATAAAGTTGGGATTTCTATAAAGTTGGGATTTATATAAAGTTGGGATTTCTATAAAGTTGGGATTTCTATAAAGTTGGGATTTCTATAAAGTTGGGATTTCTATAAAGTTGGGATTTCTATAAAGTTGGGATTTCTATAAAGTTGGGATTTCTATAAAGTTGGGATTTCTATAAAGTTGGGATTTCTATAAAGTTGGGATTTCTATAAAGTTGGGATTTCTATAAAGTTGGGATTTCTATAAAGTTGGGATTTCTATAAAGTTGGGATTTATATAAAGTTGGGATTTCTATAAAGTTGGGATTTCTATAAAGTTGGGATTTCTATAAAGTTGGGATTTCTATAAAGTTGGGATTTCTATAAAGTTGGGATTTCTATAAAGTTGGGATTTCTATAAAGTTGGGATTTCTATAAAGTTGGGATTTCTATAAAGTTGGGATTTCTATAAAGTTGGGATTTCTATAAAGTTGGGATTTCTATAAAGTTGGGATTTCTATAAAGTTGGGATTTCTATAAAGTTGGGATTTCTATAAAGTTGGGATTTCTATAAAGTTGGGATTTCTATAAAGTTCACTCACCGTGTCGCGAATTTTCAAGTCAGCGCTCAAATTGTTGAGGCAGCGTACAACTTCGCTGTTGCCTTTGAAGGCGGCGATCATTACTGCTGATTGTCCGTTCTGTGAAGGCGAGATCATGAGCAACGGCATGACTTGGCGGACTTTTTCTGTCAGAAGTCTGAGGTCAGACGATTCTTGTCAGAAGATTCTTGTCAGAAGATTCTTGTCAGAAGATTCTTGTCAAAAGATTCTTGTCAAAAGATCATTGTCAGAATATCATTGTCAGAAGATTCTTGTTAGAGTATTTTTGTGAAAATATTTTTCAGTTTTCTATCAGTTGAGATGTATTTTAATTAATGTCTATCTATCTGGCTCTTTTCTTTGGACTCCATAGAATGCTTTTAAGGCACAGACGGTGTTACGAGTATTACGAGTGTTACGGTGTTCGTACCTTATCCGTGTCGTCAAGCACAGTCCGTTTGGTCTTGTTGATGAACAATTTCACAAGCTCTGGATGATTCTGCTCCGCTGCTATATGCAACACATGCATGCCCAGCTGCAATTGTGGCCATGTAATTGTAATACACTCGACTTTAGTAGCTTCTAGCCTATCTTCTGACCTACCTGTCACACCCTCTCCCTTATCTTCTAGCCTACCTGTCACACCCTCTCCGTTATCTTCCAGCCTACCTGTCACACCCTCTCCGTTATCTTCTGACCAACCTGTCACACCCTCTCCCTTATCTTCTAGCCTACCTGTCACACCCTCTCCGTTATCTTCTAGCCTACCTGTCACACCCTCTCCGTTATCTTCTAGCCTACCTGTCACACCCTCTCCGTTATCTTCTGGCCTACCTGTCACACCCTCTCCGTTATCTTCTCGCCTACCTGTAGCACCCTCTCCGTTATCTTCTAGCCTACCTGTCACACCCTCTCCGTTATCTTCTCGCCTACCTGTAGCACCCTCTCCGTTATCTTCTAGCCTACCTGTCATACCCTCTCCGTTATCTTCTAGCCTACCTGTCACACCCTCTCCGTTATCTTCTAGCCTACCTGTCACACCCTCTCCGTTATCTTCTAGCCTACCTGTCACACCCTCTCCGTTATCTTCTCGCCTACCTGTCACACCCTCTCCGTTATCTTCTAGCCTACCTGTAGCACCCTCTCCGTTATCTTCTAGCCTACCTGTCACACCCTCTCCGTTATCTTCTAGCCTACCTGTCACACCCTCTCCGTTATCTTCTAGCCTACCTGTAGCACCCTCTCCGTTATCTTCTAGCCTACCTGTCACACCCTCTCCGTTATCTTCTAGCCTACCTGTCACACCCTCTCCGTTATCTTCTAGCCTACCTGTCACACCCTCTCCGTTATCTTCTAGCCTACCTGTAGCACCCTCTCCGTTATCTTCTAGCCTACCTGTAGCACCCTCTCCGTTATCTTCTGGCCTACCTGTAGCACCCTCTCCGTTATCTTCTAGCCTACCTGTCACACCCTCTCCGTTATCTTCTAGCCTACCTGTAGCACCCTCTCCGTTATCTTCTCGCCTACCTGTAGCACCCTCTCCGTTATCTTCTCGCCTACCTGTAGCACCCTCTCCGTTATCTTCTGGCCTACCTGTCACACCCTCTCCGTTATCTTCTAGCCTACCTGTCACCTGTCACCTACCTAGCCTATCTTTAACCGTTATCCGTTATCTTCCAGTCTATCAGTAATTCACACTAAATCCCGCACTGAAACGCTGTCAATCGCTGATGGCCATAGAAACCTTATTCCTTCGTTTGATGTTCGCCGCCTTATCGATCAGCAGTTGCACAACGTCTATGTGGCCGAAGTAAGTGGCCCACATCAAAGGCGACATGCCGAATTTGTCCGCGACTTCAACGCTGGCCTTGGCGTCAATCAGCTGTCTGACAACCTCCCTGTGGCCTTTGCTTGCGGCCAGGTGTAGAGCCGTCCGGTCCAGACTGTTCCGACAGTCGATCTTCACCTGAGACTTGAGCAGCTTCTCAACTCGGCTAGGCTTACCCGAGCGAGCCGCTTCGTGAAAGGACAGCTCCGCCTTGGATACTGTGGCGGAAGGTTGCAATTTGGTCTTTGTGGCTGGTTCTTGTTGTGATTCTAGCAACGATTCCTTGTACGATAATAACTGCGATACTAGCTACGATTCCCTGTACGATTCTAGCTGCGATACTAGCTAGGATTCGTTGTACGATTCTAGCTGCGATACAAGCTACGATTCCAGGTTTGGTTCTTGCTGCGATACTAGCTACGATTCCTTGTACGATAATAACTGCGATACTAGCTACGATTCCTTGTATGATTCTAGCGGCGATACTAGCTACGATTCCAGGTTTGATTCTTGCTGCAATACTAGCTAGGATTCCTGGTATTATTCTTGCTGCGATTCTTACTACGATTCCTGGCATGATTCTTGCTGCGATTCTGGCTAGGATTCCTGGTATTATTCTTGCTGCGATTCTTGCTACGATTCCTGGCATGATTCCTCCTGCACTTCTGGTATGATTTTTGATGAGATTGTAGCTACGATTCCTGGTTTGATTCCTCCTGCGATTCTAGCTACGATTCCTTAGATTATTCTAGCGATAATTCTGTTTCTATTCCAGCTTTAATTTAAACCTTTAAATGTACTGTACTGGAAAAATATCTTACAAAATGGCTCCTGCAGGCTAGTGACCATGTCGCAGTCATCTTCGCTGCGTTTTGGCATAGAAGACTGAAATTCAAACATTTTGAATTTATAGTTATGGCAAAGTTATGGCATCTGATGTGTTAAAAAAACTATTTGAATAAAAAAATATTTAGTTCTACTCACCTCAGCCATTTTAAGCTGAATCGATTGATCGAAGCTTTTGCTATTAGAAGCTGTTGTGCTGCGCGGTAACTAACAGGTCTTCTACTCGGCTCTAATACAAGCAAAAACCTGGATTCTGGACACTGTGTTACTTAATTTATAATCAAGCCAGTTAAACGGAGTTGCATTGGGTAGGAGATAAGACAGAATATTTATTTAGAAGAAAAATGTGCTCACATAGCACGCGTTGTTATTTTACTGTCTGTCCAAGTTCCAACAGGTAAGAGAGGAAATTACAGCTCCAACTGGCTCTCTCTGTATGTGGCCCATGCCTAGCAGTTGCTGCGCACTGTTCTCGCCTTAAATCCTAGTCTTATCTGCAGACTCTGACCGCTTCAAGTAAGCGAGAAAACTATTTGTACATTCATACAGACATGCATGCTGTTTCTACATAACAATATTAATTCACAATTATAAGATATCCTAGCACTGTACCGCCGTTGCTATTCATCCGTGTACATTTAGCAAAAACAATAAAATATACAGTAATATGCAAAGTTCATGCAGTAATTCAATGTATACACATGTATAATAAGCCCTCAGAATTGGAAATACTGGTAATGCGAATACTCGTTACAGCTCGTTACATTTTTATAGCATATTTGTTAGGTCAGAAATTTTATGTCAATGGCAAAATCCTCAACTTTTTTATTTGAATTCAATGATTTTTTCGTCCAAATCAAGAACTGCAGATTCCAGAGCGTTCAAGTGGATTTTTCACTCGACCCCAGTAAGGAAGGTAAAGTAGTGGAAAGGGTGTGGATAATAAAATCGGTGAACACCCCACCCAAACCCAGATCCAACCAGACTAATGTTCAAACATGTACGCCGAGAAATGGAGAAAGGAATAATTAAAGGTTAGTAAAACAAGCTCAAAAGGACATTTTGTAAAAGCAATTCTATGGCTCAAAGATTTCGGTGCTCCAATTCCTTATGACCAACGAAAATATCTCCAACGAGCGATACGAACAGGTCATTACAAATTCTTGAATTGAATGGAAAAAGTGCAGGATTTTTGCCATAGACATAGAATTTCTGGCAACGAAGAAGCTCAAACGGTTATTCTTGAAGTGAATGCAAAAATCTATATTTTTTTCAACTCCAGTGTTCTAATTAATTTTGCTTTTATTTATAGTTGGAAACTTGCAATCATTAACTTTTAAGTAATTTGTTTAAAACAAATTAATTTTCGAGGTGCAGAGACAGATTTAGCTCGTCTGGGACTGAGCTAAATCTGATCAACAAGCGCAGCTGTCTGATTTCAGTTATTTTACAAATACAAGTACGACATAAAATATTCCGTTGCCAAAAAATGTTTATTATTATTATTTTTTACTTTTCCTAAACAAACTAAAATAAATTAGGTTTGCTGTACAGTGATATTTTTCTTTAGCGGGACATACCGTTTGTTTTAACATAATGCACAGCTGGGAACCATTTTAACTTCAGTATTAATGCACGCGCATGCGCACAAGTTCAACACGTTATCATCAGACTTTCGTTATATGATTTCGCCTGCAATACTATATTGATTACTGGCTTAATTTAGTGTTCTGAATTTTTTTCGAAATCGCTCTTAGAAGTTTTAAACCATGCATCCATTGTTTTTTCAGCTTGCGAATCATAGAAACTAGCTACTTTCAGTTTTAGTATTTAATAGTAGGCCTAGCTGCTCCAGTGCTCCATTGATTGTAAAGTAGCTTAGTAGCTAGATAACAATTGAGCTAGAATGGATATGCTTCCTTTTCATCGAATGAATGGTGCTTCTACTGCTAGCGCTAGTAGCCATGAGATCATTGGTAAAAATCACAAGACGGACAAACCTTCTATTGAGGTAAGAGTTATCTTATTATCTATTATATGCAGGCCTATTCAAACATCAACAGTATTTGATACATATTATTATTGAGTAAAATTTTTATTCAAGTGTTTAAATAAAGTTTGAGCTTTTCAATGGAAGCTTTTTTATTTACTGGTCTATGAGTATATAACCTTTATATTAATTATGACATAATATTTTTATAGATAAATTACCTCAGCCCAGGCCCAGGGCTAGGCAAAAGTCTGCCTAATTTCAGGTATTAATATATCAAGCTATTGTAAATTGTATTATAGTGAATAGACTAATATTAGTCCCTAGTTTTTTAGGTAAATATCATTATAAAACTTATACATCTGAGTTTTAAGGTTGATCATAAACATCAAGGCCCTTGCCTGGTATGTTTAACTAGAATAAAAATGCCTAAAATTACGATATAAAGCTAGCTATAGCATATAGTGTATTAATATATGGTAAGTATAAAGCTACTTCATCTTGTTCTAGAAATTGGCAATATTTATTATATATATATTGTATTTTATCACTAGCTATTTCTAGTCATCTTTTAGTACCTAATACATGCTATAAGTCTTTCTGTTATATATTATAGCTATCCAAGTATTTTGGTGCTGTTTTAAGTAACTTAAAAATTCAAAGTAGCTTGTCACATTTTTATTGTAAGTAGTCAAAAATAATGTGGCTTATAGTTAATTTAGGCCTAACTATTTATTATTATTAATTATGTACTAAAATAATTGTAGCTATATAGCTATTATCAATGGTCAAAATCATGCTCTGTCTGCCAGAAAGCACAAAGTTTTTATGTACTAGGTACACTAAAAGTTAGCTCCTTGGTAGTTAAAATGTATTAACACCTTTCACACAGTATATACTAGTTTTTGTAGTATATGCCTAATTTTGTGCCAAACTGTGCAGCAGAGATAGTTTTTAAATAGTAATCTGGTGGTCATGAAAATACCCTATAAACTTTTTAAGTATAACATTATAAATATTAATTGATATTTTTCTTGTAAACTTGTTCTCCTCTTATCTTGGTTTACTTTTATAATATTTTTGTTTTTTAATACTATATGAGTTTGATTGATTAGGCTGCCATTAGCTGTTTAATATTTTACAACCATATGCCTAAAAATTAATGTTAAGCTCTATAAATTACTGCTGCTGTATCAGATTTATAAAAAGTGCACAGGACAGTCTCATTAATGTGCTCCCTATCCCTTCATTGTCATTTATTGGTCCAGTTGACTGTAGCCAAGCTGCGAAGGCAGCGCTCGGCCCTCCTAGAGAAGGACTTGCAGCATGCCAAATATGACCAGCTGGCTCACCGTCTTGAATCCGCCAGCGCATGCTTTGTCTGTGCTCACTGCCTGGCCTACTCAACTTGGGATGCCGACCAACTTGTTCAGCATGCAACAGATGAGCACCAGGCTGTTGAGTCTGTCTGTCCTTATTGCTTGACGCAGACTCCTGTGGCCGACATTGGCGAGCATCAGTTGCGTCACTTTGCTGCGGCCACTGCTCAGGATCTTTATCCGTGTCCGCATTGTCCAGTCTATCTGGAGGACAAGACAGCCTTCTTGGATCATTGCCACGGTATGCACGGCAGCCAACTCGAAGACTGCGCATGCGGCTGCTGCGGCCAAGTTTTTAGTAGCGCCGTTCAACTAGCAGGTTGGTGCCAGTGTCATTATCATTGCCATTATCATTATTTAGCTAGTTAGGAATCTTGTAGTGAAATCATTTAACATTAGAAAAACCACGGGGTATTTCAAATACCCAAATGGTTTTCTACTTTTAAGCTACAGTCCACGGACTGAACAGATATATCTACACAGCCTTTATTATCTCGGTGTAACTCCAGCCCATCTGGAGGAGAGTGTCCGGCCTCTCTACCACTGCGAGGTGCCCGGCTGTTTGGTGAAGAGTGCCAGCAAGCTGGCTGTTCAGCGTCACCTGGCCAAACGGCATCCGAGCCAGCCAGCCACTGCAATCATCAGCATCGACTACCTGGCCTGCGCCGCCCGTCCGGTGTCCTTTCTGAGCTTGCCAGCGTCTACCGCCGCAGCGGTCGCCGGACTCAACGATGACGCCGCTAACCTCGGCGAATTGTCGCAGCATCAGCGGCCATCAGCGAATGTTTTCGGCCTGCGCTGTCCATCTTGCCAGTTTACCACCGTCAGCTGGGCTAAGTTTGCGCGTCACCTCAGCCACGATTGCAGACGACTAACAGCTGTCAAGCCGGATAGCGACGAAGCTGGCGACGCTGATAAAGTGAATTATCGACTCTGCTATTGTTCGGAGTGCGGCGCCGCGGCCACTGATCCTGGCCTCATTCTTGAGCACATTGCATCTGCTCACGGCGATGAGGCTGAGGTGAGTACACCATTCTTGTGTTTTTTATATTAGAATGGATTCGAACTCCAGAACCTCATTAATTCGCTAATTAAGCCGCTAATTAGATGACGAAGCATAAGTCAATTGAAAATTCAGTCATACTTACTCCAGTCGTTTACCTGACTGTCAAGTTGCATAATAATAAGTAATAATCGCAGGAGGGCTGCGGGCAATGGCCCATCATTTGGTGACACTAGACCCGAAGCCAGCAAGGAGGCAATTCTGCCCATTTCGCTGACTCCTGAGCACACACACACAGATACCGTACGCAGGCAAACGCTGTGTGTACATCTGCCCTGACTTTCTCATCGTCAGGCAGTGTACAGTTTCAACTATGCCTTGGAGGTTGGCCCACAAGGACATGAAGGGCACGACAAGCCCCCAAGCCTTCTCTCCGCGGCTGCGCCCCAAATGAATGTAGCCTCTCCGTGGAATCGCCCTCAGGGACCTTGGTGCGAGAGGCAAACGCGTTAACCGCTCTCCACTCACCCCTGTCAAGTTGCATAACTAGACACGTAAAAATGTGCAACCAAATAAACTTGGCAATCTGTTGCACCTTCTTTAACTCCTTCGTCAGTCAAGTCACCGGGAGGCCAGGCCGCACACACAAACTCTATCTATGTCTGTCCCTGAATCGCGCACTTGTTCTAGGCGCGCATTTCGCAATGAAAATCTAGCGACACCCAAGTTGTACAGTGACGGTTGCCAGTTGCCGTGTTGCTTTCCTGTAGAGGTGGGGGAGAGGAGAGGTGGCGACTTGGTCCAGCGATCGAGTCGCGGTTAAAGGCCGGAGGAGAGGGTTGGGTTGGACAGAGGGCAGACCGGTGGCAGCGTGACTGGAAGGTCTCTTGAGCCTGCGGTTATCTCAGCGAGCGTATTCGAGTAGTTAACTAAGGCTCTATAGCTCACAATCGTTTATAGTCCTGGCTGGCGGGTCTTCAGTCCTGCACGGACGGAGGAGGCCCCTTTCAAAGAGCTGCGGAGAGAAGACTAAGGCCGGACTGGAGAGAAATGCAGAAAACACGCGAAGCTTTTGTGCGCGTGAGCTGAAGAGCCGTGCCTGCAGTGTGTGCGCTTGTGTGTGTGTGCGCGCGTGTATGTCGACTTCGGGCGTTGTCAGAAGGCAGTCGGGTAGGCAAGGGTCGGATTGTAGAGTAAATGAGAGCTGCTCTGAGCAGCGCTGAGCAAGAAGCAATGAAGGAAGGAATGAAGTTCAGCTCCGGGCGAGACCACATCCAATAGTTAAGAGTCGTCTAGTTCTAGATTTCCTCAGCAACTATTGACGTGCACAACGGGGCTTGTGACACAAACACACAGCTAGACTGAGGTTTTTTAGCTGACTGCAGCATTCAGCAGCAGCAGCAGTACCCACTGCCTACCGTACCCGATTTCCTTGATTCTGGCTTCTACAGTTGACGTCATACGTTGCAGCCAAACCCTCTCGCCTATGCCTTCTCCGCCCTATGGACTGGAAGGGCAAGGCCAGGCTTTGAACTGGCCTAACTGAGTGAAGGTGAAGCTTGAAGGTAATAACAAGCCTACTAAGCTAGCACGGCTAGTGTGAGTGTGTTTGTCACCGGCGTTGGAGGAGAACCGCGGTCGGAATGAACGTTGCGAAGGGCTTTGAGGGCGGCCCCTCCTGTCCCCGCCCCAACCGGTCTCTCCCCTCTCTCTCTCTGGCCGCGCTCTATCGCTGTGTTTCTCTCACTGGCTTGCATGCCTGCTTGGCCCAGATTTTTGCAACCTGCCGAGGCCGCGGCCGTTGCCGCTGCTACCGCCGCTGCTACCGCCGCTGCTTCTGCTGCTGCTGCCTTCGCGGAGGTGGAGCGGAAAGCTTGGTTGGCCAGGAAGGCAGGCAGGCATCGAGCGGAGAGGGAGAGAAAGACCTTAGCGAGACACACGCGGGCGGAGCTGCTTTCCAGATTTAGGCTGGCGTTCTGCTGGCCGCGGGCGGGCAGCCCGATTGCCCAGGAGGACCTCAGCCTAGGCTGCGCAGATAGGCACAAGCGATAGAGAGTCCGCAGCACACACACACACAGTCAGGAGGGCCGTAGCGGGGGATAGAGTGAGAGAGACAGGCAGGCAGGCAGGCGGGCAGGCAGAGAGAGAAGTAGAAGCGACAAACTGGACTGTTCTGCCGGGCCGCGTCCGTTCAGACTGCCGCCTGTCAGCCACCCCACAGGCAGGCTGCGGCCTCGCTTGTTGGGTACTGAATACTTGGGTTTGCCTAGCTGGCGTTGTGTACGCGTGCATCGCGACCACGACCCAGACTGCCTGCCTGCCTGCCTGACTCACTGAGGCGCTCCTTCCTTTTTCTCATTCTGCTAGTAGCTGAGCTCGCTCTGCGGTTGTCTCATTGTGTGTTTCTGTGTTATAACTCTCCGACTGATGATGACGAATTTTGTCTGCCTTCCTAGGCCTTGACAACTGAATTCTTTGTCTTCAATTGAATAGCGCAGGGGGTTGTGCTAACTCAGCAATTTGTCTGTCATTTTCGACCCTAGAATTGGTTGCGTGTACAATTCCAACCATCCTCTTTGATATGTGACGATTGTGCAATCATTGAACTGTAGGCGTGTGCGGAGATGAGTCAACAATCATTCTAAACATCTGAGATTGACTTCTAGTTCGGGCATTGCGTTTTTTCTAAGCTTAGTTTGAGACAAAATTGTCGCAGCGATTGAAGCTTGGCCGCATTGTATGAGGAAGCTCTTATTTGCTTCCTCCTGGATATCATCATCGGCTAGTCCCGCAGCTGCGGCCTTGCCAGCGAACTGGCCCTAGCTTTTAGTAGATAGCGAGAAAACAAGAGAGAAGACCGTTTAATAGCATCATCTGCAACATCGGCCGAGGCCGACTGCCGAGGCTTATGCCACCTGCTTCTTCTTCCTGTCTTCTGCTTCTGCCCGCCTGCCCGGCCCCCCTGAATGCGCAGAGGCCGAGTGACTCAGCTCGCTGTGGCTGCCTGGCTCCCTCACACAGGCAGGCACCCTTCCTCCCTCTTCTCTCGTTTCCTCTCTCTGCCTCTCTGTCCCCGGGGCCTCACAGTCGTCTGCTGGCTGTGTATCAATGAGGCAAGGCGGGCCTTGGATTTCGCAAGGCCCACACCGGCCTCACCAACCGTGCTGGCTATTGCAGCGGCAACGTCAGTCCTAGGCGCTGAGGTCTCCAGATCGGGTCCGGGCTGGGTTCCACGCCTGCCCGCTCTCCCTCGTCCTCCTCCTCTCTCTCCGTCTCTCCCTCTCTTTCTCTCTCTCTGGGCCCGGCCTGTCTGTCGGCCCGGCCCTCCCGGTACTGTAGAAATCGGCGGGCTGTTCATTCACCCGCGTTCTCCCCCCGTCTGCCACCAACTGCGCCGCCGCGGCCGCCTCCGCCCAGTTCAATTCCTAGCCTTCCGCTACGCTTTTTACCATCGACTGCTGACTGCCTACCAGTCCTTCTCTCTCTCTCTCTCTTGCTATTCATTTCTCTCCGCCTAGCCTCCTAGTTGTTGAAGCACCCGACGGGGGTAAATACTAAGGGCGGGGTATGATCAGATGGAGTGCTGCATTGGAGACTGGCATTGGTATCTAGCCAAGCCATCCATCTAGTCTTTTATGGCAGCTGCTTCTGTGCTTGCTTCTTGGTGCTCATGACCATAGACGATCATGCTCGACTTACCTTTAAATCGGGTTATGTATTAAGCTAACGAAGTGCTTTTATTTCAAAAGTTTTCAATGATCAATGATGATGCTTAATTAATGGTCTAAGGTCCTTCCATCACCAGTCCCCTGTCGTATCTGTTCCCTGTCTCGCCTCTTCTGCCTCGTCTGAGCTCTATCCCATCTCTCGTTTCTCCTTTGTCAACTTAATTTTCTCAATACCCTTATCTCATCTCTCTTCTTTCTCGTAGGAAGCCATCTCTACCCAGTCTCATCTCTGCCCAGTCTCATCTCTACCCAGCCTCATGTTTACCTAGTCTCATCTCTACCCAGTCTCATGTCTACCTAGTCTCATCTCTACCCAGTCTCATATCTCTACTCGGTCTCATCTCTTACCCAGTCTCATCTCTACCCAGTCTCATCTCTACCTAGTCTCATATCTCTACTCAGTCTCATCTCCGCCCAGTCTCATCTCTACCCGGTCTCATCTCTACCCAGTCCTATCTCATTCCATATTATCTCCCGTGTCTTGCCTCTTCCCTGATCGTCTGTGGTCTTACCTATCCCCTTTCTCATGTCTAATCTCTCCCCTTTCTCATCTCTTCCGTGTCTCCACTCTCCCATCTTAACTCCCGTCGTATTATGTCTCTTTTCACCCTATTTCATCTTCTCCCACGGTCTCATGTTTGATGTCATGCCCGCGAGTTTTGAATTGGGCTGTTCTAAGGATGGCCACTGGTTAAAAGTTTTTAAATGAGAATGTAACAACATTGATTTCGGTTTAAACAGGTCACTCTCATACAAGAGGACATTTGCACTTCACGTGTGGCCCTAGCCAAATCTATTGACGAAGAGCCGGAGCCACCGGCGCCGCCGCCGCCGCCTCCGCCATTGCCGTCACAGCAGCAGCAGCAGCAGCCGCAGCAGCTGCATCTGATTCGCAAACGTCCACTTGACGAGCCAGCTTCAGTGTCATTAATCCCGCCGCCTGCTGCAAGCGCCTCCGTGTCGATAAAGCTAGCCCGTCTAGACTCAGCCGCTGATTCCAACAGTTTATCTAGCACCATCGAGTTTGTCAGCTTCCCGTTCAACGAGGATGCCTACAGGGCTGCCAAGCCTGCCACACCGGCTACGGAGAACATCATCGCCAAGATGAAACGCTTCTGCGGCTACAAGGTCAAGATCTTGGGTCGAGAGAATCAGCGCCGTATACCCGAGTGCCCCGAGTGCAAGCGGGCCTTCCCCTACGGGCTCGGAGATTTTAAACGGCATCTGCTCAGTGTACACCTGGGCATACCGCGTGACACAGTCAGGGACTGCTTGAAGTATACTCAACCGGCGCCTGGTTGCAATAAAGGCGGTTCTATCACATTGGTAAGAGCCTGCCCTGCTTATATTTTACTATGAATTTGCACTGCATACTACTCACTTACTGGCACTAATCAGTAGTATTATTACATCTACACCAGGGGTGGGCAAACTCCAGCCCGCGGGCCAGATGCGGCCCTCGAAGCTCCCAAATCCGGCCCGTTGCCCCTTCTGACATCTGACATGTCCTGTTTCATCTCTCTCGTGTCTAATATCTCCCGTGTCTCATCGCTCTCGTATCTAATCTCTTCCCTGTCTTATCTCTCCCGTGTCTAATCTCTCCCGTGTCTCATCGCTCTCGTATCTAATCTCTCCCGTGTCTAGTCTCTCCCGTGTCTAATTTCTCCCGTGTCTAATCTCTTCCCTGTCTAGTCTCTCCCGTGTCTAATTTCTCCCGTGTCTAATCTCTTCCCTGTCTAATCTCTCCCGTGTCTAATCTCTCCCGTGTCTAATCTCTTCCCTGTCTTATCTCTCCCGTGTCTCATCTCTCTCGTGTCCCATCTTTCCTGTGTCTCATCTCTCCCCTATCTCATATTTATACAGTCAATGCGGCCCGCTGTCGTCTTTTAGGCTCTCTCTTTGGCCCGCCAGCAAATAAGTTTGCCCACCCCTGATCTACACTAATTTTAAAGGTTCACAAAACTGAGGCCGATCGCGACGATGACAGACCGCGCCCTGTACGCATCGACGCCTACAGGCATCGAGTGCCACTGCCTTACAGTACTAGAGTCCTGCGCCAGCTAACACAGCACTTTAGCAAGGAGTCGCAGGTGAATATGTAGAAATGTCCTTTGGGATCTTGAAAAATATTTACTATGGGATCTTTCTAAACAATGTCCTATAGGATCTTGGTAAACAATGTCCTATGGGATGTTGGTAAACAATGTCCTATGGGATCTTGTTAAACAATGTCCTATGGGATCTCGGTAAACAATGTCCTATGGGATCTTGGTAAACAATGTCCTATGGGATCTCGGTAAACAATGTCCTATAGGATCTTGGTAAACAATGTCCTATAGGATCTTGGTAAACAATGTCCTATAGGATCTTGGTAAACAATGTCCTATGGGATCTTGGTAAACAATGTCCTATAGGATCTTGGTAAACAATGTCCTATGGGATCTCGGTAAACAATGTCCTATGGGATCTCGGTAAACAATGTCCTATGGGATGTTGGTAAACAATGTCCTACGGGATTAGACTGACTTTGGTAAACAATGTCCTATGGGATGTTGGTAAACAATGTCCTACGGGATTAGACTGACTTTGGTAAACAATGTCCTATGGGATCTCGGTAAACAATGTCCTATGGGATGTTGGTAAACAATGTCCTACGGGATTAGACTGACTTTGGTAAACAATGTCCTACGGGATTAGACTGACTTTGGTAAACAATGTCCTATGGGATCTCGGTAAACAATGTCCTTTGGGTCAGTGAGACATATTTTATGTAATCATGAAACTTTTCAGATTTCTGTAAACATTATCCCATCCTTGCCTGCCCTCCCCCAGGACTACCTAATCGGCAAGATGGGCACCTATTCGACTCTGCACGTGATTGTTGATGCTCGCAACGGCAAGAAGTACCTGTGCGGCTCCTGCAGCTACGCTTCGCCGCACGCGCTAGCCGATGTCCGCAAGCACATTCTTGGCGCCCACTGTGGCATCTCGACTAAGCACTTTCGCTACTGCCTGCAGGCGTCTAGGCTGGATCCGGCTGAGTACACCCTGCTTAATGACGACAAGCTTATTCGATTGGCTCGCGAATTCGTTCGCATCAGACAGTCCGGCGATGGCGGCGCCGCTGCCGGTTTAGTCTCGTCTGAGGACGCCGAGGATCTGATGATGCTGGACCCAGACGCTGCCGCGGTGTTAGAGCCGCTGAATAGTAATCAGCAGCAGCAGCCACTCACTCCAGCTTCGTCCGATGGCAACCCGACCGCTTCTGGTCTTGCGGACAATAATAAGGGTGCCATGCTGCACTTCGGCCAGAATCCCAGCCATTTTGAAGAGGCCGACGGTGTGGACGAAGAGGAGGTAAGATTATAGTGACAGAATTTCTAGATTAGAGTGACAAACTTTCTAAATTAGAGTGACAGACTTTCTAGATTGGAGTGACATACTTTCTAAATTAGAGTGACAGGCTTTCTAGATTAAAGTGACGGGTCATTCAATTTAAAGTGACAGACAGGTCAATTAATTTAGAGTGACAGATCATTCAATTTAGAGTGACAGACAATTCAGATAAGAGTGACAGACAATTCAGATAAGAGTGACAGACAATTCAGATAAGAGTGACAGACAATTTAGATAAGAGTGACAGACAGATCAGATCAATCAATTCAGCGTGACAGATCATTCAGGCTAGAGTGACAGATCATCCTAACAACCAATCTTGACCAGGTGATTAATCTGCCGTTCTCCGAGTCCGTCCTTCGTCATCTGTTGCGAGATGCCTGCGATCGTCCACACCAGGACAGTCTGGTGTTGAAGATGCGCGCCTACTCCAAGTACCAGCTGGTGCGCCAGATTGCCCGCGGAAAAACCGTAGCCTACAAGTGCATCTGCGGCCGAGTGTTTCACACTGTTCGCCGGCCTGGAAACAGTGTCCGGCCGAGCACCCTGGCCGACGCGCGGCGTCACGTGATGGGCGTGCACGCCAGAATCTCGCACGAGATGCTCACAACCTGCTGTCAGGCTAGCCGCATCTCCCGGGAGAATAATTGGCACCTGTACTCAGACGACATGCTGCTTAGATTGGCCAACGAACGTCCGGCTAAAGCTTCGGCTTCCGCTCGCTCCCTTGACGACAATAGCGTCCTTAGCAACCAGAATTCTCAGCTAGAGGAGAGCGGCTGCGGCGACGATTCTTCATCGATGATTCTAACTGGCGAGGCTCAACAACTCGGTGGTGACGAGGCTTCAAAGAAGCTGCTGCAGCAGGAGCAGAAGACTGAGTTCTCTTCACTGCTCTACAGCTCTCATCCTGTTTGGCCGACTATGGGCAAGTCTGCTTCTTCAGGTGAGTTCCGTTGTTTGTTATCAATGGATTGATGTCATTTATGCTTTTTGGATTTAGTTTTGTGTAAAGTGTCATTTAAAAATCTGCGTCAATTTAGGATGTGCCATTTTAGATTTTTGTTAGTTTGGAATGTGTCATTTTAGGATGAGTGTCATTTTAGGATTAATGTCATTTTAGTATGAGTGTCATTTTAGAATGGATGTCATTTTAGGATTGATGTCATTTTAGTATGAGTGTCATTTTAGGATGAGTGTCATTTTAGGATTAATGTCATCTTAGGATGAGTGTCATTTTAGGATTAATGTCATTTTAGTATGAGTGTCATTTTAGGATGAGTGTCATTTTAGGATGGGTGTCATTTTAGGATTAATGTCATCTTAGGATGAGTGTCATTTTAGGATTAATGTCATTTTAGTATGAGTGTCATTTTAGGATGAGTGTCATTTTAGGATGGGTGTCATTTTAGGATTAATGTCATTTTAGTATGAGTGTCATTTTAGGATGAGTGTCATTTTAGGATGGGTGTCATTTTAGGATTAATGTCATCTTAGGATGAGTGTCATTTTAGGATTAATGTCATTTTAGGATGAGTGTCATTTTAGGATGAGTGTCATTTTAGGATGAGTGTCATTTTAGGATGAGTGTCATTTTAGGATGGGTGTCATTTTAGGATTAATGTCATCTTAGGATGAGTGTCATTTTAGGATTAATGTCATTTTAGTATGAGTGTCATTTTAGGATGGGTGTCATTTTAGGATTAATGTCATTTTAGGATTGATGTCATTTTAGGATTGATGTCATTTTTGGATGAGTGTCATTTTAGGATTGATGTCATTTTAGAGTGAGTGTCATTTTAGGATGGGTGTCATTTTAGGATTAATGTCATTTTAGGATTGATGTCATTTTAGGATTGATGTCATTTTTGGATGAGTGTCATTTTAGGATTGATGTCATTTTAGGATGAGTGTCATTTTAGGATGAGTGTCATTTTAGGATTGATGTCATTTTAGGATGAGTGTCATTTTAGGATTGATGTCATTTTAGGATGAGTGTCATTCTAGGATGGGTGTCATTTTAGGATTGATGTCATTTTAGGATGGGTGTCATTTTAGGATGGGTGTCATTTTAGGATGAGTGTCATTTTAGGATGGGTGTCATTTTAGGATGGGTGTCATTTTAGGATGGGTGTCACTTTAGGATTGGTTTCGTTATAAGATGTGTTTTTGGGTGGTTAATGTTGGTTTAGTTTAATTTCAGGTGGCTGTTTCTTTCAATCTTTCTTTCAATCTAGGTCCCATTTCAGGTATAATTTCAGTGTAACACTGAATACGTGGGTTATGTTGACAGAAATAATAGTATTTTCCGCTTATCAATCTCCAGCCGCTCTTGGCCTGATCGCTGACTCGGAGCATCGCGTTGCTTCAGTCGGCGCCGCTTCATCATCGCCTTCGGCTGCCTCTCCGTCTGCGTCGGCTACACCGGGCGGCGCAGCCGCAGCCGCCGGTGGCAGCCTGTCGTTGACATCGACTCCGTCGATGCTCGGTATTGGCCGCTGCGAGCCGCCGATCCAGCCGCACGAGGTGGCGACTCAGGAGCAGCGACTGGCCAGTCTGCGCATTCTCGAGGACGAAGGCGAGCTGGAGCGAGCAGTCGACCTGCCGTATTCGTTTAGGGCGCTGAAGGTACTGATTTTACTGCATAGATCCTCATCAAGCCTGATCCTAATCCTACGTATCCTTCTCAAATTCTACTCAAATCTGGTTCATATCGTTCTATAACCTTGCCGAATATACAATAGTACCAAGTCTTTCTCAAATCTTGAATCTAATCTTACTGTAAACCTACTCAAACCGTACTTAAATCCTACTTCAAATCCTACTCAAATCCTACTCAAATCCTACTCAAATCCTACTTAAATCCTACTCAAATCCTACTTCAAATCCTACTCAAATCCTACTCAAATCCTACTCAAATCCTACTCAAATCCTACTTCAAATACTACTTAAATCCTACTCAAATCCTACTTAAATCCTACTTAAATCCTACTCATATCGTACTTCAAATACTACTTAAATCCTACTCAAATCCTACTTAAATCCTACTTAAATCCTACTCAAATCCTACTTCAAATCCTACTCAAATCCTACTCAAATCCTACTCAAATCCTACTCAAATCCTACTTCAAATACTACTTAAATCCTACTCAAATCCTACTTAAATCCTACTTAAATCCTACTCATATCGTACTTCAAATACTACTTAAATCCTACTCAAATCCTACTCAAATGCTGCGTATCCCAGATGCTCATTGATGGCGCCTGCGACGAGGAGACGATGGCCATCCTACGCGAGAAGATGGAATACTACAGCACCTACAAGGTGGCAGTAACTCGCACACTGTCTGAGAATAAGCGAGTATTCCGCTGCTCCGGCTGCTCAGCCTCCAGTCCGCACGGCATGGGCGACATTCGCAAGCACATTCTGGGCGTCCACGCCAAGGTCCCCGATCGTTACAAAACCGCCTGCCTGCACGCCAGTCGGCTTAGCCGGGACGACAACCGTCTACTGCCTGATCCGCTGCTAATCCAACTGGCCAGGCTAAAATGGAAGGGCACGGTTGGACCCGGCGAGGATAAACTCGGCGGCGGTCGGGGCGGCTCAATTGGGGAGGCTTCGTTGGCTGCTTCGACAACGGCGTCCTACGATTCGTTTCCTAGTATGGTGCCGTTGAGAACAACTGGCAGTGCTCAGGTGAAGACAGCTTGTTAGGCGATTTCTAATTAACTCTTTTTAGATTCTCAAACATTAGTGACAAATCCTACTTGCTCATTTTCACGTCAAAACTTCTCTAAATATTAATTTAGAAAAACATTACTATTTAAATACGATTCTAAGAAATGCATCGTCATTCAAACGAACATTTCTAAGAAATGCATCATATTTTATATAACGATATCTAAGAAACGCGTCCTCATTCAAACGTCAGTTTCTAAGAAATCACGGAGAGTCCGTTTTTATATCTTAGCCCCCTAGATTTCTTAGCTAATCTGAAAATTTCTCATCGAATATTTTCAGGCTGCCAATTCCACAGCCTCAGCCTCTGTGTCACCAGCCGGCAACTCGGCCTCTCCAACCAAAGGCCTGCGCATCAAAATCAAAACTGGCGGCAGAGGCGATCATCAACAGCAAGAAGTTGTTGCTTCCGTAGCCGCTGACGACAGTTCTAGCCACGCCGGCGACGATGCCGCCTCCGGAGTCCCGCCGGAGATGCACTGCCCCTCCGACCGGCCCCAGATTCCAACCACCTGCTTCGTCATCCAGGCTGACGAAGGCGACAAGTCGCTGGTTCCTGGCCGGTGCCAATTCAGCTGCAGCTGGTGCGACTTCGGCTCGCACAATGTTGGCCCAGTCAGGGGTCACATTGTCCGCGATCATCTGGGCATACCTGGGCACAAGTGCAGCGAGTGCGGCAAACTGTACGCCGTTAGAAATCACGTATTCCGGCACCACCTATTGGAGCATCCGCGTAAAGAGTTTCACCTGTTGCAGTACTCGGCTTATCGCTACGCTATGAATCGCGTTGACGTTAAGCCGGCTAGTCTGGCTAAGAAAATTCTGCAACGCTCCGCCGCCGCTATCGCCGCGGCCAAGACTCGACGAGAGGCAGCAGCCGCGGCAGCAGCAGCCGCAGCCGCCGCCGCTAATAGATCGTCCGCTCCTAGTAGCAGAAAGCGTCCTCGTTTGGAATCAGAAGAAGACGAAGACGATAACGAGAACAACGAAGAGGAAGCGGAAGAAGAAGACGAGGAAGAAGAGGAACAGCATCGAGGCGGAGACGAGAGCAACGGCGAGGCGGCCGCCGAAGATGAAGAGGAGCAAGACGATGAAGACTTTGACGACGCCGGGATGCAGGTGATCGAAGACGAGGGCGAGGAGCAGCAAACAGAAGAAGAAGACGAAGAAGGTCTAGAAGAGGAAATCAACGAGGAAGCTGGCGAGGACGGTGACGAAGAAGAGGATCAAGATGAGGAAGCTGAAACCGAAGCCCAGGAGAACGACGAAGAAGAAGATCCGGTTGACACTCGCCCGGCCAGCGTGATGGTCAACGGCAAGGAGCTGCTGCTGATGCCCGACTCCCTGGATCGCGCCGTTGACCCGGCGCCGCTAGAGAAATGCTGGGTGGTGCGTAGGCGCAGCAATTTCGGCGGAGTGACGCACCAGTGCTCGGTGTGCAAGAGCTCTTCTAGCAGCCTGAATAGTGTCAAAGATCACATTGTTCAGTATCATCTGGGAGTGTTTCCTCATCACTGCCACCTGTGCCGGCGATCCTACTGGTCGCGCGATGTTCTAGACGCTCATTTCGCCGATTCGCATCCGGGGGAGCGAGCCAAATCGCGACCATCGCAGGCCTACAAGGAGGCGCTGCAGAGTCTGCCGATTCGCGCACCCGGCGCCTCAGCCGGCAGGCACGTCGCCGCCGCTGACGAGGACGCTTGAGAAGATGAACTTTAAGTTTAATTAATAATAAGCAAACTAAATTAATATTGGCACCGTGGACGCTAATACTGTTTCTGTTGCAACTGTCTGCTTGCCTGTTGGTTTTTTTATTAAATTAAAACGATTTCTCTTTCGATTCTCATGATATTCTTGTTCGGATTCTCATCGCGAATTCTCAATAAATTCTCATTGGATTCTCATAGGATTCTTGTGAAATTCTTATAGGATTCTTGTGAAATTCTCATAGGATTCTTGTAAAATTCTCATAGGATTCTTGTGAAATTCTCATTGGATTCTTGTAAAATTCTCATAGGATTCTTGTGAAATTCTTATAGGATTCTTGTGAAATTCTCATAGGATTCTTGTGAAATTCTCATAGGATTCTTGTGAAATTCTCATAGGATTCTTGTAAAATTCTCATAGGATTCTTGTGAAATTCTCATAGGATTCTTGTGAAATTCTCATAGGATTCTTGTGAAATTCTCATAGGATTCTTGTGAAATTCTCATAGGATTCTTGTGAAATTATCATAGGATTCTTGTAAAATTCTCATAGGATTCTTGTGAAATTCTCATAGGATTCTTGTGAAATTCTTATAGGATTCTTGTGAAATTCTCATAGGATTCTTGTGAAATTCTCATAGGATTCTTGTGAAATTCTTATAGGATTCTTGTGAAATTCTCATAGGATTCTTGTGAAATTCTCATAGGATTCTTGTGAAATTCTCATAGGATTCTTGTGAAATTCTCATAGGATTCTTGTGAAATTCTCATAGGATTCTTGTGAAATTCTTATAGGATTCTTGTGAAATTCTCATAGGATTCTTGTAAAATTCTCATAGGATTCTTGTGAAATTCTCATTGGATTCTTGTAAAATTCTCATAGGATTCTTGTGAAATTCTTATAGGATTCTTGTGAAATTCTCATAGGATTCTTGTGAAATTATCATAGGATTCTTGTAAAATTCTCATAGGATTCTTGTGAAATTCTCATAGGATTCTTGTGAAATTCTCATAGGATTCTTGTGAAATTCTTATAGGATTCTTGTGAAATTCTCATAGGATTCTTGTGAAATTCTCATAGGATTCTTGTGAAATTCTCATAGGATTCTTGTGAAATTCTCATAGGATTCTTGTGAAATTCTCATAGGATTCTTGTGAAATTCTCATAGGATTCTTGTGAAATTCTCATAGGATTCTTGTGAAATTATCATAGGATTCTTGTAAAATTCTCATAGGATTCTTGTGAAATTCTCATAGGATTCTTGTGAAATTCTCATAGGATTCTTGTGAAATTCTCATAGGATTCTTGTGAAATTCTCATTGGATTCTTGTAAAATTCTCATAGGATTCTTGTGAAATTCTTATAGGATTCTTGTGAAATTCTCATAGGATTCTTGTGAAATTATCATAGGATTCTTGTAAAATTCTCATAGGATTCTTGTGAAATTCTCATAGGATTCTTGTGAAATTCTCATAGGATTCTTGTGAAATTCTTATAGGATTCTTGTGAAATTCTCATAGGATTCTTGTGAAATTCTCATAGGATTCTTGTGAAATTCTCATAGGATTCTTGTGAAATTCTCATAGGATTCTTGTGAAATTCTCATAGGATTCTTGTGAAATTCTCATAGGATTCTTGTGAAATTCTCATAGGATTCTTGTGAAATTCTCATAGGATTCTTGTGAAATTCTCATAGGATTCTTGTGAAATTCTCATAGGATTCTTGTAAAATTCTCATAGGATTCTTGTGAAATTCTCATAGGATTCTTGTGAAATTCTCATAGGATTCTTGTGAAATTCTCATAGGATTCTTGTGAAATTCTCATAGGATTCTTGTGAAATTCTTATAGGATTCTTGTGAAATTCTCATAGGATTCTTGTGAAATTCTCATAGGATTCTTGTGAAATTCTCATAGGATTCTTGTGAAATTCTTATAGGATTCTTGTGAAATTCTCATAGGATTCTTGTAAAATTCTCATAGGATTCTTGTGAAATTCTCATAGGATTCTTGTGAAATTCTCATCGGATTCTTCTGAAATTCTCATTGGATTCTTGTAAAATTCTCATAGGATTCTTGTGAAATTATCATAGGATTCTTGTAAAATTCTCATAGGATTCTTGTGAAATTCTCATAGGATTCTCATCGGATTCTTGTGAAATTCTCATAGGATTCTCATCGGATTCTTGTGAAATTCTCATAGGATTCTCATCGGATTCTTGTGAAATTCTCATAGGATTCTTGTAAAATTCTCATAGGATTCTCATCGGATTCTTATGAAATTCTCCTAGGATTATCATAGGATTCTCATGGGATTCTCATCAAATTCAGATCTGATTCTCATGAAAATTTCCTTTGTCCAGCAATAAAAGCTAATTAGATTGTTTCTCATCTGGCATCTATGATTAAGACATCGTCCGTTTGTTTATAAAACCACTGTTATGCATTATTATCTTCGTTAAAAAACAGAGTTATATACCGTTGTCGAAAAAAAAACAATTTGTGTTTATTTTGTGTTTTTAGCCTGTTTAATTTGCTTTGTTGCTTGCAGACGATAAGCACGTAGAATGTTGGTTGCTGTTTTTCAAGTTTCTGTTTCATATTTATAAACAATTTTTTATTGTTGATTCGCTTCGGTACGTACTATTAGTAGTATCTTCTGCGTTGCAGAGAAAATCCAAGAACCATTTGCTTTATTACTGTTTGTAAATAATAGGTTTGCTTTGTAAAGTAAAACAAAAATTATATTCAATCATTGCTTTGTACAATTGTATTTTGAGTGATGGGCTATCTTCACAATGGGCTTCTAAATCTGTAATCTTGTTCAACTAAAATAAAGATTTAATTCGTAAAATTTTGCACTTTTTATAAACTCTATTTACTACTTAAGGTTAGCTGTTAGTAGTGCAGTGCATATGCGGCATGTTTTATGTTTACACATATTCCACTCTATTAGCACCATAAACAAATAACTCTCACCGCGTCTGTTTTTAAGGTCCTTGTGCTGTCTGTTTATTGTTTTAAAAATAAGAATCCATTATAACATCCATAAACTTAATTGATAGTAATAACGTCACAAAGTTATGTGCCCCATTTTGCAATGGGTGCTGCAGTTGTGTTTGAGTTGAGTTTTTTTAACTTAAAATCATTAATAAACCCTGCTTTCAAACATTTTGTTATTTACTTTGGACAAACAAATGAGCTATTCGTTGTTTGTTTAATTAAACAATTACAAGTAGTCCCTTTGCTTAGTCAGGGATTCGGTCATGTTTTTATTTAAATGTTTGCCGATATGTATAGAAAAACACAAGTTGCTGCTTTGTAGTGACAAGTCTGAATCAATTTGCAAAAAAGCGGCGGTTCATTAACTTGTGTAACAGTGGGGCTAATCGCAAACATGAAACATTCTGCATATACTACTTGTGACCAAAATTATCTTCTTGAGAGATAAACAACTACAGGTAGGATAACAGCTGGCTAAGTACGAGAATTAGTGTAGCATCATGGATTATTGACATATGAGGAAAGTAATTATAATTTAGTTAGTCATCGAGTCGTGTAATTGGCGAATCAAATGAATTGAATTTTCTGCTTATGTACCTAGCCGTATTGCGTTAGCACGGACGCAACTGCGGCTACTTTTGAAATGAAAATGTTTATAATAAAGACCTCTACAAGCTACTTGTTAGTAAGTAGGTTAAGCGTGCCTATATAGTAAATTTCTATATTGAGATTCGAACCCCTGCCGACTATAATAAAGTACAGCCGATTTAACCAATCGGCCACGGATCCCCGGCAAAAATTAGTTACTTATTGAGTTTATAACTATGCTGTGCTGTTCAATGCTGGCGTCACTGAGCCCTTTCTTGGGCGCCAGTCAGCAGGTAGCCGTTCTGCATGGCGGCCGCAGCCGCCGCCGCGGCAGCCGCTGCCGCAGCCGCGGAGCCGCCAGACTGTTGGCCAGCCCCGGCACCGGTTGACAGGCTCGGCAAAGCGCCCGCGCTCTGCATAGATGTCGCAGCGTAATACTGCGGCAAATAGGAGGCCTAAAAATAGCGTTTGATTGGACATTAGATAGTCGATATTAGTCACTAGATACTAGATATTAGTCGACTGTTCGACTGTTAAGTATATAAGCCAGTTTGGCCGCTTCCAGCCAGTGGCAACGGCCATACCACGTTGAAAACACCGGTTCTCGTCCGATCACCGAAGTTAAGCAACGTTGGGTTTGGTTAGTACTTGGATGGGTGACCGCCTGGGAATACCAAATGCTGTTGTCTTTTTTGCCTTTTCTACCATGCAATTAACTAAAACCACAGACAGCACAGGTCTGGCCTGGCCTAGCCGGGCCTCATTATTCAATTAAATAAATTGCGTCGGTTTTATTACAATTTACATTTTACACCAACCGCAAGACTGCATTATGCAATCATTCAGGCCAGATCTACATCTATAGATGTAAAAAATGCACAACAGCATCGATTGATCGATACCTGAGCGAGCCAGCTTATACTAATTTGGTTGCAGTTTGATCTACATTTCTCTGTTGATCTTGGCTTTTTCCAAACATATCGGCCTGCAAGTACAAAATTACTAGGTGCATAATTTTTGCCTGCTCTCCCCGGCATCGAGTACTTGCAGTAAGGTACCCTTGGCCAATACTAAAATGCCTTCGGGACGCCCTAGCTAAAACAATAGTTAATTGGCGAGGCGACATTGGATTATCGAACCTTTGCCGAATTCAGTCGGTCTCTTACTGCGAAGACTCTCTTTTTTGCATGGTAAGACACCGTGCGGATCCAATTGAGCGATCTGCTGTATTTTTGACAAGCCGCACCCAGACTGCGGCTGCCTAATCATTATTAAAAATAATTTAATTACACCTGCTCCAAATCGGGCCAGATGTGCAGCCGACAGCACAGCCGCAGCTATTGCGCGGCGCATCTGAAGACTGCGTACGGCTGTTCAGTCCATGGACTGGGTGGGAGCCACACCCACCCTCAATTACCCCTGCTTGTGCTGGTACCTATTTAACAGCTGAGTGAACTGAAGCATCGCAGAGTTAAGTGTCTCGCTAAAGGTCACAAATTGTTCCAGTGGCGTCGGGAATCGAACCCCCGACCTTCAAGTCACGATTTAGACGCTCTGACCACTAGGCTATAACCCCTTTATGTTGTGTGTGTAGCTTAATCCTCACCTGGGCCAACTGCAGCATGGCGCAGTCAGTTAAGCCTGAATAGAACTGCTGCTGCTGCTGCTGCTGCTGCTGCTGCTGCTGCTGCTGCTGATGCTGATGCTGCTGCTGTTGCTGAAACTGCTGCGCTGCCGCCATCGTGGCCGCATAATCGGCCAGAAAGCTGGCTGTGGCCGCTGAAGAGTTGCCACCGGCGCCGCCGCCGCCGCCGCCCCCAGCTGCCGCCGCCGCAGCCGCCGCCGCCGCTGCGGCCGCTGCGAGCTGCGGCGAGGCGCTCAGGGCCATCAGACTGGCCTGCGACAGCATCGGCTGCTGATAGGCGTAAGCGGATGCCAGCTGCTGCAGCCTGCAATGCCAAACAATCACTTGCCAGGTCTTTGTTTCAACACTAACAGCTAGGCCGGCAGTCTTTGTTTATTGATATCCTTGGTTAGTCTTTGTATTTTAACATCCCAGTATTCTAATTAGTATTCATCCGTAATTAACTATTTATTAAAAAATTGTCTTTATTCATCAAAATGCAAACATCCCAATCAGTCTTTATCCATCCCTATCCTATTACTCTTGCTCGTATTTATCCCTTAAAAGTAATCCTAAGCTCCAGTTTAAAAAAGTATCTTCCAAAAATGCAGAAGACTGCCTATACAAGTGGCAGAACAATTTCCACTTGAACTTATTTGCCATTTTTCCAAAAAGTCAAATCTGAAAGTCACAAAGGACAACAGGCGAGACAGCTAAAAAGATTTCTCCTATGCCCTTATTTTTTCGTGTTCCGAGGCTCCTTGTTTAACTGATCGCGGAAATTGCGAACACGACAACGAACTGCAGTCGAAATTGCTGACCCCCAACTACACCTTCAACTGCAACCAGACTACAGGAGGGCGCCCAGATGCCTTCTCGCCTCCTATAATCTTTCACTTTCTTCCCCTCGTTGCGATTTTTGCTCCCAAAACCCTATCCTGATTGCCCCCAGAAACCATCAAATACTCTTGTTAGGCTGTGTGGAAGTTCGGTGCGCCCTCGCTGCTGGATCCTTGAGGGGCTGACGTCAGAGATGCGTCATTGTCTGCCCGCATTTTTGGAAGGCTGTCTGTACGTGCGGCTTAGGGGATTACATATACGGCGTAGAAACTATTCCCCATCGTTCCAGGTTATTCCATACTGGTCCCTTCTGTTCATCTCCCCTTCTGTTCCTCTCCCCTTCTGTTCATCTCCCTCTCTTTCTCTCCCCTTCTGTTCCTCTCCCCTTCTGTTCCTCTCCCTATTTTACTCTCCCCTCTGTTCCTCTCCCCTCTCTTTCTCTCCCTCTGATTCTCTCCCCTTCTGTTCCTCTACCCTTCTCTTCCTCTCCCCTCTGTTCCTCTCCCTCGTTTACTCTCCCCTCTGTTCCTCTCCCCTCTCTTTCTCTCCCTCTGATTCTCTCCCCTTCTGGTCCTCTACCCTCTGTTCCTCTCCCCTCTGTTCCTCTCCCTCTTTTACTCTCCCCTCTGTTCCTCTCCCCTCTCTTTCTCTCCCTCTGATTCTCTCCCCTTCTGTTCCTCTACCCTTCTCTTCCTCTCCCTTCTGTTCCTCTCGCCTTCTGTTCCTCTCCCCTTCTGTTCCTCTCCCCTTCTGTTCCTCTCCCTCTCTTTCTCTCCCCTTCTGTTCCTCTCCCTCTCTTTCTCTCCCCTTCTGTTCCTCTCCCCTTCTGTTCCTCTCCCCTTCTGTTCCTCTCCCTCTTTTACTCTCCCCTATGTTCCTCTCCCCTCTCTTTCTCTCCCTCTGATTCTCTCCCCTTCTGTTCCTCTACCCCTCTGTTCCTCTCCCCTCTGTTCCTCTCCCCTCACATCCACCCCATGGCATCCGGCACTCAGACGGTTACAAGCTTATAAAAATCGGCAGCTATTCCAAAATCCCTCGCAGTTTAACAGTACATTTTTAACAGCAAAAACGCGGGAAGGTTTCTCAGTCTTTCAAAAGCACAAAAAGGTAATGCTGGTAACTTTGTAGATTCACACGGGAAAATGTTTATTTAAACACACGAACGCACACGAAAAAAACGATTTCACACAAAATTCACACCAATTTCGCGATCAAATAGGCAACTGGAAGGCGTTTGAGATCCTGAGCCATTCAACTTCTACCATGTTATAGACAGCTTGAAAGATAACAGAAAATTACTGATTAGCCCTCTACAATACCCTCTATGACACCCTCCAATGCCCTCAGTTACACCCTCCCCATACCCTCTATGACACCCTCCCCAATACCTCTATGATACACTCCCATATACCTCTGTGACACCCTCCCATATACCTCCGTGACACCCTCCCCAATACCTCTGTGACACCCTCTCCAATACCTCTATGATACACTCCCATATACCTCCGTGGCACCCTCCCCAATACCTCTATGACACCCTCCCCAATACCTCTATGACACCCTCCCCAATACCTCTGTGACACCCTCCCATATACCTCTATGACACCCTCCCCAATACCTCTATGACACCCTCTTTAATACCTCTGTTACACCCTCCCCAATACCTCTTTTACACCCTCTCCAATACCTCTATGACACCCTCTCCAATACCTCTGTAACACCCTCCCCAATACCTCTTTTACACCCTCTCCAATACCTCTATGACACCCTCTCCAATACCTCTGTAACACCCTCCCCAATACCTCTTTTACACCCTCTCCAATACCTCTATGACACCCTCTTTAATACCTCTTTTACACCCTCCCCAATACCTCTTTTACACCCTCTCCAATACCTCTATGACACCCTCTCCAATACCTCTGTAACACCCTCCCCAATACCTCTTTTACACCCTCTCCAATATCTCTATGACACCCTCTCCAATACCTCTGTAACACCCTCCACAAAACCTCTATGACACCCTCTTTAATACCTCTTTTACACCCTCCCCAATACCTCTATGACACCCTCCCCAATACCTCTTTTACACCCTCTCCAATACCTCTATGACACCCTCTTTAATACCTCTTTTACACCCTCCCCAATACCTCTTTTACACCCTCTCCAATACCTCTATGACACCCTCTCCAATACCTCTGTAACACCCTCCCCAATACCTCTTTTACACCCTCTCCAATATCTCTATGACACCCTCTCCAATACCTCTGTAACACCCACCCAATACCTCTATGACACCCTCCCCAATACCTCCGTGACACCCTCCCCAATACCTCTATGACACCCTCCCAATACCTCTGTGACACCCTCCATAAAACCTTTATGACACCCTCCCATATACCTCTATGACACCCTCCCCAATAACTCTATGACACCCTCTCCAATGCTTCTATGATACACTCCCATATACCTCTATCACACCCTCCCATATACCTCCGTGACACCCTGCCATATACCTCTATGACACCCTCCACAATACCTCTATGACACCCTCCCCAATACCTCTATGACACCCTCCCATATACCTCTATGACACCCTCTCCAATACCTCTGTTACACCCTCCACTATACCCGATAAAATCGGCATTAAAAGCGACCCAACACCGCTGCTTTTAGCGCAATTAAAGTGGAATTATGAACAATAGAACGCTTAACAAACTAGATAAAATTCAAAATTTCAAATGGGTCTGCGAAACGGCACACATTAGATTGTGTGGATAAAGCACACAATAACATGTTTTGGTAGTCATTGTAGATTTTGGCCACACCAAAAAATCAATACAAAAATCACACTTTCACATCTTGTAGCAAATTTTAAATCCTCACTTTAGTGTGTTGGCCTAAAACAGTGCAAAGCCAGTTATGGTATTAAGTAATTTGTTCAAAATCTGCATTAACTAAATTAATTGTTGTCGAAAATAATGTAATCATACTTTCATAAATGTATGATTTGTTTAATCTTCAATTCAATAATCGCGAGAAAAACCAACAAAAGTACTTACCCAACTGGAGATTGAATAGTCTGCTGCATTCTAGCTAGAGCAAGTGCCTGCAAGTGAGCTGAAATGTGGAAAATTAATTTTGATTTATCAACTAGGCATCGATTTGTAACATGGGACACCTTATCTAACAGGTGACACCGTATCTAACAGGTGACACCTTATCTAAAAGGTGACACCGTATCTAACAGGTGACACCGTATCTAACAGGTGACACCGTATCTAACAGGTGACACCGTATCTAACAGGTAAAACCTATCTAACAGGTGTCACCGTATCTAACAGGTGACACCGTATCTAACAGGTGACACCGTATCTAACAGGTGACACCCTAGTTAACAGGTGACACCATATCTAACAGGTGACACCGTATCTAACAGGTGACACCGTATCTAACAGGTGACACCGTATCTAACAGGTGACACCGTATCTAACAGGTGACACCGTATCTAACAGGTGACACCGTATCTAACAGGTGACACCGTATCTAACAGGTGACACCGTATCTAACAGGTGACACCGTATCTAACAGGTGACACCGTATCTAACAGGTGACACCGTATCTAACAGGTGACACCGTATCTAACAGGTGACACCGTATCTAACAGGTGACACCGTATCTAACAGGTGACACCGTATCTAACAGGTGACACCGTATCTAACAGGTGACACCGTATCTAACAGGTGACACCGTATCTAACAGGTGACACCGTATCTAACAGGTGACACCGTATCTAACAGGTGACACCGTAACAGACCATATCGTGTCTAACAGGTGTTTTTAAGCATCTCTGTGCGGCATTGTAGATAAAGCTAAACCAGTTTTTATTATATGGAAGCTGCATTTTACGACACAATTTGTAACAATGAAAAATTCTTTACTGCTCTCTTATAGCACTAATTAAGAACCTGGCATTAGCTTTGCTTGAAAATCTTTAGAGAACTTTTCAGCACAAGTTCTGCAACATAAGTTTCGGCCAACCGAATGACGCTGAAAGGTCTGAGAAATGACAAGACCCTCCTATAGGGGTGCAGCATAAAAATTAGCTGAGTCATAACAGGTTCACAATAGTATAGCAACCATCACTATAGCTGGAAACAGATTGTTGGTCGAGTGCGTCAGATACAAATCTCCGAATCTATTCACAGACTAGAAGAATGAAAATTATAATAGAGCTCAGAGCACAATTAGACAATTGCTAGTGAGACATAAGATTTGCTCATTTTGTCTGAAAAAAATTCGCTGAATATAAAGCGTAATAAATTAGTTAAATATTTTTGCGAGCTTGTGACCAAATTCAAATTGGCGCCGGAAAATTTGACGATAAGAAGGTTGTCGTGTATAGTGTACATGTTTCATTCTCCCAGTCCCCTTTCTCATCTCTCCCGTGTCTCATCTCTCCCCTTTCTCATCTCTCCCATGTCTCATCTCTCCCGTGTCTCATCTCTCCCGTGTCTCATCTCTCCCGTGTCTCATCTCTCCCGTGTCTCATCTCTCCCGTGTGTCATCTCTCCCGTGTCTCATCTCTCCCGTGTCTCATCTCTCCCGTGTCTCATCTCTCCCGTGTCTCATCTCTCCCGTGTCTCATCTCTCCCGTGTCTCATCTCTCCCGTGTCTCATCTCTCCCGTGTCTCATCTCTCCCGTGTCTCATCTCTCCCGTGTCTCATCTCTCCCGTGTCTCATCTCTCCCGTGTCTCATCTCTCCCGTGTCTCATCTCTCCCGTGTCTCATCTCTCCCGTGTGTCATCTCTCCCGTGTCTCATCTCTCCCGTGTCTCATCTCTCCCGTGTCTCATCTCTCCCCTTTCTCATATTCCTACAGTCAATTTTTAACCGAAGCCATTTTACTGCAGCTTGTTGATTACCTGCTAACTATTAGGCACATTTCCTCTCTGATCTTTCTCCCTTTCTAAGTCCCATCTGATACCCGCCCCTTGTAGCTGATAGGAAAATTAAATCACTATAAAGTATAAGAGTCTAATCTAGGCTAGCACTCACACTGAGGATGAAGAGATCAGACCATCAGGTCTCAAAGTTAATCAGGTGAATTATGACAAAGGCAGATCCCAAGCCAACATTTCGAGTAGGCCTGTGAGTGTCTTCCTTCTCTTAAAAATTCTCGAGTTTTATCAACGTTGAGCTCTTAATAGGCAAAGGATAATTGGGGTGGGGGGAGAAATGGGATTCCTTAGAAGGAAGTAGTGGGTTTGGGAGAAAAGGTGAGCATACAGAGACAGGTCGAGTGGGATAAATTTGATATGGAGGATATTTTACCGCTAGAATTAGACAGTACTAGATTAAATAAACTAGGCAATATATGAGTAGAAGGTGAAAGTAGAGACGGAGAGACTAGACTGTGAGATGGGGACAGTAGACTGTGAGATGGGGACAGTAGACTGTGAGATGGGGACAGTGGACTGTGAGATGGGGACAGTAGACTGTGAGATGGGGACAGTAGACTGTGAGATGGGGACAGTAGACTGTGAGATGGGTAGAGTAGACTGTGAGATGGGTAGAGTAGACTGTGAGATGGGTAGAGTAGACTGTGAGATGGGTAGAGTAGACTGTGAGAAGGGGAGAGTAGACTGTGAGAAGGGGAGAGTAGACTGTGAGATGGCGAGAGTAGACTGTGAGAAGGGGAGAGTAGATTGTGAGATGGCGAGAGTAGATTGGGAGATGTCGGGAGAAGACTGTGAGATTGCGAGAGTAGACTGTGAGATTGCGAGAGAAGACTGTGAGATTGCGAGAGTAGACTGTGAGATTGCGAGAGAAGACTGTGAGATTGCGAGAGAAGACTGTGAGATGGCGAGAGTAGACTGTGAGATGGCGAGAGTAGACTGTGAGATTGCGAGAGTAGACTGTGAGATTGCGAGAGAAGACTGTGAGATTGCGAGAGAAGACTGTGAGATTGCGAGAGTAGACTGTGAGATTGCGAGAGTAGACTGTGAGATGGCGAGAGAAGACTGTGAGATGGCGAGAGTAGACTGTGAGATGGCGAGAGAAGACTGTGAGATGGCGAGAGTAGACTGTGAGATGGCGAGAGTAGACTGTGAGATGGCGAGAGTAGACTGTGAGATGGCGAGAGTAGACTGTGAGATTGCGAGAGAAGACTGTGAGATTGCGAGAGTAGACTGTGAGATTGCGAGAGAAGACTGTGAGATTGCGAGAGTAGACTGTGAGATTGCGAGAGAAGACTGTGAGATTGCGAGAGTAGACTGTGAGATGGCGAGAGAAGACTGTGAGATGGCGAGAGTAGACTGTGAGATGGCGAGAGAAGACTGTGAGATGGCGAGAGTAGACTGTGAGATGGCGAGAGTAGACTGTGAGATGGCGAGAGTAGACTGTGAGATGGCGAGAATAGACTGTGAGATGGCGAGAGTAGACTGTGAGATTGCGAGAGTAGACTGTGAGATTGCGAGAGAAGACTGTGAGATTGCGAGAGTAGACTGTGAGATTGCGAGAGAAGACTGTGAGATTGCGAGAGTAGACTGTGAGATTGCGAGAGAAGACTGTGAGATTGCGAGAGTAGACTGTGAGATGGCGAGAGAAGACTGTGAGATGGCGAGAGTAGACTGTGAGATGGCGAGAGAAGACTGTGAGATGGCGAGAGTAGACTGTGAGATGGCGAGAGTAGACTGTGAGATGGCGAGAGTAGACTGTGAGATGGCGAGAGAAGACTGTGAGATTGCGAGAGTAGACTGTGAGATGGCGAGAGTAGACTGTGAGATGGCGAGAGTAGACTGTGAGATTGCGAGAGAAGACTGTGAGATTGCGAGAGTAGACTGTGAGATGGCGAGAGTAGACTGTGAGATGGCGAGAGTAGACTGTGAGATGGCGAGAGAAGACTGTGAGATTACGAGAGTAGACTGTGAGATGGCGAGAGTAGACTGTGAGATGGCGAGAGTAGACTGTGAGATGGCGAGAGAAGACTGTGAGATGGCGAGAGTAGACTGTGAGATGGCGAGAGTAGACTGTGAGATGGCGAGAGAAGACTGTGAGATTACGAGAGTAGACTGTGAGATGGCGAGAGTAGACTGTGAGATGGCGAGAGTAGACTGTGAGATGGCGAGAGAAGACTGTGAGATAGAGAATAATCTCTAGAAAATTATAATGTAATTTTTCAACTGAAGCAATGTCAAAGCCACAGCGCACCCGTTGTAGCAATGTTTATCAATGGCCGCGGAAAAAATTCCTTCCTTCACCAAAGAATACTGATAGGACATTAATCTACACCCGTTGTAACTAGCCACCTTGGTTCAAAGACTTTTCGCAAGTGTGTGTGTGTGTGAGCGTTGAAGAAATACAATGCTCTCTGAAGGGAGATCCCTGTGCGCTCTGAGATTTGAGCATGTTGGTCAATTGAGGTCTTGTATACTGTCTGTCAACTATAGAAGCTTTACAATACGTAGAGACGAAACACTCACAAACACAGAGAGTATCAAAAGCCAGGCCTCAGGAACAACAGGAAGTGGATTCTAAACCCAGGTTGCCTCTACTCTCTGGCTGGCTTATTGTCGCATTGTCGGTTACTCCGGAATTTCAGACACGGGTTGGCAATTTGAAATAAAAAATTCAATGGAGGTATTTGACGGCCTCAGTTTGCCGATGGGGAAATCCGGAGAGCACTGCTCACAAGGCTAGCGGTAAGGATTTGATTTGATTCTAAGAATAAGGGGACATTTTAGACTGATCGGAAGGTTCAAAGTTCGAGTCTTGAGTCGCATCTGAGGCTGCTTACGACTGTTCAGTCCATGGACTGGGGTGACACACCAGTGTCTTGCTAAAGAACACAAAATTTTCCACAGGAGTCGGGAATCGAACCCCCGACCTTCAAGTCATAAGTTAGACGCTCTAACGCTAAGCGCCGCGAAACTGATTAGATATAATTGTTTTTTTTACCAAGCGATTATCTACAAATAAGTGTACAAAAAGTCGCTGCATTTGAAGTTTTAATTTCTGGGCCGATATGTATAGAAAAAAATAAATTCATAATTCTCACCATTCGGGATTGTTCTAGGCTTGGCTCCGATCACGGCCAGATTAACGTTGGCTTTGCGGCCGTCGATGCAGGGATTTGGCTCCTGGATGGCCTTGAATGCGTCCTCGGCACGTTTCATTGTCACCTGGAAAAATTAATTAATTAAATTATCATTCACAATTCTGCCCATTTCGCTGATTCCTGAGCACACACGCACACAGGTGTGTACATCTGACCTGACATTTCTCATCGTCAGGCAGTGTACACTCTCACTGTGCCTTTGAGGTTGGCCCTCAATGGCGTAAATGTGGCCTCGCCGCGGAATCGAACTTATAGGGACATTGGTCCGAGTGTCAAACGCCTCCCCCCCACCTCCCCCCAGCTGATGCTGGCGAACTGAATCAAAGCAGAGTTAAGTGTCTTGCTAAAGTACAAATTATCGCCAGCTGATTCAAGAATCGAACCCCCGACCTTTAAGTCGTGAGTCCGACTCTCAAACCACTGGGCTAAGCTGCTAGGAGATTTACCATCTCTAGGAGATAATATATTTTTGTTTAGCAAAATATAACTCATTTTTGTCTCCCTAAATTGACAGTTCTCAAGTCAAGCCGTGAGTCATTAAAAAACAGAGTTTCAAACGAAACAAAGGATCCACATCCCGGCACGTGAGTGGACTAACAATGGAGTTTAGCATTGGGATTTTGTTATACATTTTTTTGGATATTAACTAGGCGAATTATTAATGAGAGGCAGCTGCTGCTGCGTTGGGTGACCATCGCGCTCTGGCTGGCCTCAGTAAAAAATATTTTCTAAGTTGATAGCAATCGTCATATTTTTTCCCTGTGCAGGTATTAAACTGCAAACAAGCAAGCCCATCAATTCTACCTGTCTGCCTACCTACATATCTGCCTGTCTACTTAGCTTATCTAATTGTCTACTTGTCTACTGCCGTTCGATTGTCTACTTTTTTGCCTACCAATCTGCATGTGCCTACCAAATCTACCTATTTGCCTACAAAATCTACCTATTTGCCTATCAAATATACCTATTTGCCTACCAAATCTATCTATTAGACTACCAAATCTACCTATTTGCCTACCAAATCTACCTATTTGCCTACCAAATCTATCTATTTTCCTACCAAATCTACCTTTTTGCCTACAAAATCTACCTATTAGGCTACCAAATCTACCTATTTGCCTACCATATCTACCTATTTGCCTACCAAATCTATCTATTTTCCTACCAAATCTATCTATTAGGCTACCAAATCTATCTATTAGGCTACCAAATCTATCTATTAGGCTACCAAATCTATCTATTAGGCTACCAAATCTATCTATTAGGCTACCAAATCTATCTATTAGGCTACCAAATCTATCTATTAGGCTACCAAATCTATCTATTAGGCTACCAAATCCACCTATTTGCCTACCAAACCTACCTATTTACCTCTTTACCTGTGTATTTACAGGTACGAAAGATGGTATCTATCTACCGAGTACATCAGAATCCTTTTTCATTCAAAACTTAAAAAATGCATCAAGCTATCAGGTTCCACTTCAAACCTAAATCGGTAAAAATACTAACGAACCAATATTGCAAGGTCTAAACGCCGTTTCTCGTACTGAAATCGACTAGAAAAATCACGAATTCAAAGTTAGAACAAAATGGCCAAAAGAAGCAGAAGGAAGGCAGAGAATGACGAACCCCCCTGTACACATCTTATCATCTTCTCCCTTCGTTGTCTGCTTTCTTTCCTATAGCAAAAAATCTAAAGCTGCATTGTACGCAACTGGGATGCACAGCAATGTACAGCCCATCCTAATCCGAGAGACGGAAACGGAGGCTGCCTTGCAACAGAAAGCCTTGTTGCTGGGCAGAATATTCGCTAGCGGTTTGTTGCTAAATCCTCCAAACCCATCGACGCAACTGATGCGATAGATTACTGGAATAAACTGTTGGTTGGTAGTTGGACAGGTAATTAGGTTGGTAGATAGATAAATAGATAATACAATAAATTGTTTCATAGGAAGATAGATTAGCTGGACAGCAAAAGTAGATTAGAAGGTAGAAAAGAAGGTAGATTGGAAGGTGGATAGGAAGCTAGATATGAAGAAAGATAAGATAGTAGACAGGAAGGTAGATCAGAAGGTAGATAGGAGGGTAGATAGAAAGTTAGATAGGAAGGTAAATAAGAAGGTAGATAAGAAGGTAGATAAGAAGGTAGATAGGATGGTAGATGAGAAGGTAGATAAGAAAGTAGATAAGAATGTAGATAAGAAGGTAGACAAAGAAGTTAGATAAGATGGTAGATAAGAAGGTAGATAATAAGGTAAAACAGAAGGTAGATAAGAAGGTAGATAAGAAGGAAGATATGATGGTAGATAGGAAGGTAGATAAAGAGATAGAAATGATGGTAGATAGGAAAGCAGATAAGAAGGTAGATACAATGGTAGATAGGTAGGCACTGGTAGATAGTTTCAAGCAGAATAGTTGCAGCCCAAAATACAGATGGGACATGTTTAAAGGGACGGACGTGGCGGAGGAGCCGCTGCGGACTGAAGTGAGTCGGAATTAACGCAGCAGCGCTTCGCAACAGCTGCTGGGTTTTTGTGGGACAAGTAGCTATAAAGAAATTCAGCCCGCACCAGTTTGGTTGGGGGGGGGAGGTGAGTTAACTGGACAAACTGCCCGCAGTCCGTGGGGAACACCTGTGTGAACACGTGCGGATGCTGACAATTCATCGGAGAGCTGTCATACAAAACTCCGCTGCAATAATTCTGACTGCATTCTTGTTGAAAATATTTAGCAGCTATAGTTTATTACCCCCCCAATCCTCACTCCCACCCACAATGTCCAGCAGCGCCGGCTTCCAAAGCAAATTACGCTCGTATTGCTGGCTTGCTAAATTTTGTTCAGAATTGGCAATTAATGACGTCAAAAACGATGGGATAAGTTTATCATCGGCATTTATCCCACGGGCGATTGCGTTTGGCTAGAATTTTGTCAGATGAGCTAAAGAGCCAGAGAGGATGAGAACATAGGAGTGATTAGAGATGCTTGCCAAGCTGGAACTAACTCTTGTCACCCAATCCGTTTATCTTATCACTCTTTATCAGTCACCATTTTCAGTCTGCAACAATCACTCTTGTCACTCTACACCAGTCACTCTTGCCACTCTACACCAGCCACTCTTGTCACTCTACACCAGCCACTCTTGGTACTCTTGTCACTCTACACCAGTCACTCTTGTCACTCTACATCAGCCACTCTTGTCACTCTACACCAGCCACTCTTGTCAATCTTCGTCAGTCACTCTTGTCACTCTAGTTTAGTCACTCTTGTCACTCTAGTTTAGTCACTCTTGTCACTCTAGTTTATTCACTCTTATCACTCTACTTTAGTCACTCTTGTCACTCTACTTTAGTCCCTCTTGTCACTCTACTTTAGTCCCTCTTGTCACTCTACTTCAGTTACTCTTGTCACTCTACTTAAGTTACTCTTGTCACTCTACTTTAGTCACTCTTGTCACTCTAGTCACTCTTGTCACTCCGAATATCAGCCACAATAAATTCACAAAGTTCCGGCAGTCTCGTCACTCACAAATCCATACCCTCGACTCTTGTTAGTGGTCCTATCCGTAATGACGACGGCTTCGTCCAAGTCGCCGAATTGTTCAAAATATTTTCGCAGCGTATCGTCGGTGGTGTGGTATGGCAGGCCGCCGACAAAGATTTTCGTATAAGTTGTGTCCTTCTGATGCACAAGGGGCGACGAGGAATTGGAAGACATTGAGCTAGCTGCGAGCTGTGCTTCACAATGCTTGACAATGCTAGTGCTCTAGATAGATAGACAGTGTCTAGCAGAGGGCTTTAACAGATTATAATATAATTTCTGCGAAACCCTATTTGAAAAATACACAGGTCCAGTTCATATTCTGTTGCAGTAAGAAGAAAAGCTTCAGGCTTTTGTCCAACCAACCGCCATCTGTCCGCACCCACCCCCAAACTGTTCCGCCCAACCCCAGTCTCTCTCCCTCTGTTTCTGTTTCTCTATCCAGCCACTGTGCTTTTAGTTATAGTTTCAAGCATCTGTCGGAGGTCCGCGCGGCCATGCAGGTTTGACTAGCCTAATAGAAAACTGGAAAAATTGCAAAACGTGCAAAAGCAACAATCTGGCGTTGCGCTATTGGCTCCGATCTATTAGACAATCACCCGATGCAGCGTTTGCTTTGACAGGAAAGCTTCAGAATTGCAGTAATTTTAGTACTGGTTTTAATTTATGATAATAAGATGATGACAATATGCTCTCATTGATAATTAGTACAGGAAAGACTTACAAGTGTACAGCCCGCTGGACTGTATGCTATTCTGCAATAAGGGGCCTGGAAAACAAACATGTACACAGGCTAGGCATGGAAAACAGACATGTACACAGGCTAGACATAGAACACAGACATGCACACAGGCTAGGCATGGAACACAGACATGTACACAGGCTAGGCATGGAACACAGTATACAGACATGTACACAGGCTAGGCATGGAACACAGTATACAGACATGTACACAGGCTAGGCATGGAACACAGTATACAGACATGTACACAAGCTAGGCATGGAACACAGACATGTACACAGGCTAGGCATGGAACACAGACATGTACACAGGCTAGGCATGGAACACAGACATGTACACAGGCTAGACATGGAACACAGACATGTACACAGGCTAGGCATGGAACACAGTATACAGACATGTACACAAGCTAGGCATGGAACACAGACATGTACACAGGCAAGGCATGGAACACAGTATACAGACATGTACACAGGATAGGCATGGAAAATATAATATAGTACACAGACCATATCTTGTACACAAACAAGATCTCATTCACTAATAGACCAGCTCTCAGAGTAGCTATTGACTCACTAATAGATCAGTTCTCAGAGTAGCTATTGACTCACTTAAAGACCAGTTCTCAGAGTAGATAATGACTCACTTAAAGACCAGTTCTCAGAGTAGCTATTAACTCACTTAAAGACCAGTTCTCAGAGTAGCTATTAACTCACTTAAAGACCAGTTCTCAGAGTAGCTATTGACTCACTTAAAGACCAGTTCTCAGAGTAGCTATTGACTCACTTAAAGACCAGTTCTCAGAGTAGCTATTGACTCACTTAAAGACCAGTTCTCAGAGTAGCTATTGACTCACTTAAAGACCAGTTCTCAGAGTAGATATTGACTCACTTAAAGACCAGTTCTCAGAGTAGCTATTAACTCACTTAAAGACCAGTTCTCAGAGTAGATATTGACTCACTAATAGACCAGTTCTCAGAGTAGATAATGACTCACTTAAAAGACCAGTTCTCAGAGTAGATATTAACTCACTTAAAGACCAGTTCTCAGAGTAGCTATTGACTCACTTAAAGACCAGTTCTCAGAGTAGCTATTGACTCACTTAAAGACCAGTTCTCAGAGTAGCTATTGACTCACTTAAAGACCAGTTCTCAGAGTAGCTATTAACTCACTTAAAGACCAGTTCTCAGAGTAGCTATTAACTCACTTAAAGACCAGTTCTCAGAGTAGCTATTGACTCACTTAAAGACCAGTTCTCAGAGTAGCTATTGACTCACTTAAAGACCAGTTCTCAGAGTAGCTATTGACTCACTTAAAGACCAGTTCTCAGAGTAGCTATTGACTCACTTAAAGACCAGTTCTCAGAGTAGCTATTGACTCACTTAAAGACCAGTTCTCAGAGTAGCTATTAACTCACTTAAAGACCAGTTCTCAGAGTAGCTATTGACTCACTTAAAGACCAGTTCTCAGAGTAGATATTGACTCACTAATAGACCAGTTCTCAGAGTAGCTATTGACTCACTTAAAGACCAGTTCTCAGAGTAGCTATTGACTCACTTAAAGACCAGTTCTCAGAGTAGCTATTGACTCACTTAAAGACCAGTTCTCAGAGTAGATAATGACTCACTTAAAGACCAGTTCTCAGAGTAGCTATTGACTCACTTAAAGACCAGTTCTCAGAGTAGCTATTGACTCACTTAAAGACCAGTTCTCAGAGTAGCTATTGACTCACTTAAAGACCAGTTCTCAGAGTAGCTATTGACTCACTTAAAGACCAGTTCTCAGAGTAGCTATTGACTCACTTAAAGACCAGTTCTCAGAGTAGCTATTGACTCACTTAAAGACCAGTTCTCAGAGTAGCTATTGACTCACTTAAAGACCAGTTCTCAGAGTAGCTATTGACTCACTTAAAGACCAGTTCTCAGAGTAGATAATGACTCACTTAAAGACCAGTTCTCAGAGTAGCTATTGACTCACTTAAAGACCAGTTCTCAGAGTAGCTATTGACTCACTTAAAGACCAGTTCTCAGAGTAGCTATTGACTCACTTAAAGACCAGTTCTCAGAGTAGATAATGACTCACTTAAAGACCAGTTCTCAGAGTAGCTATTGACTCACTTAAAGACCAGTTCTCAGAGTAGCTATTGACTCACTTAAAGACCAGTTCTCAGAGTAGCTATTGACTCACTTAAAGACCAGTTCTCAGAGTAGCTATTGACTCACTTAAAGACCAGTTCTCAGAGTAGCTATTGACTCACTTAAAGACCAGTTCTCAGAGTAGCTATTGACTCACTTAAAGACCAGTTCTCAGAGTAGCTATTAACTCACTTAAAGACCAGTTCTCAGAGTAGATATTGACTCACTAATAGACCAGTTCTCAGAGTAGATAATGACTCACTTAAAAGACCAGTTCTCAGAGTAGATATTAACTCACTTAAAGACCAGTTCTCAGAGTAGCTATTGACTCACTTAAAGACCAGTTCTCAGAGTAGCTATTGACTCACTTAAAGACCAGTTCTCAGAGTAGCTATTGACTCACTTAAAGACCAGTTCTCAGAGTAGCTATTGACTCACTTAAAGACCAGTTCTCAGAGTAGCTATTGACTCACTTAAAGACCAGTTCTCAGAGTAGCTATTAACTCACTTAAAGACCAGTTCTCAGAGTAGATATTGACTCACTAATAGACCAGTTCTCAGAGTAGATATTGACTCACTAATAGACCAGTTCTCAGAGTAGATAATGACTCACTTAAAAGACCAGTTCTCAGAGTAGCTATTGACTCACTTAAAGACCAGTTCTCAGAGTAGCTATTGACTCACTTAAAGACCAGTTCTCAGAGTAGCTATTGACTCACTTAAAGACCAGTTCTCAGAGTAGATATTGACTCACTAATAGACCAGTTCTCAGAGTAGATAATGACTCACTTAAAGACCAGTTCTCAGAGTAGATAATGACTCACTTAAAGACCAGTTCTCAGAGTAGCTATTGACTCACTTAAAGACCAGTTCTCAGAGTAGCTATTGACTCACTTAAAGACCAGTTCTCAGAGTAGCTATTGACTCACTTAAAGACCAGTTCTCAGAGTAGCTATTGACTCACTTAAAGACCAGTTCTCAGAGTAGATAATGACTCACTTAAAGACCAGTTCTCAGAGTAGCTATTAACTCACTTAAAGACCAGTTCTCAGAGTAGCTATTAACTCACTTAAAGACCAGTTCTCAGAGTAGCTATTAACTCACTTAAAGACCAGTTCTCAGAGTAGATATTGACTCACTTAAAGACCAGTTCTCAGAGTAGCTATTGACTCACTTAAAGACCAGTTCTCAGAGTAGCTATTGACTCACTTAAAGACCAGTTCTCAGAGTAGATAATGACTCACTTAAAGACCAGTTCTCAGAGTAAGGTGTCAAACTTTTGAGTAAATAATCGATGCCAAATGAGTAACAAGAAAAGCGAGCAAGTCCACAACTAAATTTAATCTTTAACTTCGCAGTACAGAAAGTCACCAAAGAGCAGAAAAACTAAGAAGCAGAAATTAATGTTTATTATAATTATAACTAAAAAAATTGCATTTCCTGAAAAGAAACACCGCAGAAAAAATAGAGTTTAAAAGGTAAAATCCAACATTTCTGTTAGCGGCGGTATCAACAATTTACAATCCGAGAAATTAGCAAGCGAAAAACTTTACTCATACTACTCATAGCAATTCATAGGGGATTACGTGGGGCATATTAACGCGTATTAAATGTACTATGACAAAGGGGTCAGGAAAAAACATAAGCCTATTAATTAACGCTAATTAATCTGCCGCCGACAAAAAGATCACTGCACAACAGAAGAATGGTGGAAGTAGATTAAGAAATTTTAAGCCGAGTAAATAGATGTATATAGTAGACGGCTCAACAGCAAAAAATTCTAGGGGGGTTTAAGGCGGCACACTTTGGACCACACACAATGTTTAGTTTCCTTCCTAAATTATTCAATGCGATAAGCTTTATCTTTATTATCTGGGTGCCTGAGACGATTCTAAATATCTTAGGACTAATCTCAATAGCTTTGGCGGATTCTCAATAGCTTGAGACGATTCTCAATAGCTTGAGACATTCTCAATAGCTTGAGATGGTTCACAATAGCTTGAGACGATTCTCAATAGCTTGAGACGATTCTCAATAGCTTGAGACGATTCTCAATAGCTTGAGACATTCTCAATAGCTTGAGACGGTTCACAATAGCTTGAGACGATTCTCAATAGCTTGAGACGGTTCACAATAGCTTGAGACGATTCTCAATAGCTTGACACGATTCACAATAGCTTGAGACGATTCTAAAGAGCTTAAGACGAATCTTAAGAGCTTGAGACGATTCTCAATAGCTTGAGACGATTCTCAATAGCTTGAGACGATTCTCAATAGCTTGAGACAATTCTCAATAGCTTGAGACGATTCTCAATAGCTTGAGACAATTCTCAATAGCTTGAGACGATTCTAAAGAGCTTGAGACGATTCTCAATAGCTTGGGACGATTCTCAATAGCTTGAGACGATTCTAAAGAGCTTAAGACGAATCTTAAGAGCTTGAGACGATTCTCAATAGCAAGAGACGATTCTCAATAGCAAGAGACGATTCTCAGTAGCTAGAGACGATTCTTAATAGCAAGAGACGATTCTCAATAGCAAGAGACGATTCTCAATAGCAAGAGACGATTCTCAGTAGCTAGAGACGATTCTTAATAGCAAGAGACGATTGTTAAGAGCTTGGGACGATTCTCAATAGCAAGAGACGATTCTAAAGAGCTTGGGACGATTCTCAATAGCTTGAGACGATTCTAAAGAGCTTAAGACGAATCTTAAGAGCTTGAGACGATTCTCAATAGCTTGAGACAACTCTCAATAGCTTGAGACGATTCTAAAGAGCTTGAGACGAATCTCAATAGCTTGAGACGATTCTAAAGAGCTTGAGACGATTCTCAATAGCTTGGGACGATTCTCAATAGCTTGAGACGATTCTAAAGAGCTTAAGACGAATCTTAAGAGCTTGAGACGATTCTCAATAGCAAGAGACGATTCTCAATAGCAAGAGACGATTCTCAGTAGCTAGAGACGATTCTCAATAGCAAGAGACGATTCTAAAGAGCTTGGGACGATTCTCAATAGCAAGAGACGATTCTAAAGAGCTTGGGACGATTCTCAATAGCTTGAGACGATTCTAAAGAGCTTAAGACGAATTCCTAATGGTTTAAGCCGATTCTTATCAAACATTTCTGATGCTTGGGGACAAAGGTTACGAAGAGTGAGTAGTGAATCGAAGAGATATTGGCTTTTTAAAAAGTTTTATATAAAAATATTAAAATTGACAATAAGAATTAACATCATTTTTTAAGACTTAAGGAAGAATTGGAAATTAGAAATTAAAATTTTACAGAAAAATACAAATTTAGCGCGTATAAATATGGTTTTTTAACATGTAGATTAGCAGGAAAAATATGTGATGTAAAATAAATGTGTGTTCGCACAGAATCAGTGCTAATAGGGGTTGGTGGTTGTTGGGAATAATGTGGGTAAAAGTGCGGTTGTTAAATTAAAAAAATGCCGCAATAAAGAATGCACGCACGATCAATTGATGAATTATGAATGACTGACACTATTGAAGCTGTAGAGGAAGAAAAAACACACACACACAAGAAACTCACCAATCCAACTTCAAAGATGGCATAAAATTTTTTTAAAATTTAAACTCGATATGTCAAAGGATGAATAAATTCGACACAACCTACTAACAAGTAGACTTTCGGGCATGTTTCATATATTATACAATTTACTAAAAAACTAAAGCCTTTGATAAGCTCTAGAAACATTTTATATGGCATTTTGTTTAGGACATAATTAACTATTTTAAACGATCTTCTCGTTTAAAAAAGCACCAGAAAAATTCTAACCAATTGCTAACAATTAAAAATACACAAAGATAGAGTAATGACAATTGTATAATTCAAGCATTATAGGTATGGCAAATTGGTGTGATTAGACATTGCTGATACTGTATTAGTTAATTACACTATTTTATTAAATGGGCTCTTCTAGGAGAAATAAATGGAGCAATTCTTCGTTGAGACAAACGAATTTTAATGTTAAACTTCGAGTTTATTTGGGACTTAAGAAGAGTTGATAGCTCAAGGTGAGGGTTTGTGAAGAGCCGGTTGCTCAAAGTGAGGACTTCTAACGAGAGTTGATTGTTTAAAATGAGGATTTGGGAAGGGTTGGTTGCTCAAAATGAGGATTTGGGAAGGGTTGGTTGCTTAAAATGAGGATTTTTGGGAAGGGTTGGTTGCTCAAAATGAGGATTTTTGGGAAGGGTTGGTTGCTCAAAATGAGGATTTTTGGGAAGGGTTGGTTGCTCAAAGTGAGGACTTCTAACAAGAGTTGATTGTTTAAAATGAGGATTTGGGAAGGGTTGGTTGCTCAAAGTGAGGACTTCTAACAAGAGTTGATTGTTTAAAATGAGGATTTGGGAAGGGTTGGTTGCTCAAAATGAGGATTTTTGGGAAGGGTTAGCTGCTCAAAATGAGGATTTTTGGGAAGGGTTAGCTGCTCAAAATGAGGATTTTTAGGAAGGGTTGGTTGCTAAAAATGAGGATTTTTTAGATGGGTTGGTTGCTCAAAATGAGGATTTTTGAGAAGGGTTGGTTGCTCAAAATGAGTATTTTTGGGAAGGGTTGGTTGCTCAAAATGAGTATTTTTGGGAAGGGTTGGTTGCTCAAAATGAGGATTTTTGAGAAGGGTTGGTTGCTCAAAATGAGGATTTTTGGGAAGGGTTAGCTGCTCAAAATGAGGATTTTTAAGAAGGGTTGGTTGCTCAAAATGAGGATTTGGGAAGAGTTGGCAGCTATGAGGATCTAGGAGAAGCTGTACCTGAAAATCAGTCTGTGAGGCTCTGTACAAAGATGTACAACAGGCGAGGTTAAGCAATGTAAGGTACAGATAATGACTATGGTAGAACTTTTTAGCATAACTGCAACCAGAATTTAGCAAAAAAACTATAAGACAGCAAGGCTTTACACAATACAATAAACAGAAGAAACAAAGCAAAATTTCCAAAAACCAGTGGGAAAAATGTGAGCTTACACACCGAAAACGCAACAATCATATTTTTGTCAACTCTCAAAAACACGCAACATTTTTTAAAGAACCTTGCTGACAACCAAACCGAGAAAACTGTTTAGACAGCAGAAATCGTCGAATTCCAGGAAATTCAGAATGCGCTTTCGTGACTACTGTTAGCAAGCAAGCACAAGAACAGTAGTATGAATAGTGTGCGCCGCTTGCATTATACGTTAAAAATGAACAAAAATGTAAACCTTTAAAATTGAACAACTTTACAATAAATGCTACTTACTTGATTGCTCATCTAAGTAGTGTTAAAGCGTTTTTTTCAACCCAATAAAAAGTTTTAGACTGCAGTCTATTCGGAATGTTTTTGTGCCAATGAGCAAGGCAATAAATTCCATTGTGCTTTAATCTTTGGGTGACCACGACAGTTTCCACTGTCCATGGACTGAACAGTTTGTACACCTGTTGTCATAAAAGTTTTCCTATTTTCTTTATTAATAAAAAAGCAAAAAAAAAAAAAAAAAAGTCATGAAACATAATCTTGGCTGCTATGGCTTTAGTAAAAGTACATTCCTCATAAGTTTTTCGGGATAGAAAACGCAAGCGCGCAAAAAGGAAGTCCTGAACTTTTCAAGAGACAAAAAAACTACGAATTTAGAAAACAGAAGAACAAAGGAGGGGGGCTAATTGGAAGGCGCGCTGGTGCCTAATACCGGGGTGGCACAACCCGACGCGGCGGCTGAGGCAGCCCTGGTCACTGGCTCCGAGAGGCCTTTGCCGCCGCCACCGCCGTCAAGATCGGCCCGGACAGAATCGCTTCTAGGCGGTCGGGTGCCGTTTTCTTTGACAACCGCGGCCGCGGCGGCGACAGCGGCGCCTTCTGATTCGCTGTAGCAGCGCGAATTGCGATTCCGCTTGCGCACGTAGAAACCCTGGGGCGGCACGAACTGCGGATGGAAGGGGTGGCGATTCTTAACTATCTGAGGTGATGACACGAAGTAAAAAAACTCAGAATTTTAGAGTTTAAAACGATTCTATGAGGTTTGGTACGATTCCAAAATTTTTGGTGCGATTCCGTGAGATTTAGTACGATTCCTTAAGGCTTAGGACGATACCTCAAGGTTTGGGACGATACCTCAAGGTTTAGGACGATTCCACAAGGTTTGGTACGATTCCGTGAGATTTAGTACGATTCCTTAAGGCTTGGGACGATACCTAAGGTTTAGGAACGATACCTTAAGGTTTGGGACGATACCTAAGGTTTGGGACGATACCTCAAGGTTTGGGACGATACCTCAAGGTTTGGGACGATGCCTCAAGGTTTAGGACGATTCCACAAGGTTTGGTACGATTCCGTGAGATTTAGTACGATTCCTTAAGGCTTGGGACGACACCTAAGGTTTAGGGACAATACCTCAATGTTTGGGACGATACCTCATGGTTTGGAACCATTCCTTAAGTTTTTTGACGATTCTTGGAGCTAATGTCAAGTGATTTAGGATTTACGACGCCAAGGGATTAGAGATGATTTACTGACGTTTGTAACGATTTAATTCGAGTCTGAGACTATTCTTAAGCTTAAATAGATTCTGTGGAGTTTTAGACGATATCCTATGGACTTAAAACCAATATTTTAGACTTCAGCATTAATTATAAAAGCAATCATTTCCTACCTTATCGCTTCGAAAGTGCTCAATCGATGTGTAACGCGTTAGCGCCTCCCTCAGCACCGGACTCATCTCCAGCGCATTGGGATCAATGGTCGAATATCTAAACAGAGCCCAGAACTTTTCTAAGCCATAAATCTGTCCAGATTTGAAATCTTTCAGCGTCTCCTCGTTGAAGTCGCGGAAGATGTCCTTGCGGAATCGCTTCTCCAAGCCGTAGGAGTAGAATCTGAACAGGCACTCTAGGCCGTAGCGATGCCCGGCCGCTGAGTCCTCCAGGGCCAGACGGCGAAACTCGTGATACATCTTCCAGTTGAAATTGTCTCGCAAAAAGAACGACCAGAATCTGTACAGGGTGTTCATCTCCTGCGATTGGCCAGGGCCCTCCTTTTCGCGGTCTGTCAAATAGAGGAAGGGTAGGATTATTACCAGAGGTCCAATTTTTCCCATAAGCGCAAGTGTATTTCATACACCTCTATACTACTAGATAGGATTTGTGAAGATTGGGATTACTACTAGATAGGATTTGTGAAGATTGGGATTACTACTTGATAGGATTTGTGAAGATTGGGATTACTACTAGATAGGATTTGTGAAGATTGGGATTACTACTAGATAGGATTTGTGAAGATTGGGATTACTACTAGATAGGATTTGTGAAGATTGGGATTACTACTAGATAGGATTTTTGAAGATTGGGATTACTACTAGATAGGATTTGTGAAGATTGGGATTACTACTAGATAGGATTTGTGAAGATTGGGATTACTACTAGATAGGATTTGTGAAGATTGGGATTACTACTAGATAGGATTTTTGAAGATTGGGATTACTACTAGATAGGATTTGTGAAGATTGGGATTACTACTAGATAGGATTTTTGAAGATTGGGATTACTACTAGATAGGATTTGTGAAGATTGGGATTACTACTAGATAGGATTTGTTAAGATTGGGATTACTACTAGATAGGATTTGTGAAGATTGGGATAAATACTAGATAGGATTTGTGAAGATTGGGATTACTACTAGATATGATTTGTGAAGATTGGGATTACTACTAGATAGGATTTGTGAAGATTGGGATTACTACTAGATAGGATTTGTGAAGATTGGGATTACTACTAGATAGGATTTTTGAAGATTGGGATTACTACTAGATAGGATTTGTGAAGATTGGGATTACTACTAGATAGGATTTGTGAAGATTGGGATTACTACTAGATATGATTTGTGAAGATTGGGATTACTACTAGATAGGATTTGTGAAGATTGGGATTACTACTAGATAGGATTTGTGAAGATTGGGATTACTACTAGATAGGATTTGTGAAGATTGGGATTACTACTAGATAGGATTTGTGAAGATTTGGATTACTACTAGATAGGATTTGTGAAGATTGGGATTACTACTAGATAGGATTTGTGAAGATTAGGATTACTACTAGATAGGATTTGTGAAGATTGGGATTACTACTAGATAGGATTTGTGAAGATTGGGATTACTACTAGATAGGATTTGTGAAGATTGGGATTACTACTAGATAGGATTTGTGAAGATTGGGATTACTACTAGATAGGATTTGTGAAGATTGGGATTACTACTAGATAGGATTTGTGAAGATTGGGATTACTACTAGATAGGATTTGTGAAGATTGGGATTACTACTAGATAGGATTTGTGAAGATTGGGATTACTACTAGATAGGATTTGTGAAGATTGGGATTACTACTAGATAGGATTTGTGAAGATTGGGATTACTAATAGATAGGATTTGTGAAGATTGGGATTACTAATTGAGGATTTGTGAAGGTTGGGAATACTGCCTGAGGATTTTATATCACCCAATAATTTCATATAGAAGCACTATCTGAGGATTTAGGAAAATACTAGTAAGGGATATATGTGGAAAACTCGCATTGCAATTTAACCAAAGGATCTGGGGAAGAATTAAAAAACTTAGTCTAGAAACTTGATAGAAATTGTAGTTAAATAATATAATTTACCTTGCAAACATTTCCTGTGATAATGGTTATAATCAACAAAGTTGAATCCCTGCTCCTGGAGCAGCACCTGAGACGGATGTAGGCCGGTAGCCGGTGGACATTGGGGCACGCAGCTTGGCAGGTTGTTGGGCAGACTGGAAGCCACCGAGAACTCACTGTGGAGGAGTTCAGACGTCACAAACGTTCGTAATCCACATAAATGTGCATACCGCGAATATACTGTATGGCTTACATATGTGTGGATTCGATATTCATGTTAATGTACTCAGATTGATATGCCAATGTACATATGCTGCAAATATGATGTACATATAAATGTACTTATCATGTACATACCGATGTACTTATGATGTACATACCAATGCACTTATGATCAACAAAGAATGTACTTATCGATTTTTGTATGAGATATACACGAACAAGCCTTACCTAAAGTTGCTGCTAGTAGACGAAGTCCTAGACCTGGCGCGGTGCTCCCTGACATCGAACACATAGCCAATGCTCTGCTCCTGCGGCGGATTGGCGCTGTGCCGAGTCTTTTGCTTCCTAGGCGCGCCATCCGTTGGCGGCAGCCTGGCCTGCTTATCAGCGTAGGCCGGAAAGAAACGACCAGAGAGCATGCGACCCGTCTGGCCCAGGCCGGCCGCTGCCGCGAAGGCAGATGATGACGGCGGAGGCGGCGGCGGCGGTGGAGGCGGCGGCGGCTGCTGCAGCTGCTGATGCAGCCGCTCCCTTGAACTGGACAGGCTGCGCTGGGCCGCTCGCAGGGCCTCCTCCGAGACCAGCTGCACTTTGCGGTGCCCGCCGCGGACTGAAGTGGCCGCCGAAGATGTCACTGAAGACGACGGCGATATGTCGGCTGAGACGGCGGCCGCTCCGCCACCGCTGCCAACTGCGACGCGCCAAATTTCCGCTTCATAATTGACGAGGCCGTCGTCAATCTGCCTGGCCAGCTCGTGGGTCATCCGGTTGCATCGGGGCACGTGATCCGCCGCCGAGCGCCGATCCCCGCCCGGATGCTTCGCGGTGGCGCCGTGACGCTGCGACGAAGCGTTAGCGCCTGAGGGGGCGGTGACGCCGGCTGCTGAAGCCGTGGCGCCGTATGGGGCAACGATAATCAGCCGGTTGATGTCGGATTCGGACACTTCGTCCTCCGTTGTCGAGATTGTCCGGGACCGACTGGCGTGACCGTGAGCCGCTGACGACGGATGCAAATTGGACTGAGCTCCTGACGCCGGTTGCTGCTGCTGCTGCTGTTGCTGCGACGTCGGCGGTTGCGGCAGCGAAGTCGACGGCTCAGCTTCGCAGTCGAACATAAAGTCCAACTCGTCCTGCTGATGCTGAGCAGCGTGATGCTCCGGGGCTGAAGTGCTGACGCCGCCGCCACCGGAGCGTCGTCTAGTACGACGGCGTTGAACCACCTGCGTCCACTCCGCATTGTCGACGGTGTCAGAGGATGTCGGTGCGATCGGAATAGCAGCGGCTGGCGATGAAAAGGTTAGAGATAGGAAAGAAGCATAAGTGCGAGCGTACTTGTAAGTTTTCTATTTTAAGAAACAATTTCCGAAGTCTACTAAAGTGTTTGCTATTCTTAGAAAAAATCCGCATTTTATTGGAGAAGCGTTTGAGACGTTGAACTGACGTGACGTGTTTAAAACGATAATAATTTATAACTCCGATTGTCAGGGTACAAGTGTAATCAAGCATTTCACTCACATTCAGTTTCGCCAGTGGCTGTGGCTAACTGATTACTTGTAACTGTGGACGAAGACGATACATCGAATCCGCCACCGCCCCAGATTGGCACAAACTCTGGCGCGTCAATGTTCAAAGCTGGCAGGCCAGGCTCGGCATGTTCACCGACCGCTTCGCTATTGTTATTCACCTCGCCTGTCTCCGCTGGCTGACCGGCAATCTCTTCTAAAGCTGCTTCTGCGGCTTCCAATTCTGCTTCAGCATCGTCTGGCATCTCTTCTTCTTCATCATCGGCTAGCTGCCGGTGTTGCTGATGCTGCTGCAGGCTCTCCTGTACGGCGGCTTCGACTTTGTCTCGCTCCCAGGTGTCCAGATCGATTGGCCAAAGGTGCGGATTGACGCGGCGACGAACCTGCAGTGGAAAAATTATTCCAGGAAATTCGAAGGCGTCCCTACAGTTCGAGGACTACCATAGTCTCAAGTGTAAAATTAACAATCTTTGAAACTATTCTAAGAAACGGTTACATTGCGTTCGATTTCTATGAAACGGGTTCAGTGTGTTTGCTTTTCTAAGAAACAATCTATAAAGAATCCACTTTTCTAGAAATAATTCTTTCAAGCGTCCGATATTCTAAGAAACAATCACTTAAGTGCCCGCTATTCTAGTAAACAATACATGAAATAAAATATTCGCAGCTCAAACAAAATCTCACCTTAGTCCTATCAGGACTGAGTTCCAAATCCTGGCTGACATCGATAGCGGCAGCGACATCTTCAATATTTCCGCTGCTCAGATAGTTGACCCTGTTAAACCCGGTGAGTGTCTGCAAGCTGACGTAGCCGTCCTTGTCCATGATGCTGCGCAGAAACAAGTCGTGGTTCAGATTATCGTCTGAGAAATAGAATTCAATCTGTTTTCGGATCTGGGTGAACACTACGTCGCACATTGCGTCGCTGTCGAAATTTTCAGGAAAAAAGAACAGCCCGTTGACAATGACGGACCGGGTGCCTGTGACCGGGTCGACCAGTTCGTCTATGGGCATAAAGTCATGCATGTGACCTTTGCTGGCGTACATAAGCGCCAGGCCCTCTGCAATGCCGAATATTTTGGAAAAAAAACTGTAGGAGGCCTGGGATGCATACTTTGTTGACAGTCGACCCGCAGCCAGCGAGGAGGCAATTCTGCCCATTTCGCTGACTCCTGAGCACACACGCGCACAGGTGTGTACATCTGCCGTGACTTTCTCATCGTCAGGCAGTGTACACTATCAATGTCCCTTGGACGTAGACCCTCAAGGGCGCGAATTGAACGATATGCCCCCCAGCCTTGTCTGCGCGGCTGCGCCCCAAATGAATGTGGCCTCGTCTCGGAATCGAACTCAGGGACCTTAATGCGAGAGGCAAACGCGTTAACCGCTCTGCTAATCACCCCCTGGTATCCGCTGGGAATAAAAAGAAGGATACATTTTGGGATCTAGAAAATTCGGAAGCTAAACCTTGGGATCTGGTGGGGAAGTGGAAGCTAAACCATGGGATCTGACGGGGAAGTGGAAACCTTGGGATCTGACGGGGAAGTGGAAACCTTGGGATCTGACGGGGAAGTAGAAGCTAAACCATGGGATCTGACGGGGAAGTGGAAGCTAAACCATGGGATCTGACGGGGAAGTGGAAACCTTGGGATCTGACGGGGAAGTGGAAGCTAAACCATGGGATCTGACGGGGAAGTGGAAACCTTGGGATCTGACGGGGAAGTAGAAGCTAAACCATGGGATCTGACGGGGAAGTGGAAACCTTGGGATCTGACGGGGAAGTGGAAACCTTGGGATCTGACGGGGAAGTAGAAGCTAAATCATGGGATCTGACGGGGAAGTGGAAACCTTGGGATCTGACGGGGAAGTAGAAGCTAAACCATGGGATCTGACGGGGAAGTGGAAGCTAAACCATGGGATCTGACGGGGAAGTGGAAACCTTGGGATCTGACGGAGGAAGTAGAAGCTAAACCATGGGATCTGACGGGGAAGTGGAAGTGAAAACACGGGATCTGTTAGGGAAGTGGAAGCTAAAACATGGGATCTGTTGGGAAATGCAATTCAAACATTTTAAGTTAATAATAAAGACTAGATTTTCAAATCGCGGGTCTCTCACCTGGCAAGCTGCTTTCAGCAGCCACATTAACCGGCTTATACGCAGACGATGTAGCGTGCGGGTGCGACCCAATCTCTCTAACATTGGAGGGCACAGCGTTGCCAGTGAAGGCCGGAAGTGTCTGGTCGTCGTAATAGGGCAGACAATAGTAGGGGTTGTCGTCTCCATCGTCTGACTTGTTTGAGGCCACTGAGCGAATGCGGAGGTCGAATAGGAATGCGATTTGAGTTTAAAAAACTTTTTTTTCGAACTGAAATACCTCATGGGGAAATAGCTTGGGAAAAACGGAAATATCCCACATGGGAGAAAACGGAATTATCCCACATGGGAGGTAACAAAAACATGCACGTCTAGGAAAAACGGAAATGCTCAAATCGAGAGAATGATACTAAAATATCCCTAACTGTAGGGAATAAATATATAATGTCCTATCAATGAGGAAGACACGGAAATATCCCATTTAAGCAAGATTTTAGATAGCCTACCGCATCGTGAAACTTCGATATCCTTCAGATTGGCGGCCGTTCGCCTGCCGTTAACAAAACTTCCATTGCGTGCCGGCCTATTATTGAACTGAATCCGGCCCTGCCGCTGATGATTGCCTGGACGTTGCTGCTGTTGCTGCTGCTGCTGTTGCATCTTAGACCGGCCAGTGCGAGCGAAACGTTTGAACGGTCGCGCCGGACGCATCGGAGCAGTTTGTCTTCGAGGCGGCACATCTGGCTGCTGCTGCTGCTGCTTCTCATTTGAGTCGTGTTCGATATTGCCAGCGTGATTGGCAGCTGGTATATTATTAGACTGTCTGCTATTCAAATCGATTTTCTGCCAAGCGGCTGCAACTCCGGACCTTCCTCTTGAGTTTGAACCAGGGGCAGTTACTACTACTGACCCACCGGCGTTAGTAGTAGACGAAGCATTTTCTTTATTTCCAACACCGCCAGCGTTGCTATCAATGATAGTTTTGCTGGCTGTGTTAGCTACAGACTGATCTAGAGTGGGCCAATCTTCATTGGCTGCAGCTGCGGCGGCTGCGGCTGCCATGGAAGCGGACCTCCTGCTGCTCTCCTGTTGGTCGGCAAAAACCAAACGCTTCTTTTGCTCAGCCGGTTGCTGCTGCTGTTTGTTTACTTGTTGCCTAGGCAACTTTTGAGCCTGTGCCGGCTGCTGCTGCTGCTGCTCTTGCTGAGTAGGATTAGGCTTGTTCTTCTTCAACACCGAAGGTCCTGGCTCGGCGCTGGCAATTATTTTCTTTAACCACGGATTCTCCTTTGGCAATGGAGCGTCCACAATGACAGGAGCTGGAGCCGCTGCTGCTGCCTCACCTGTTGGACCGGGCCCAGGACCTTCCACCTGCTTAGTAACAGTAGCCTCTGCAGTAGCAGCAGCAGGACCTAATTGCTCCTTTTTTATTGGTTGACTAGTTGACATTGTTTGCCTAGAAGAGCTTCAACAACTGTTCCTTTGTTTTCAAGTCTTTGTTTTGTTTTATTTTTAATCTACTTCCTTAGCAGGGAAGCTAAGTGGAATATTGTGCTTGAAATTAGCAATGAGACCTGCTGAAAAAAAAGAATGATAAAAAGCAAGAGTATTTTATTTATAATTAGCTTTCTTTCATTTATCTAATATTTCAAAGCTATTCATTATGTCTATAATCTTACTGCTACTTTAAAGGGCAAGAGCCAATGATTATTCTTGGACACAAAATAAATTCTAGTCTACATAATTATATTGACACAAACCAAGGATAGTAGAAAAATAGGCCAGGCTATATCTAAAGCTATCATTAAAATAACAAACCAGTAGGGGAATCAATCGATTCTATATTACATAATATTATAAAATTCTATTATCACCAGTGTTATCAGAAAAAAATTAAATAAAAAAAGACAAAAACACAAACCTTTTTCTGTACAACACTTTTCCGAGAAAAAGTGTCTTAAACACTTATAATACTCGAATGCCATAATCAGAAAATAATTCTGGTTAGGCCAAGGAATGATAGAAAACTTTTTCAACACCTACAAATGACTTTAAATCTAAGTTGCAAGCAGCATCCAAAATCCAAGTTATCAAGTTATCAGCTAGACAGTTACCGATATCATCAATATAGCCAGCTAGACTTAGATATAGAAGCAAGGTAAAGGTAAGTCGCAAAAACCAATTGACCAAGCACAAAGAAATCAAAGGGGGGACCAAGGGACAAAAAAGGAAGGCGTGAAGAAAAGAAAAAAGGGGAGAGAAAAAGAGAGCAAATGAGAGCAAACTAAGTTGTAAATAGAGCAATGAAATGAACTAAGTCGCAAATGAGAGCAAACTAAGTCGTAAATAGAGCAAAAACTAAGTCGCACAGCTGGCTAAGATTTGGGAGGTTGCACATACGAGTATATGGTCTAGTTCAATGCACATTTATCATGCATGCCAAATTTCTGGCAGACAACACAAATGTATACCAAAATTTTGGGCTTGTACTATATAATCTAGACTATAGCACTTAGCTCATTCTTGTAAACACTAAAGGTCTTGGCTTGGCACTAGGCAGGCAATGTCAGCTCTGCCAGAGGCCTATCACAAAGGGTCCCAGATCTGTGGCATATAGTTCTGCAAATACCACCATCTGTGATAGAATTGACAATGACAGCAATAGGATCAACTACTATCCCTAGGCCTACAAGATTGACAGCAGCAGGCTCAACCACGACAGTTCAGCAACTCATGTGGTAGGGGTAGGGTAGGGTCTAGTCACATGGTGTATTTAACTTTAGCCTACCTACTACATCTGGACAAACTAGCTGAATTTAGCAACTAAAACAACAAACTAGCAACTAAAACCAAATAGAGGGATTTAACATTAGCCTTGTCTATAAGTTTAAGTAATATTACAAATATAAGTTTCAGTTCAGCACAAAATCTGCTAAATTTGCTCAATGATAATATTGGTTTATAACTTCTATTTCAAACTAAATAACTTCTACCTTCTATTTTGCCCGGCGGCTCTATGGCTGGTGTTAGTAAGTTCAATTTTGTCCACGGGAGGGGGTGCTCATGTGTACCCAATTAGTAACTCCATTTTCATCCACGAGACTGGCCTGCCCAAGTTAGAGTAGGCCTAAATCCAGTTCACAAAAAGTAACTTCTATTTCGGCTTGCATTTTTTCATCTACCTTTAAACATCAATATAGCCCATGATGGGCCTGTACTTTTAATATATATTGCAAAAGTCTCAGGCAAGACACCAAGTGGGAGACAAACAACAAAAAGAGCTTATATGGACTTATGGAGATTGAAGCTTCAAAAGTGGCTGAATGCGAAAGTGTCAGTGCTATCCAATTGGCTGAATTTTTATTGTGATTCTGTGCAATAGGGTCATAAATTCACAAGGCCATAAATCTCTTGAGACTCGACAGAATTCTTATAATTGTGGCGGAGTCAGAGGAAGCGTCCGTGAAGTTCAAAGGCAAGGACAAAGTCCATATTTCACAGAGTGGACACAAACACAAATCCCTGTGCTGAAGAGATGAAATAGAAGTTACTTTTTGTGAAATTGATTTACCCTAACTTGGGCAGGCTGGTCTCGCAGACGAAATTGAAGTTACTAATCAGGTAGGCCTACACATGAGCACCCCCTCCCCACGGGTGAAAATGAAGTTACTATTTAAATACTAACGCCAGCTGGAGAGCCGCCGGGCAAAATAGAAGTTACTTAGTTTGAGATAGAAGTTGAAAACCAATATTTGCTCAGCTAGATAGGCCCTAGCTACCTATTATATAGCCTAGGCCTTATTAAATATTATACGCCTAATAGAAAGAATACAAATACCAACATTCAGGCTAGCCAACTAGCTTTGGCAACAAAAGAATGTGACTTCTTTTAATGATAATGATTTAAACGCCATTTTTACTTTAGATTTAAGAATTAAGAATAATGCTTAAGTCAATGAGAGGCATATGCACTTTGTCTCTATATAATATACTCTTGAGCTTGACTTAAAAAGTTTATGGAGGCACAAAATTTCCTTCACTGGCTTCAGGATTGATTTCGCTGAAGTTAGGCTTTTTGGATAGGTCATTCGCTGCACAAAGTTGCTAAGCGCAATAACCTACCTATCTGCCTAAGCTAGCTAATTAACATAACATTATGTCTTGAAGGCACAAATCACGTGATGTACTTTTAACTGGAACATGCACAGAAACCAGCCCGCCTGTGTCATGGGACTCGCGCCTCACGACCGATTCAGGGACTTGCACGTCGTGATGCAACGTGCTATTAATGGCAAAAATGTATCACCAGACTTATAAGCGTTTATCATTTTGTAGTAAAATTTTGTAGTTTTTTTTCTCTGAAATAACAAGTTGTAGCGTAATGCGTTTTCTTTGTTTTAACTTTTAAAACAAACCGGAAATGTCTTTGCATAAATAACTAAAGGACCCTTGTAATAACTGGATGCTTATTTGTTTAACTATGCTGATTGCTGACTGCGGAAGAAGTGGTCTTCTTCTAGTGGTCCTTGATTTTATATATTGAACCGCATTTTTAATGCAACGTTGCAGTCAATTATTTTAAACGCCTTTAAAGTAAACTTTTGTTGAAATTTGTAAGAGCGTCTTTAATTTTTTGTAAATCGGCAGTTTTAATACTATTGTGACGTTGTCACTTGTTGAAGGCACCCCTGCGCCCCTACAATATTACTCTATGCGTTAATTATATGCTTAATTTCCAAATTATGTACTTGCGAGGGCCGTTTTAACTCATCGTATAATATTATCCAATTCTGTTAATTTATATTAGTGCGCTCAAAGTCAAATTATTAGTGCGCTACTGTCAGTAACCATAAACGTATATCGCGCCACTCTAGCTATTTACTACGCGTATCGTAATGTATTTTCCCCCCCGGCCAATGAGCGTGCGAGCTCTGGTTGGCCGGAAGTATCGATCGCTTTGTTTTTCAATCAGCCTAGTTTACTTAACCAAGGGCTTCCGGCCCGCTCGCGCTCCACTGGTTCTGGTTCTTTCTTTCCGGCTGGTTCTGCGCTCCACTGGTTCTTTCTTCCTCACTTTCGTTATCGCCATTCTCGCTCTTCTACGTTTCGTGCCGTGACTTTTCTCACTCACTACACTCCACTACATTCGGTTCCGACACTCACCATTACGAGCTCCTACGCCTTACATTACACCCTGCTTGTCGACGTCCCAGTGCATACGGAATAAAAGTGCTACCGCTACGTCACCAACATTACTGACTTTGAATTGCCGAACTTACAATTGCCGCTGCTCAGACTTCGATTTCGTCCTTTGTGTTTAATCGTCACACTATCCTGTCATTTTTATTTATAAGTCTGCTTAACAGTGACGCCGCACATGTTATTCATATATTATGGAAATAATCATAATATAGTCAGTCTGGGGTTGCCCATGGACTGGGGGGACGCCACACCCACACACTTAATTACCCCACGTCACAATACCCCAGCTATTGCTGGTTTCCATTTTACAGAGTTAAGTGTCTTGCTAAAGGACACAATTTGTTCCAATGAAGTCCGTTACCGAACCCCCGACCTTAAAGTCATGAGTCCGACGCTCTAACCACTGCATAATATAGAATATTCGAACATATACTTTAGCCCATTTATTCCGTTTATCAAGCTGCGCATCGATATTGAGTTAGAATTATATGTGGACGCGACAATATATGGCGGACAGAAATAATAGTTACTTTCTATACTACCACCGACATATGCCCATTTCTGTTTTTTATATAAAGAACAACCTGTTCAAACACAACACAATGGGACGCCTGTATTCAGTGCACGCGATTTTTACTTTACGGATCGTCATATTTATAGCTATAATTACTCTGCGGAAGTCTCAAAATCACTGCAGCTAGCACACAAATACAATCCGTTGGTTTAGTACTGCATGCCTACGGCATTTATACCAGTCGATAAGTTTTCTAGCACAACATTATATTAGTCGATTGCCACACGTAGCTCCAACAATAAGCAATGCTTTGATGTCTCGCTCAATAAAAAAAACCCGGTCTATAGATAGTATATTAACTCGAAACTGCTTTAAAAGCGTATGAACTGACCACATACAAAATGGGTTTTCAAGCGCGCGTTACATACTACTTAAGTAGTGCACTACAATACATGTTGTGGCTTACATACACTGCTATACGAGCGTATAAACAATTGTTCATTTTACAATTTATTTTAACTATTTACTACTTATAAAGCTGGCCTGCTAAACGAGTACAGAATAAAATGCATCGGTATAGAGTACTGTACCTGAAATATGGGATCGAAGTACAGGTGATGAGAAGGTGAGTGAGAGTACACGTGAGATGGACTCTAACCTGTCTCTTACCTGTACTCTCACGTGTCTATTACATGTAGAAAATGGCAAAGGCAGGTGAGAATTAGGCTTAGAGCTCATGAACAGTAGATTTGAAAGCAAAGTAGAGTCAGAGGAATATTGAAAAGAAGAGAAATAAGCTACTGTTCTGATCTGATTGGCGCATGGCAGGTGAGGGGGCTGACAATGCACCGGAAGAAGATCAGGGCCAGCTGAAGACTACCGCCAAGCTTTTGCTGCAACACGTACCCCTCCCACCCCTACCTTGGCAACCAGCAAACAAACTCTCGAAGCCTTGGCCCAACAATCCATTGAGTCTACCATTTATGGCGATTATTAAAAGACAGCAGAACCGGCTATCGCAGGCTCAGTGAAGAAAAGTCCGCGCCGGGGGCAAAATAACTCTGCCCCACAGTTGAAATTCCACAGGAGAAAAATATTCCCCGTTTATATATAGGAAAATCTGTGCCGAAAATTATATTCAACAATCGGCAAAACGAAGAGGCGATGGCAACGAGCTCCTTGAAATACTTTGAATTATGGACGCCGCTGCTGCTGCTTATGCTGCTGATGCCACTGCTGTCTGCCGGGACAACGGAGGTATTAGCTTATTGTCAAAATAGAGAGAACTAGTAACGAGTCTGCATATAGACAGTGCATGTACATTCAAGTTATCATTTATGATGTATGTTGTAACTTTGGCTATTTGCAGCACCACCACGTGTGGGTTGTCCAGGTAGGCAGCGAGAAAGCCGCCAGGAGTGTCGCCACCAGCCACAGCTTGGACTTTCATGGACAGGTGAGCGGCTCAAAGCATTCTGCCTCACGGTCTCACGGTGCTGCATTCTGCCTCACTGTACTGCATTCTGCCTCACTGTACTGCATTCTGCCTCACTGTACTGCATTCTGCCTCACTGTACTGCATTCTGCCTCACTGTACTGCATTCTGCCTCACTGTACTGCATTCTGCCTCACTGTACTGCATTCTGCCTCACTGTACTGCATTCTGCCTCACTGTACTGCATTCTGCCTCACTGTACTGCATTCTGCCTCACTGTACTGCATTCTGCCTCACTGTACTGCATTCTGCCTCACTGTACTGCATTCTGCCTCACTGTACTGCATTCTACATAATTTATTTATCAACTGAAAATGTCAAGCAAGTCATATTTACAAAAGAGTAAAATCCATTCTCAAGCAAAACCGTGGAATTCAAAAGATGCAATACCGAAAGAAATTCTGGATTTGCTTTGGCAGCGAAGACCTGGGAGGCAACTCAGGCAGCGTTCCGGACTTAGTCCTGCGACAGGAAATTTAATTTACTCATTTGGGAAATAGGAAATAGAGTTTTAATAGACTGGGGGGAATGAATTATTCAGTATATCCTAATCAAGAGGATATTTAAGTAAATGGAAGCATCCGTTTTGAGATGAATGCCCGTGAAGATAATCTACCTGTGTCCATAATGGGACTCATTCCATTTTAACTTTGCACGAACAATGTGAAGGGGCCCACAGTTTATTCTCAAATACTGAGTCAATGGACCTGATTGACAGCTGCATCATTGAATTTTATGTTCGTTTGATATTAGATCTTGTCTTGTCTCTCACGCGTTTCACCCGTTTAATCATCTTAGCTGTCTCATCTCTCCCCTATCTTATCTCTCCGTGTCTCATCTCTCCCGTGTCTCATCTCTCCCGTGTCTCTTCTCTCACCTATCTTATCTTTTACCTGTCTTATCTCTTGCCAATCTTATTTCTCCGTGTCTCATCTCTCACCTATCTTATCTCTCCGGTAAGTCTCATCTGTCTCATATATCCAACAAGTCTTGTCTTTGTCCCGTCTCAGATCTGTCATGTGTCATCCAGGGAGTTCTAAATATTCTCCTTATCCCAGATTTAATTAACGTCTGCTGCCTTTTTCGATCAAAAAACGAATGTTATACGTGAAAAGCTGTACAAAAATGTGCACATTGACAGATTCCGCACCTAAGGAATAAGTTTGTTCTCAGGCTGAGTGGCGACTCGCCAGCAGGTGAAATGAGACGTCAGAAGCGTGGCGGACTAGCGCTGCACGAGCTGGTTCACCGGAGCTTGCAACGGCATCCAGAGGTAAATGGAGAGTCACTTCACCTATGAAGAGGCACCTTCATCATGTCTAACTTCGTGAAATTCATAAATCTCTCCCAGGTATCCTGGGTGTCCTACCAATCTGAGGTGACACGATCAAAGCGTGACTTTATGCCGTTTGAAAGGCCTCTAGAAATGGACCGGGTAAGTCCACGATTTAGAAGCTGCACTTTCGATAGTATCGATCAGGTGAGTAGCTAGTATCGATCAGGAGAGTAGCTAGTATCGATCAGGAGAGTAGATAGTATCGATCAGGAGAGTAGCTAGTATCGATCAGTAGAGTATCGATCAGGAGAGTAGCTAGTATCGATCAGTAGAGTATCGATCAGGAGAGTAGCTAGTATCGATCAGTAGAGTATCGATCAGGAGAGTAGCTAGTATCGATCAGTAGAGTATCGATCAGGAGAGTAGCTAGTATCGATCAGTAGAGTAGCTAGTATCGATCAGTAGAGTATCGATCAGGAGAGTAGCTAGTATCGATCAGGAGAGTAGCTAGTATCGATCAGTAGAGTATCGATCAGGAGAGTAGCTAGTATCGATCAGTAGAGTATCGATCAGGAGAGTAGCTAGTATCGATCAGTAGAGTATCGATCAGGAGAGTAGCTAGTATCGATCAGGAGAGTAGCTAGTATCGATCAGTAGAGTATCGATCAGGAGAGTAGCTAATATCGATCAGGAGAGTAGCTAGTATCGATCAGGAGAGTAGCTAGTATCGATCAGAAGAGTATCGATCAGGAAAGAATCGATCAGGAAAGTATCGATCAGGAGAGTATCGATCAGGAGAGTATCGATCAGGAGAGTATCGATCAGGAAAGTATCGATCAGGAAAGTATCGATCAGGAGAGTATCGATCAGGAGAGTATCGATCAGGAGAGTAGCGAGTATCGATCAGGAGAGTATCGATCAGTAAAGTATCGATCAGGAGAGTATCGATCAGGAATGTATCGATCAGGAAAGTATCGATCAGGAGAGTATCGATCAGAAGGGTATTGATAAGGAGAGTATCGATCAGTAAAGTATCGATCAGGAGAGTATCGATCAGGAATGTATCGATCAGGAAAGTATCGATCAGGAGAGTATCGATCAGAAGGGTATTGATAAGGAGAGTATCTTTACCATTTCAGTCTGCTAGAGTCATCCACGAAGGTCTGCAACGTGACGTGAGCGACTTCTCGCCAGCCGAGCTGAATCGCAACGCCAATCACCTATTTATCGATCCCCTGTGGCCGCGCCAGTGGTACCTGCACGACACCAGGACCAGTCCGAGCCAGCCCAAGCTGGATCTGCACGTGATCCCCGCTTGGCGACGAAACCTGACCGGTCGCGGCGTTGTAGTCGCCGTTGTCGACGATGGTCTCGAACGCGACCACCCGGATCTGATAGCAAACTACGACGCTAGGGCCAGCTACAACTATAACAACAATACGAACGACCCATTGCCAAAATATGTAGATCTTGAGGACGAAAGGTTTGCGACATTCTCGTAGATCAAAGAGGTGGGGCATTGTGTTAGACATCAGGTGTCCTGGTAGTGGATTGGTCATCAGGTGTGGTATTGTGCTGGTCTTCAGGTGTCCTGGTATTGTGTTGGTCATCAGGTGTGGTATTGTGCTGGTCATCAGGTGTCCTGGTATTGTGTTGGTCATCAGGTGTGGTATTGTGCTGGTCATCAGGTGTGGTATTGTGCTGGTCATCAGGTGTCCTGGTATTGTGTTGGTCATCAGGTGTGGTATTGTGCTGGTCTTCAGGTGTCCTGGTATAGTGTTGGTCATCAGGTGTGGTATTGTGCTGGTCATCAGGTGTCCTGGTATTGTGTTAGTCATCAGGTGTGGTATTGTGCTGGTCATCAGGTGTCCTGGTATTGTGTTGGTCATCAGGTGTGGTATTGTGCTGGTCATCAGGTGTCCTGGTATTGTGTTGGTCATCTCAGGTGTGGTATTGTGCTGGTTATCAGGTGTCCTGGTATTGTGTTGGTCATTAGGTGTGGTATTGTGCTGGTCATCAGGTGTCATAGCAAATTGTGTTCGGCCTCAGTTTTAGTATTTTGTATTTTATTGTGCATCAGAAATCACTGACTGCCAGCCTCCCGCACCATTTAATCAGACATGGCACCCGCTGCGCCGGAGAAGTGGCGATGTCGGCGAACAACTCGCACTGCGGCGTCGGCATCGCGTTCAACGTTCGCCTTGGCGGCGTCAAAATACTCGACGGTCGAATGAGCGACCTGCTGGAGGCGCAGGGACTGCGGCACGCTCTGGACTACGTGGACATCTACTCTGCTAGCTGGGGTCCAACTGACGATGGCGCCACCATGGAGGCGCCGGGCCCCTTGGCCGCTGAGGCTCTGGAGGCTGGCACCCGGCATGGTCGCAAAGGCAAAGGCGCCGTGTACGTCTGGGCGTCGGGCAACGGCGGTGCCTTTGACGACAACTGCAACTGCGATGGCTACGCTTCGTCGATCTTCACCATCGCCGTCAGCAGCGCTACGCACGGCCTGCTGCCACCATGGTGCGAGCGGGAACTGATTTGGCTTAGACTAGCAAGAGTAGCTGACTATATTTGCGAACTACTCTACTATTAGTAACACTGAAAGAATTGGAGCATAGGCGTTTATTCTCCAAATCGGTAACTCATTCAGGTACTCGGAGCACTGCGCCGCGACCCTGGCTACCACGTTCTCAAGCGGCTCCAAGAGCGGCGAGAAGATGGTGAGCACAGATTTGCGTCACAAGTGCACAACCGAGTTTACTGGTACCTCCGCGTCTGCGCCGATCGCGTCTGGCATCATCGCTCTGCTGCTGGAGGCCAAGTGAGTTCGTGTCGATTGTTCCGTTTTGCAGTAGAAGTACATATTTGTACTTCTACACAAACTGCCACGCCTGTAGAGAGTGATCTGAAAGCTGTCCTTCCCATCAAGGTCTAACCTGCAGCTTCCAGCCAATGAAATTAGAGAAAATTGTGTTCTTCGTAATAGGGGAATTCCTCGTTTCAGATTGTGGCGTCATAAAGTACCTTAAGAAATTAAAGTGATTATTGAAATACCTCTCTGTTTAACAGTCAAATATTGATGATATTTTTAGTTTGTCCTTCAGTAGCCAATCCGAACACGCCCTGTATGACGTCAGTGTATCCCACCCAGCCAATAAAAACGAAGTGGACTGTCACGCTGGTAGAGAGTGCCTAGACTTAATATTCTTTCCTCCTTTAAGTTCAAGTCTATTATACTCGTAGCTCCAAGCCAATGAAATAAGAGTAGAAGGGGTTCCCTAACAGAGGGAATTCCATATTTCAGATAGGGACGCGATATAAAAACATTCAAACCTGTTCCGATTAACAGTCCGAAACTGACTTATCGAGACGTTCAGCATGTGATTGTTTGGACGGCCGAGGTGGCTCCGCTGTTGCAAAATCCCGGATGGGATCAGAACGCTGCTGGGCACAAATTTCATCACCAGTTCGGCTTCGGCCTATTCAATGTGGACGCCATGGTGGAACTGGTGAAGCCATCTGTTTGGAGGAATGTGCCCGGCAAGAGAACTGCCGCGCTAGGCGGTTGGACTTGCAAGACTGGATGGTAAGCTATGCTAGCATGATTGGGGTTTCTAGGGTTTTCGAATTCACTTTTAATGTAGATTTTCACGTATGTATGTACATTCAATGTACGTTACCCGGATTTCCCATATGTACATTCAATGTAGATAAAAAGTACATTTCTGAAATAAACTACGCTTTATAAAATTGGCAGGCGTCTACACAAATCTCGCTCGATTCGCTGCGTACTAACAGTGGACCAGGATGAGCTCAAAGAGAATGTGCGCTACCTGGAGCACGTGCAGCTCAGGGTCAACATGACCTACCCCGAACGTGGAGCCCTGGCTATCCGCATCACCTCTCCGGCTGGTGAGAAATAAAGCACCCGAATGATACTAATAGTAGTATAGTAGAATGCCAAAATGACACGTAAACTTCAATCACAGGCACTCGGAGCCAGCTACTGACTAGACGCAAGCACGACAAGTCAAACAGCGGCCTACCCTCCTGGGCCTTCATGACCGTGCACTTCTGGGGCGAGGAGCCAGCTGGCGATTGGATAGTGGACATCGAGGACCAGGTAAGCAGGTTGGAAAAACCAGGTTGTTTAATCTAAAAAATCTGAAACGTCACGTTAAGAGAACGTCAGCGTTGCGACAGAAGAGCAGTGGGGTATGACATATAAATACGCCGGGAGGGAGGGGTGTCGGCGCAGCTGCCCCAAACAGAGGGCAGGGTAGAGCTCTCCGGTCTTACCCGGCTCTCGGCCAATCACCGCGCATGAGGGTCAAAAAAGCCCTGAGGGTCAAGCTGACCTAGGGCTCGGCGCCACACACCCACCCACCTCGGCCTCACCCACCAGCCCGGGCCAGCCAATCGCGGCCCGCACGTGACTCTAATTATAACAAACTGAGAGATGGAGAGAGCAAAAAGAGGGGAAATAGGCGCACACCGAATTAAATCCAGAGCCGAGAAAGCATAGTCTTTAGGATAGTTGTTGGCCTAGTTTGAGCTCTAAACTCCTTAAACGAGAGGTCGGTATAGTTGAATCCCAGCATGGGAGAAGCAATTTTTGTCCTAGAGCAAGACATTCCTAGAATTTCTTCAGTTCATCCAGTTGTAAAATAAACAAATTCGTCCCCACGTTTTTTCAAGTCTGACAGCGGCCAGAATCACGAAGGCGGTCATCTAAAGGAGCTGGAGCTGATACTGCACGGCACCGAGACGCAGCCTCATCATCGAGTCCTGGCTGGCGGCTCTAGGACCTACAACACTGGCTACAATCTAGTGAAGAACATGGTGAGTCGATTCGACTATGATGAGCTTGAGTTGGCTAATTGGCTCCTGGGGAGAAGTAAGACAACTAAAAAAATAAAATACGAATTTGTTTTTAAGAGGAAGGAAGTTAAGGGTAGAGAGAAGAGGAAAAATCAAAGAGGGGAGATGAAAGAGGAAAGAGGAAAGAGGAAATGGGAAATAGGAAAGAGGAAATAGGAAAGAGGAAAGAGGGAAGAGGAAAGAGGGAAGAGGGAAGAGGGAAGAGGGAAGAGGGAAGAGGGAAGAGGGAAGAGGGAAGAGGGAAGAGGGAAGAGGAAAGAGAGAAGAAGAAAGAGGAAAGAGGGAAGAGAGAAGAGGGAAGAGGGAAGAGGAAAGAGGAAAGAGGAAAGAGGAAAGAGGAAAGAGGAAAGAGGAAAGAGGGCAGAGGGAAGAGGGAAGAGGGAAGAGGGAAGAGGGCAGAGGGAAGAGGGAAGAGGGAAGAGGGAAGAGGGAAGAGGGAAGAGGGAAGAGGGAAGAGGGAAGAGGGAAGAGGGAAGAGGGAAGAGGGAAGAGGGAAGAGGGAAGAGGGAAGAGGAAAGTGAGAAGAAGAAAGAGGAAAGAGGGAAGAGAGAAGAGGGAAGAGGGAAGAGGAAAGAGGAAAGAGGAAAGAGGAAAGAGGGCAGAGGGAAGAGGGAAGAGGGCAGAGGGAAGAGGGAAGAGGGAAGTGGGAAGAGGGAAGAGGGAAGAGGGAAGAGGGAAGAGGGAAGAGGGAAGAGAGAAGAGGGAAGAGAGAAGAAGGAAGAGGGGAGAAGGAAGAGGGGAGAGGTAGGGGGAGGGGGGAGAGATAGGGGAAGGGGGAAGATGGAAAATAGAAGAAGGAAGCGAAAATAAGAGTTATCGAAGAAAGGAGTAGGGGAAGAGGAAGTCTGGGAGATATAAAGTTTCGAGTGATTTTTGAAAGAGGTAAGTTAATAACTAATACTTTTTTAGGAATTTTTCTAACGTTTAAACAACGCAGAAAATTTGTTGCAAAATAGCAAAAAACTCGGGTAAATGTGAAGCGCCTTATTAGCCAAACAGTTTTTCTTCACAGCGAAATCACACACGAGCGTATAAAGCAACTACTACATATTACTAACTAAAAGTGCTTCTTTTCGTGCTCAAATAGCGGAGACAGAAGCTGCGTCAGAATGAAAACAAATTGTGAGTCGCGACTCATTCAACCCATGTACAGCAGTTGGTTTGCAACAGAATTATTTTTATCTATGTTATTTAAGCTCGTTAATAAGAGATGTTGGTGATTGGTCAGACTTGTTTTGTATTGCTATATTTAGCTAGCCTAGACGATTGCGACACAGATCGATCGGTAAATCAATGATATTTTCACGCACCAAGTCAAATATTTGTAGCTTAGAACCTGTACGGCAATAATTGGTAAATGTTATTTGGTTTATTTACAATAATATATTATTAACACCGATTATTGAAAACGTGATCTGTCCCAAACCCTTCCTGTCTTCTCCCCGTTCTGTCCCAAACCCTTCCTGTCTTCTTTCCTTTCTGTCCCAAACCCTTCCTGTCTTCTTTCCTTTCTGTCCCAAACCCTTCCTGTCTTCTTTCCTTTCTGTCCCAAACACTTCCTGTCTTCTCCCCGTTCTGTCCCAAACCCTTCCTGTCTTCTCCCCGTTCTGTCCCAAACCCTTCCTGTCTTCTCCCCGTTCTGTCCCAAACCCTTCCTGTCTTCTTTCCTTTCTGTCCCAAACCCTTCCTGTCTTCTTTCCTTTCTGTCCCAAACACTTCCTGTCTTCTTTCCTTTCTGTCCCAAACCCTTCCTGTCTTCTCCCCTCTCTGTCCCAAACCCTTCCTGTCTTCTCCCCGTTCTGTCCCAAACCCTTCCTGTCTTCTTTCCTTTCTGTCCCAAACACTTCCTGTCTTCTTTCCTTTCTGTCCCAAACACTTCCTGTCTTCTCCCCGTTCTGTCCCAAACCCTTCCTGTCTTCTTTCCTTTCTGTCCCAAACCCTTCCTGTCTTCTTTCCTTTCTGTCCCAAACCCTTCCTGTCTTCTTTCCTTTCTGTCCCAAACACTTCCTGTCTTCTCCCCGTTCTGTCCCAAACCCTTCCTGTCTTCTCCCCGTTCTGTCCCAAACCCTTCCTGTCTTCTCCCCGTTCTGTCCCAAACCCTTCCTGTCTTCTTTCCTTTCTGTCCCAAACCCTTCCTGTCTTCTTTCCTTTCTGTCCCAAACACTTCCTGTCTTCTTTCCTTTCTGTCCCAAACACTTCCTGTCTTCTCCCCATTCTGTCCCAAACCCTTCCTGTCTTCTTTCCTTTCTGTCCCAAACCCTTCCTGTCTTCTCCCCTCTCTGTCCCAAACCCTTCCTGTCTTCTCCCCGTTCTGTCCCAAACCCTTCCTGTCTTCTCCCCTCTCAGTCCCAAACCCTTCCTGTCTTCTTTCCTTTCTGTCCAAAACACTTCCTGTCTTCTCCCCGTTCTGTCCCAAACCCTTCCTGTCTTCTCCCCTCTCAGTCCCAAACCCTTCCTGTCTTCTTTCCTTTCTGTCCAAAACACTTCCTGTCTTCTCCCCGTTCTGTCCCAAACCCTTCCTGTCTTCTCCCCTCTCTGTCCCAAACCCTTCCTGTCTTCTCCCCTCTCTGTCCCAAACCCTTCCTTTCTTCTCCCCTCTCAGTCCCAAACCCTTCCTGTCTTCTCCCCTCGCTGTCCCAAACCTTTCCCGTCCTTCGCAAAGTCCTGCGCACCCGAGCCCCTCCAATCTTATTCTCCTTCAACCCGAAGCCCTTCCCGTCTTCTGTCCTCCAAGTCTCGCATGAAACCCGCATTTAGGAATTCGTTATTCACAACTAATTTCAGCTCGAAGAAGACGAGCCGAGCGTCGCGGACCGTCTGAGGGCTTATTACCATAGACTATTCGACAAGTCGCACCACCGGGGCTACAACAACCGCGTTCGACCCGAGCCCCAGAGCTGGTTAAAAACAATTTCTGCGCACGACTCAAAATGAGAGCACATGTGCAATGGCTGCTGGCTGCAATTAAAATAAAATACATTACGGCAAATAGAATACTTAACTATTCGTTCTATTGAATATTGAAAAAGCTGCTGCAATTAAGAAAGACGGTAGGAGTTTGGAAAGACAGTTGTGAGATTGGGAAGACAGTTGTGAGATTGGGAAGACAGTTGTGAGATTGGGAAGACAGATGTGAGATTGGGAAGACAGTTGTGAGATTGGGAAGACAGTTGTGAGATTGGGAAGATAGTTGTGGGATTGGGAAGACAGATGTGAGATTGGGAAGACAGATGTGAGATTGGGAAGACAGTTGTGAGATTGGGAAGATAGTTGTGGGATTGGGAAGACAGGTGGGAATTTGGGAAGGCAGATGTGAGATTTGGAAGACAGGTAGGAATTTGGGAAGACAGGTATGAGTTGGGGAAGACAGTTATGAGTTCGGGAAGACAGGTATGAGTTAGGGAAGACAGGCATGTGTTTGGGAAGACAGGCATGTGTTTGGGAAGATAGGTATGAGTTTGGTAAGACAGGTATGAGTTTGGTAAGACAGGTATGAGTTTGGTAAGACAGGTATGAGTTGGGGAAGACAGGTATGAGTTGGGGAAGACATTTATGAGTTCAGGAAGACAGGTATGAGTTTGGGAAAACAGGCGGGTAATAGGGAAGACAGGTAGGAGCTTGGAAAGACAGGTGGGAGATTGGGAAGACAGGTAGGAGATTTAGAAAATATACGGGATATTTGGAAGAAAGAAACAAGCTGTGGCAGTTAAAAAGATTAATAGATTAGCTAGGGGATTAAAATCCCATACCAGTTGACATTTTCAAATTTGTGATATCCACAAGAAAATACGAGTAATTATCTATTTTTTTCTCGTTCTATCTTTGATTAATCGGAACAACTTTTTGGAAAATATATCTAACAAGAGTCGATGCGACTAATAAGCTAAAAAACCAGAGCATAGAATATGCTTACACTTTTGTAAGCAGAACATTTTTATTCTTGATTCTTGATTCTTGGTTCTTGGTTCTGATAACAATAGCACGACAAATATAGATTAATTTACCGCGAAACTTTTTATTACAACAATCGAATGAGACCATGTTAACAATAACAAGTTAGCTTTAATTAAGACTATTAAGACAGCTGGCGAAAAGAGTGGATTTAATCTTACTTGGCGCAACACATATTTACACTGGCAGTAAATGAAACTGTCTATTAGTTTTCATTGGGTACCGCCGTGAGACACGAGAGGGTAGAAAGATAAGACACGAGAGGGTAGAAAGGTAAGACACGAGAGGGTAGAAAGATAAGAGACACGAGAGGGTAGAAAAAAAAGAAACGAGAGGGTAGAAAGATAAGAGACACGAGAGGGTAGAAAAATAAGAAACGAGAGGGTAGAAAGATAAGAGACACGAGAGGGTAGAAAGATAAGAAACGAGAGGGTAGAAAGATAAGAAACGAGAGGGTAGAAAGATAAGAAACGAGAGGGTAGAAAAAAAAGACACGAGAGGGTAGAAAGATAAGAAACGAGAGGGTAGAAAGATAAGAGACACGAGAGTGTAGAAAGATAAGACACGAGAGGGTAGAAAGATAAGAGACACGAGAGGGTAGAAAGATAAGAAACGAGAGGGTAGAAAGATAAGAGACACGAGAGGGTAGAAAGATAAGAAACGAGAGGGTAGAAAGATAAGAAACGAGAGGGTAGAAAGATAAGAGACACGAGAGTGTAGAAAGATAAGACACGAGAGGGTAGAAAGATAAGAGACACGAGAGGGTAGAAAGATAAGAAACGAGAGGGTAGAAAGATAAGAGACACGAGAGGGTAGAAAGATAAGAAACGAGAGGGTAGAAAGATAAGAGACACGAGAGGGTAGAAAGATAAGAAACGAGAGGGTAGAAAGATAAGAAACGAGAGGGTAGAAAGATAAGAGACACGAGAGTGTAGAAAGATAAGACACGAGAGGGTAGAAAGATAAGAGACACGAGAGGGTAGAAAGATAAGAAACGAGAGGGTAGAAAGATAAGAGACACGAGAGGGTAGAAAGATAAGAAACGAGAGGGTAGAAAGATAAGAAACGAGAGGGTAGAAAGATAAGAAACGAGAGGGTAGAAAGATAAGAGACACGAGAGGGTAGAAAGATAAGAAACGAGAGGGTAGAAAGATAAGAAACGAGAGGGTAGAAAGATAAGAGACACGAGAGGGTAGAAAGATAAGAAACGAGAGGGTAGAACGATAAGACCTGGGAGGTTAGAAAGATAAGAAACGAGAGGGTAGAAAGATAAGACCTGGGAGGGTAGAAAGATAAGAAACGAGAGGGTAGAACAGGGGTAGGCAAACTTATTTGCTGGCGGGCCAAAGAGAGAACCTAAAAGACGACAGCGGGCCGCATTGACTGTATAAATATGAGATAGGGGAGAGATGAGACACGGGAGAGATTAGACACGGGAGAGATGAGACACGCGAGAGATTAGACACAGGAGAGATGAGACACGGGAGAGATGAGACACGGGAGAGATGAGACACGGGAGAGATGAGACACGGGGGAGATGAGACACTGGAGAGATGAGACACAGGTAAGATAAGACAGTGGAGAGATGAGACACGGGAGAGATAAGACACGGGGGAGATGAGACACTGGAGAGATGAGACACGGGAGAGATGAGACACGGGAGAGATTAGACACGCGAGAGATTAGACACGCGAGAGATTAGACACGCGAGAGATGAGACACGGGAGAGATGAGACACGGGTAAGATAAGACAGTGGAGAGATAAGACACGGGAGAGATGAGACACTGGAGAGATGAGACACTGGAGAGATGAGACACGGGTAAGATAAGACAGTGGAGAGATAAGACACTGGAGAGATGAGACACGGGAGAGATTAGACCGAGAGAGATGAAACAGGACACTGTAGATGTCAGAAGGGGCAACGGACCGGATTTGGGAGCTTCGAGGGCCGCATCTGGCCCGCGGGCCGGAGTTTGCCGACCCCTGGGGTAGAAAGATAAGACACGAGGGGTAGAAAGATGAGACACGATGAGATGAGACAGGTGGAAAGATAATAATCATGATTTCCCCAGTTTCAGAGCAGAATATAATGCGGCAGAGAAACTTTCCTAGAACTGACACCAAGAGCCGAGTTAGGCGTGATCAGTCTCCAGGAAGCCTTTGACAGCGGTGCCAACATTGTGTACATCCAACAGGAAGGTGTCGTGGCCGTACAGAGAGGTTAGCTCAAAGTAGGTCACGCGTCGGCATTTGCCAATGTCGCGAAGACGCTGGGCTAGTTGTCGTTGCTGTTCAACAGGGAACAGTATGTCCGACTGAACACCAAGAATCATAGCCGGACATGCCACACGATCCAGTCGATTCTCAGCGTCAAACAGGTCCATGGCTTTGCTGAGGTAGAGAAGGCTGTTTGGGTCTAGCCGAACAGAACTAGCCTCGCCCTGATAGTCCAGGTACTGTTCAATTACAAATGTCGGACAGAGGCTCACAGACTGGGGCGTCGAAGGATTTAGTCTCCGGCGGCCGAATCTGGTCTCCCATTCCGGGCCGCTGCGGTAGGTTAGCGTGGCGATTTCCCTGGCCAGTTTCATGCCAGTTTTGGGATAATCCGAGCCGTAGTATCGACCGGTGCGCCAGTGGGGATCTGTCATGATGGCCTTGCGCTGCAGGTAGCGCATCGCTATGGAGGTGGGGTGGCTATAGCTGGCTGACGAGATTGAGATCAGCCTGCGGAAAAAAGTGGTGGTCCTTTTATATGTACTTTTCTGCTGACTGATTATAAGGCTAGCCTGTTAGTGATTGACAAATTTTGGAGGACAGTGTGATTGACAGGCATGGGACAGTGTGACTGACAAGCATGGGACATTGTGACTGACAGGCATGGGACAGTGTGACTGACAGGCATGGGACAGTGTGACTGACAAGCATGGGACATTGTGACTGACAGGCATGGGACATTGTGACTGACAAGCATGGGACATTGTGACTGACAGGCATGGGACAGTGTGATTGACAGGCATGGGACAGTGTGACTGACAAGCATGGGACATTGTGACTGACAGGCATGGGACAGTGTGACTGACAGGCATGGGACAGTGTGACTGACAAGCATGGGACATTGTGACTGACAGGCATGGGACAGTGTGACTGACAGGCATGGGACAGTGTGAGTGACAGGCATGGGGCATTGTGATTGACAGGCATGGGACAGTGTGACTGACAGGCATTGGACATTGTGATTGACTGATAGTTGTCACTGACAGGTATAGGATTGTCACTGACAGGTATGGTATTGTCACTCACAGGTGTGGGATTGTCACTGACAGGTAATGGGATTGTCACTGACAGGTATGGGATTGTCACTGACAGGTGTGATTGTCACGGACAGGTATGTGATTGTCACTGACAGGTGTGGGATTGTCACTGACAGGTAGGGGATTGTCACTCACAGGTGTGGGATTGTCACTGACAGGTAGGGGATTGTCACTCACATGTGTGGGATTGTCACTGACAGGTAATGGGATTACTGACAGGTGTTGGTACACAGTCATCGCCCAGCTGTTGATCTCACCGATTAACTCTATCGGGATATTCCACAGCGGAAGCCAGCGACAGCATACCGCCTAGCGAGGATCCCACAGCCGCATGCAGTCGTTGAATACCCAGCCGGTCTAGCAGCAGGAACTGCGATCGTACCAGATCTGTAACCGTCACCACCGGGAAGGTGGTTGCGTACGGATCGCCAGTCTCTGGATTAACGCTGGACGGTCCGGTGCTGCCGAAACAGCTGCCAAGCAGGTTGGCGCAGATGACGAAGAATTTGTCGGTATCCAAGGCGCAGCCGGGCCCAATGAAGGCCTCCCACCAGCCCTTTGCTGGATTCTGCTGGTGGCTGTGGGCGTGCGACGAAGCAGAGAGGCCGGTGCAGAGCAGAATGGCGTTGCTGGCCTCCGAGTCCAGACTGCCCCAGGTTTCGTAGGCCAGACGAAAGCCTGGCAGTCTGCCAGAGTTCAGCTCTAGACAGAAAGTGTCGGAATGATCAAAGATTTTGTAACTGTTTGGCGGCACACTGGAATAAGTCGGCTCCGGGCCGCTAGACGGATTGCCGACTGCGCAAGGAAAATCCGGCGTCAGGCCTGAAAATACGCCGCCATTTGTGCTTATAATTTCCTGCGATCCGCCATCGCCGTCAATTTCGTAATCATTAGACGATGAAGCGCCTGCTGGGCTGCTGCTGCTGCTGCTGAATTGGCAGCAATTTGAAAGTTTAACAACACCCGCTCGGCCAGCAAGACAGCGCGTCAGACGAGCAGCGAGTCCTGGAAGCATGTCGCTGTCTTCAAGTTCTAAAATAAAACCAAATCTTCTCTAGGCTTTTCAATTGTAATAAAATAATTGTAATAAATTAAAGATTTCAGATTGCGTTATTATATACAACGAAACGTGCAGCGGACACGCGGTGAAGCCGTGGTCGATGCTCACAGGCCACAGCGCTTCGAAGGGTAATATTTTATGGCTTGAAATAGAAACGAATTATGAAGAATCTTTGGACTGGAACTTCATTTTTCAGGTCCATTGAGTAAAAACTTGTGGCTGAGGCAGGGCTTGATAAAGATTGTTCTTTAATGTACGCGCTGTTCGTACGCAACTTCGCATTCTCGCCCCTATGCTAAAAAGAATGTACGCAGCTCCCTGCCTTAAGCAAGAGCTAAAAATAGCCACACAAGTGTCCTAGGCAGTGGTTTGCCCGTCAGCGTACATTGATCACGCATCAGGCATGTGATAATAGCGTCCAGCGCTGGAACTGGTATCTACAACTGAGAGAAGCGTACGAACTGGCCTACAGAACAAAAAAGTAACAATTTGAACCTCAATTTCTGTCAAGCCAAAACGTATTATATTCGTCGCACAAAAACTACTTAAATAAATTGCGCACTATAACTTAGACGGTTCATTATTCATTGCCTGTACGTATCATTACTTGATAAAGATCTCAATTTTTAAAGCAGATTTAACTTCTAGACAAGATTAGATCAGAACACATTTTCATCTTTTTATATAACAAAAAACGGAGTCAATAAAGATTCTTCAGACAGTCATAATGCACTTTCTTGCTTGGAGTTAGGGTTCTATTTTACATGAAAGCAATAAAAAAAAAGTAAAATGAGCAAAATCATTTATAGCAACAAAATGAAGGATTAAAAACAGCTAATTTACATTTGACATAAATAAATATAATTTTGTGTGGATCTCATACACCGATAAGTAATGAAGCATGATACTGAAGACCCGAACCTGAGGATCTGGGAGCATGATACTGAAGACCCGAACCTGAGGATCTGGGAGCATGATACTGAAGACCCGAACCTGAGGATCTGGGAGCATGATACTGAAGACCTGAACCTGAGGATCTGGGAGCATGATACTGAAGACCTGAACCTGAGGATCTGGGAGCATGATACTGAAGACCTGAACCTGAGGATCTGGGAGCATGATACTGAAGACCGGAACCTGAGGATCTGGGAGCATGATACTGAAGAACCGAACCTGAGGATCTGGGAGCATGATACTGAAGACCTGAACCTGAGGATCTGGGAGCATGGATATGATGACCAAGTATGATTAATAGAAAAGATAAGAAAACAGGTTGCACAATTGTTTACAAAGTATCGTCGCAAACTCCGACAAACATTCCCTTGAATCGTGGCTCTCGGGCATCTAGAGTCTTCAACAAGCCGTCGTCAATCTCGTGCTCGCGACCTCGCCAAGAGAAGTGAGTCGGAGTTGACCTACTCAGGTCGGTGTCGCTCGGACTGCTGCGCCAAACAAAGTTAGCGGATAGCTGAATAGCCAGCTGAGAGCGGATGAGACCAACACCGCCGTGCCGCGACTCGGCGGGATGATAGACCCGCCCAGTGAGCGGGTGCATGCAAACACCGTCTGGCTGGAAGGCCACCTTCAGCTGGTCCCCGCAGTGATTGTACAGCAGCCAGCACTGGTCATTGTGCTGGGCATTGTCTAACAGGTGGGTGAAAACAATTGGCTGATCGTCGCACCTGATGTAATTTCGCTCGGGGCCGCACGGAGACAGCCACGGAAAATCCTGTCTGTAGCGGTCCGTGTTGTTCACCCGCAGCCGCGAGAAGAAGAATGCCAAGAATTTGTGCTCTGCTCAAATTGAGGAGTTTGCGGGCCATGGCACAGGTAACAGCAGTGGTAACTGAGACAAGCATTTGTCACTGGAAAACACACGAGAGTAGAAAATAGGACACCCTAACTATCACCTGATGACACGGGAGTAGGAGACAGGGTCAGCTCCAATTATCACCTGATGACATGGGTTTAGGAGACAGGGTTAGTAGGAGACACGTATAATGAAAGCACCTTTAAAACACGAGGTAAAGTTCTTCATTCTAGCATCGTCGAGAAACAGCTGGCCCTGATGATCGATAAAATAGAAGTACTCCCTGACGCCCTTCTCCGAGCTCTGGCCCTGGATGTAGCTGTAATATCTGTGACTGAACGAGGCCGCCAAGGTGCTGTCACACCGATACAGCAAGTGCCGAAAACACAGCATGCTGTCTGCAAGGTGTACAAGCGATGCGCCAACCCTGGCGATAATATTCACGAATGTGTTGGGAAAAAGTGTTCAGAATACATGAAATTATAGATAAATCGATTAGTAATTTACAACGTGGGGTCATTGACGTGCTAACTGATTCCAATAGTTCTACAGAACGTGGGTCTCGGAGGTGTTAACTGATTCCAATAGTTCTACAGAACGTGGGTCTTGGAGGTGTTAACTGATTCCAATAGTTCTACAGAACGTGGGGTCTTGGAGGTGTTAACCGATTCCAATAGTTCTACAGAACGTGGGGTCTTGGAGGTGTTAACTGATTCCAATAGTTCTACAGAACTTGGGGTCTTGGAGGTGTTAACCGATTCCAATAGTTCTACAGAACTTGGGGTCTTGGAGGTGTTAACCGATTCCAATAGTTTTTCAGAACGTGGGTCTTGGAGGTGTTAACCGATTCCAATAGTTCTACAGAACGTGGGTCTTGGAGGTGTTAACCGATTCCAATAGTTCTACAGAACGTGGGTCTTGGAGGTGTTAACCGATTCCAATAGTTTTTCAGAACGTGGGTCTTGGAGGTGTTAACCGATTCCAATAGTTCTACAGAACGTGGGGTCTTGGAGGTGTTAACTGATTCCAATAGTTCTACAGAACGTGGGGTCTTGGAGGTGTTAACTGATTCCAATAGTTCTACAGAACGTGGGGTCTTGGAGGTGTTAACTGATTCCAATAGTTCTACAGAACGTGGGGTCTTGGAGGTGTTAACTGATTCCAATAGTTCTACAGAACGTGGGGTCTTGGGGGTGTTAATTGCTTTTATTAGTGCTTTATAACGTTTTGCTTATTAGGTTATATTAGAATGTAAAATTTCACTTTGAATACCCCAACAGTTCTACTAACAGTAGCACAAGTTCGACTTTATAAAACCAGTTCTTTCTGTTGACCTGACAGTGGAATTTTAATATTATTACTAAACTAAGCGGCTAGTGGTATATAGCACAGACGACAAGGCCAAATAAAAAAAGCAAAATGATGCATTGAAAACAAAAACAAGTAACTATACAACTAAGGACTTTTTGCAAACAGAAAAACTGATATTGCTTAAAATTAAGAAAAAGATTGAGTAGGGTTTATATCCTATATATTTATTGAGCAATAAAAAATTAACAATTAACTTTACTCAATTTTAAGAACAAATTATTAACAATAAACGTTATTGTAATAACGAAAAAAGTAAATATTAAATCTAAGCGTGTAAAAATTGTGTCGATACCACACGGAATTTTTTAATTATTGCACCGAAAGGCTGATTAGGATTGTAACAAAAAATATATTTATGTAAACACAGCATAAAATACCACTCAAAAATGTATATACTGTACGCGGCACTATTAAAATAATCTGCTTAGAAAAAAATTACAAGTCTCAAAGGAATCGAACAAAAAAGTCGATTCTAGTCGAAACGGTATCGACCCGCGTCTATCAACATGAACTATTGCCGGACATTGATAAGCATTAAAAAAATCAACAAAATCTAGTTTGCAAGTTAAAGAGTTGAGAAATGGTAATGTAAACCAAATGCTTTCAGTACAAAAATTGATTGAATTGCGAAAATCAATCAAATTAAACATCGATTTGTGCTAGAAATCAGACGCAAAATAAACTAAATCTGATAATAAACAATTTATAGAACTGAAATTAACACCAGTAAACTGTAAGGTTCGAAACATATACCTTACTTTAAAACCAATTTGAATAGACTTGATAAAACTCTGGAAAAAAAAACATTCAACAAAACGCTGAATCGGCCATGACAAAACAATCTATCAAATTTCGACAAGGAAAACAAAACGATTTAGACAGGAAAATCTAATTGATTTCGACAAGGAAATCTAATTGATTTCGACAAGGAAATCTAATTGATTTCGACAAGGAAATCTAATTGATTTCGACAAGGAAATCTAATTGATTTCGACAAGGAAATCTAACCGATTTCGACAGGGAAATCTAACCGATTTCGACAGGGAAATCTAACCGATTTCGACGGGGGAAATCTAACCGATTTCGACAGGGAAATCTAACCGATTTCGACAGGGAAATCTAACCGATTTCGACGGGGGAAATCTAACCGATTTCGACAGGGAAATCTAACCGATTTCGACAGGGAAATCTAACCGATTTCGACGGGGGAAATCTAACCGATTTCGACAGGGAAATCTAACCGATTTCGACAGGGAAATCTAACCGATTTCGACAGGGAAATCTAACCGATTTCGACAGGGAAATCTAACCGATTTCGACGAGGGAAATCTAACCGATTTTGACAAGGAAATCTAACCGATTTCTACGGGGGAAATCTAACCGATTTCTACGGGGGAAATCTAACCGATTTCGACGGGGGAAATCCAACCGATTTCGACAGGGAAATCTAACCGATTTTGACAAGGAAATCAAAGTAATTTCACGAATAGAAAATCGAATCAAATTTTAATTTTGAAATCAGGAAAAGCACAGCAAAAATGTTGTTAATTCTGATTAACCGAGGCCCCTAATTTGGCGACACTCCGCCGCCGACAACTCCTTCCACAGGGGCGGTAGAATCGTAACCACGACGCCCGACGACGGTCAATTTGGACAGATTTCCAGACTCCGAGACGCCAGACGAGGAGGGCAAAAGTTTAGCCGCCTCGTCGCTGGTTTCCACAGTTGCGTCGCTCGCGTCGCTGCCATTGTCGGCATCCTCGCTATAGATGAATCTGCCCGGATTAAGGTTTGGCACGTCGGCGAAGCTGCGCAGAGCGAATACAAGGAAGATCAGGCCGGCATACAGGTAGATTACGGCGAAGATTTTATAGACAAGCCGATTCTCCTGATCGGGGTGTTCGCCGACAATGAAGTCGCCAAGGCCGACAGTTGTAAGCGAAATAACGCAATAATAGAATGCGTCCAAGTAGGTCCAATCGCGTTCAAGACTGGCGAATGCGCCAGCTGGGATCAGCAGGAAGCAGATGAGCAGCGCGGCGAAGATGGCGCCGAGGTGAATTAGAGTGGCCTGCGACTGCCACGGGTGAGAAAATGAAGCGTTGACAAGGACTCACGCAGGAACTCATTTTAGTTTATGTTTTGTAATCGGGCGGAACTCCTCCGGAGGAGGACTTGTAACTGAATCCAATAAACATGCTCTACTTCAGTATCTTCCGGTGGAACTCCTTCACCGGAGGACTTTCAACTGAAATCCTATAAACATCCTAATGTAAATCCTATAAGTCCATTGTTTAAAAACAAAAAGGAAAAATATTTTAAACTAAGCTATTAATTTCAGCCAAACTATAGAGATTCGCAGAGCGGATCAAGTGTCTATTAAAATAAACAATGGGTCACTTTTCTCACCTGCCTATCTGTTGGCAGGCGGTCTCTGAGCCAGGCCAAACAGCGCAGCGAGGCCCGCCGAAGCCAGCCGGCAGTGAGTGAAAACGCCACCAGAGTCAGCGGAATGCCAATCAGCGCCACCAGGATGCACATCGCTTTACCCAAATAAGACAGTGGCGTTGTCCTACCGTAACCGATGGTCGTGACAACGGTAGTGGCAAAAAACAATGCCTGACCGAAGCTCCAATTTGACCGGCCAGCACTGGCGTTCCTGAGAGCCGATACGCCGCGATTATTGGCGGCCAAAACTGCGGCTAAAAATCTTTCCAAATCGGCATCGGACAGACAGGTGTGATTGGACAGAAATGCCTGCCTAGCCAGCCTTAGAGCGTTCTTCTCGCCAGACTCCACTGGGCCCTCGATAGCCATGAACAGCATGGCCAGGGAGGGCATGAAGGCCAGAAAGTAGAACAACAGGTAGGCCAAGCCGCGAACCCAGCGCCGCTCGCCAATTCGATTTAAACAGTTGGCGAAGCGACGCAAGTAATCAAGACAACAGCGACCGCTGTCTGAACTGCAGCAACTGTTAACCATCGGAACTGCTGTCTTTGGTAATTTCCTCAGTGGTTTTCGGCCGATTCCTCTAGCGGATTTCCGTCAGTTGTTTCTCTCGGCTGATTCCTTACTTGTTTCTTAAGGCGGATTCCTCAGTTGTTTCGCTCGGCGGATTCCTAAGTTGTTTCGCTCGGCGATTCCTCAGTTGTTTCTTTCGGCTGATTCTTTAGTTGTTTCTTTCGGCAGATTCCTGAGTTGTTTCTTTCGGCGGATTATTCTGTTGTTTCGCTCGGTGGATTCCTCAGTTGTTTCTGTCGGCTGAATCCCCAACTGTTTCTTTCGGCAGTTTCCTACTTTGCTTCCTTTTCAATCTGATCTCACTCACTTTCGCCACTGTAATAAATAGGCGAAAATTTGTTAATCAATGACGAAAGTCGATTTATACTCGTAATATTGCACCAGTTTCGGTGTTCGAAAATATTACTATTCCATTTGCTAATGATGTGGCATGATAAAATTAATAAAATTAAGACAGAAATCACGAGTCTAGTTGATTTAATTCAGATGAAATAAGTGTCGTTTTGTCAAATTTACTGTTTATTTTGCAACCAATTGAATCTGTCCTGTCTAGAGAGGACAGTGAATTTTTTTCTAAATTAAACATATTTGATAACCAAACCTTAAACTAATTTTGTTAAAGTTCTACTGATTAAAAGTTGTTAAATGATATTTAAAACAAAGCAGAAGAAATAAAGAAAGATAGAAGACAGACACATCAGAACAGGAAACAGGAAATAGGCCGGTACAAAAAAGACAGAAAGTCAATAGCAATAACAAAATAAGCTTCAAGGTGTTGGGCAGTTGGCAGATGAGAGTTAAGACGCTGACTGTGTGCACAATTTAAATACCAGTCGAACGATAAATTTGTCCATGGACAGTTGTACCCCCCAACCAATCGCTTTTCTAACCCAGCTATAAATGATTATGCTAGTACCCATTATAAAACTGGGTGAAATGAAGCCACGAGGACCAAGGAGCATCCATTAGGTTGAGATACGAACTTCGGACCTATCCGCGGTCATAACTCTGAAGAAAAAAACGAAACGATTGACCCTACTATTGCACTGAAGATTTTTAAATGAGCATTTCTGCGTGAAATGAAATGTCCGTGAAAAAATGGTGCACTTTATCTTTACTATTATCAAACAAATAGTTTCATGCCGAGTTAGAGTTAGATATGAGTTTTGAAAGAATTATGAAAAATAACTAGCATAATAATCCCAATATACTACTGTAGTAGGATTCGGGCCATAGACTAAAGCTGTGAAACTATTATTAAGAGGGCGCGGTGATATAGATATAAAGAACATATCAGATTATAACAAAATGGGAAGCGATTATTACAGGTAGATAATTAGCATTAACACACGAATCGGCACAGGCTGTGATTTGACCAAAGACTTTAAGAAAAATTGGCACTATAAACGTGCGATAGGGTTGTCTTCCGGATGATGATTGTGACTTTGATCAGATTTAACAAATTAGATTGAAATAAAGAAATTAAGAAAGGCTTTTTGAATTAAACAAGACAGACATTTTTGTAATATTTATAAAATAATTTCTAACTATGAGTCCGGATAATGTTTCTCGCTGATAAAACTGACTCAATCTTACACCAATGCTTTTATGATGAAAAAATTAACATGAACACCGAATAGTAGGATTATTTTGCGTATTAAGATTGCATATCTATATCAAAGTGGCTACACTAAATGTTTTATAAAGCGAAATGAAATTAAAAGAAAATTGAGACCAGAGAAAATGGCAGCTAAGGCTTCGGCTAGTATTTCTTCAGCGTGGTAGCAAACGTTTAGTGACATTCAAACATTCTGACACATCTCAGACTTTTCTAACACATGTCAGACTCTTCTGACACATGTCAGACTCTTCTGACACATGTCAGACTTTTCTCACACATGTCAGACTCTTCTGACACATGTCAGACTTTTCTGACACCTGTCAGATTTTTCTGAAAAAGCCATAAGATCCGTTGCGTCCACCGGTGAGGGCGCTATTTAGACAGGCAGCTAAGAGACTTCAGTACCTATAAAAGTACACTACAGTTCATCGTGTCCGCTAGCCGAGTTATCAGCCAGTCGAACAATCCAGGCCTTATTAACTGGCAGGTTGGGCTTGCGAATAACCAACAGTCGCGATTGCTCCATGTAGGCAAACTCGCCAACTCCACCGTCTGGCAGGGCGACAGATTTTGGTCGAGTCCTGACGCCGACAAAGATGATTCGTTCAATGAAAATTCGGTCAGCGTCGGAATAAGTGGAACCGGCATGCACCAGGGTGTTCGTCAGCGATCCATCCGCGTAATTAAACCTGGCGTGCAGGTAGGCCGAATTCGTTTTGTGCTCAAGCGAATAACCGTCGTCCAGGTAGAGATGACCAGACGCTCGACGGTCTCGACCGCCCAACAGGACAACCAGAGTGATTGGGTCCCGGCGCATTGCGGCCGAGGAACGCCTCTGCCTGTCTCTGCGAGCGACAATGCCACCGGCGCGATAAAACAATGGAATTGTGGTCAGGCTGACGCTCAAGCTGATCGACTGGCCGCCGCCGAAGCCTTCCCAGGTGTCGTGCCGGTACCAGACGCTGTCCTTGGGCAGGTAGACGGTCAACTGCGAGCGAGGTGGGATGATAGCAGTTGACAGGTAGTAAGCTAATAGTGACAAGCATGGTCAACTGCTCATAGAATGATGGAAGTGCTCATAGAATGATGCAAGTGCTCATAGAATGATGGAAGTGCTCATAGAATGACGAAACTGCTCATAGAATGACGAAACTGCTCATAGAATGATGGAAGTGCTCATAGAATTACGAAATTGCTCATAGAATGATGGAAGTGCTCATATAATGATGGAAGTGCCCATAGAATGATGGAAGTGCTCATAGAATGATGAAACTACTCATAAAATGATGAAAGTGCTCATAGAATGATGGAAGTGCTCATAGAATGATGGAAGTGCTCATAGAATGATGGAAGTGCTCATAGAATGATGAAACTACTCATAAAATGATGGAAGTGCTCATAGAATGATGGAAGTGCTCATAGAATGATGGAAGTGCTCATAGAATGACGAAACTGCTCATAGAATGACGAAACTGCTCATAGAATGACGAAACTGCTCATAGAATGACGAAACTGCTCATAGAATGATGGAAGTGCTCATAGAATTACGAAATTGCTCATAGAATGATGGAAGTGCTCATATAATGATGAAACTACTCATAAAATGATGAAAGTGCTCATAGAATGATGGAAGTGCTCATAGAATGATGGAAGTGCTCATAGAATGATGAAACTACTCATAAAATGATGGAAGTGCTCATAAAATGATGCAAGTGCTCATAGAATGATGCAAGTGCTCATAGAATGATGCAAGTGCTCATAGAATGACGAAACTGCTCATAGAATGACGAAACTGCTCATAGAATGACGAAACTGCTCATAGAATGACGAAACTGCTCATAGAATGACGAAACTGCTCATAGAATGACAAAACTGCTGATAGAATGATGGAAGTGTTCATAGAATTACGAAACTGCTCATAGAATGATGGAAGTGCTCATAGAATGATGGAACTGCTCATAGAATGATGAAACTACTCATAAAATGATGGAAGTGCTCATAGAATGATGGAAGTGCTCATATAATCATGCAAGTGCTCATAGAATGATGGAACTAACCGAGGTGGCTCCGGCATCAGTCACAGGCTTAAACAGTAGATCAGGACCCAGCAGGTGCTGATCGTCCATTGCAAACGTGGCCTCGTCGCGCGGATAATAAACCCACAGCGGCGCCATGACTGGCCGGCCGTCTCTAGCGGACAAGTAGAACTGGGTGTACAGGTAGGGCAGCAGGGTGTACCTCAGCAGCACAGCGGCCCGAATGGCGTCCTTGTACTGGGCATCGAATAGCCAGGGCTCGCGTCGGCGAGTGTCTAGATGGGCGTGGGCACGGAAGAATGGCTGCAGCGCACCGGCTTGGTACCAACGGACTAGCAGCTCCGGCTCCGGATTTCCAAAGAATCCGCCAACATCGGCGCCGGACAGTGTCACACCGGCGATGCTCAGCGACAGCACCATGGGCACCGAGGCCTGGAGATCGCATTAGTAGGGAAGAATGCTAATTCCATGATCCCATTTCTATCGGAATGCCACAGAATCGATTATATTCCCAATTCCCATAGAATCTATCAGAATCCCATAGAATCAATCAGAATCCCATAAAATCTTTCAGAATCCATAGAATCCATTAAAAATTACCACAACAGTTTACAAAAAACCATAACAAGAAGGCATTAAAATCCCCAAACCTTCAGATGATCCCAATTAGCGGCATTGTCGCCAGTCCAAACGGCGGCAGTTCGTTGGGAGCCGGCGAAGAAAGCCCTGGTCAGGACGAAGGGACGACGCTGCGGCGACTTGACCAGCTGGCCGTCCCAGGAGGCCTGGTGAATGAGGGCGCCGTACAGATTGTGAACCTCGCGATGCTCCCAGCCATTGTGATGCTTGGCATCTTTGTGCATTGTCACCTCCGGGCCGTTAAATACAGACGGCTCACCCATGTCATTCCAGGTGAAGGCCGCCAGGTAACTCTTGAACTGGTCGGCCCACCATCTGTAGAATTAATGGGATTTGAATATCAAATGGGATTTGAATACCAAATGGGATTTGAATATCAAATGGGAATTGAGTATCAAATGGGATTTGAATACCAAATGGGATTTGAATATCAAATGGGATTTAAATATCAAATGGGATTTGAATATCAAATGGGATTTGAATACCAAATGGGATTTGAGTACCAAATGGGATTTGAATATCAAATAGGATTTAAATACCAAATAGGATTTGAATATCAAATGGGATTTGAATACCAAATGGGATTTCTTTCTTCCTAAAATCGTACTCACTTTCTAACAGCCGGATCGATAAAGTCGGGCCAAACTGACGAGCCGGGCCAGCACCAACCGTCGTACAGGCCGTCATCTTTGTGACTCTTCACGGCAATCTCGCCGTCTCGCACACCTTTATACAGCGCCCAATTATCGTCGCGTTTAATATGCGGATCAACAACAGTGACTAATTGGCGTCCCTTGCCATTGAGTTTGTCCAGCATGCCCTGCGGATTTTGGAACTTGTTTGAGTCCCAGGTGAAATAGCGCTTGCCATCGGTGTGCTCAATGTCTAGCCAGATGACGTCGTAGGGAATGTCGTGCTCGTCAAAGTTGCGATCCACCTGCGATGTCGAGGTGAGGATTAGTGTGAGGGGAATGCACACGATGCCTCTCTCAATATCCAACCCTTACATTATCCCACCCTCTCTCATTCTCCCACCTCTGTCATTCTCCCACCCTCTCATTCTCCCACCTCTCTCATTCTCCCACCCTCTCTCATTCTCCCACCTCTCTCATTCTCCCACCCTCTCTCATTCTCCCACCCTCTGTCATTCTCCCACCCTCTGTCATTCTCCCACCCTCTCTCATTCTCCCACCTCTCTCATTCTCCCACCCTCTGTCATTCTCCCACCTCTCTCATTCTCCCACCTCTCTCATTCTCCCACCTCTCTCATTCTCCCACCCTCTCTCATTCTCCCACCTCTCTCATTCTCCCACCTCTCTCATTCTCCCATCCTCTGTCATTCTCCCACCCTCTCTCATTCTCCCACCTCTCTCATTCTCCCACCCTCTCTCATTCTCCCACCTCTCTCATTCTCCCACCCTCTCTCATTCTCCCACCCTCTGTCATTCTCCCACCCTCTGTCATTCTCCCACCCTCTCTCATTCTCCCACCTCTCTCATTCTCCCACCCTCTGTCATTCTCCCACCTCTCTCATTCTCCCACCTCTCTCATTCTCCCACCTCTCTCATTCTCCCACCCTCTCTCATTCTCCCACCTCTCTCATTCTCCCACCTCTCTCATTCTCCCATCCTCTGTCATTCTCCCACCCTCTCTCATTCTCCCACCTCTCTCATTCTCCCACCCTCTCTCATTCTCCCACCCTCTGTCATTCTCCCACCCTCTGTCATTCTCCCACCCTCTCTCATTCTCCCACCCTCTCTCATTATCCCATCTTCTCTTTTTCTCCCAAAATGTATTTTATTCTCTCATCCCCTGTCAATGCCCCATCATCCCTCACCTCAAGCACGTCGGTCTCATCGTTGTAGTTCCATCGGCACTGATGATAGCTGATGGCGAAAATCGGGGGCAGTGGTGTGGTGCCAGTCAAGCTGGCGTATTGCCTGAATGCGCCTAGCGGTGTGTCGCTTAGCAACAGAAACAGGTCGATAACACCGGACTCGCTCATCCAATGGGTTTCTGTAAGAGGCTCGGATGGTTCGGCAGATTTGACAAAGCTGGTTAGCAGAGCGGTGAGACCGCCTCCGCTAGACTTAGACGATTTAACATCCACCCAGGTTTCAGTTGGATTGTGCCAGAAAGCGCCAACAGTGTGATTAGCCGAATGGGCGTAAATTAGAGGCACACTGCCGTACAGAGCCATCGGATTGTTCAATTCGTATTCAAACACGTCCAAATTGTACAGTCGATAGGGATCGCCTCCGGTAGTGCTGCGCAATGCCAGACTATCGGCGTGCTCAGGAAGGCCATAGACGTGCTCAAAGCCGGGAAAAGCGATGTCCAAGCCGACAGACGACGAGCCGTGCGGCTTGGAATCCCGGTGACCTTTGAACTCTTCGTCGTAGAGACCGTCGGCGTTGTCTGGCGCGTCATCCGGCTTTGGCTTGTGAAATTCCCACATTAGGCGACCCTTGGCGTTGACACTAATGAGTGTGCGATCGCCCAGCAGGCAGTCAAGGCGAAATGGCTTCAACTGCAGTGCAGCTTTGACCTGTAGGTAAAGAATAGAAAATGTCATTGGGCTGCTGGGGGCATGTAATATAATACAATACTTCGAGTCATTAAGGACTCAGATGCTCGTTTATGGACTCAATAATTTTCTAACAGGGATCAAAATGGCAAGTTAATGGAGACAATATTAATTTACTAGAACAATATCAGAACAACAAGGTATCAGAATAATATTATGGGGTCATTAACAATCTGAGGGGGGTCATTAACAATCTGAGGGGGGTTATTAACAATCTGAGGGGTTCATTAACAATCTGAGGGGTTCATTAACAATCTGAGGGGTCATTAACAATCTGAGGGGGTCATTAACAATCTGAGGGGTCATTAACAATCTGAGGAGGTCATTAAGAATCTCAGGGGGTCAATAAAACTATGAAGGGTCCTTAACAATCTGAGGGGGGTCATTAACAATCTGAGGGGGTCATTAACAATCTGAGGGGGTCATTAACAATCTGAGGGGGGTCATTAACAATCTGAGGGGGTCATTAACAATCTGAGGGGGTCATTAACAATCTGAGGAGGTCATTAAGAATCTCAGGGGGTCAATAAAACTATGAAGGGTCCTTAACAATCTGAGGGGGGTCATTAACAATCTGAGGGGGGTCATTAACAATCTGAGGGGGTCATTAACAATCTGAGGGGGTCATTAACAGTCTGAGGGGGTCATTAACAATCTCAGGGGGTCATTAACAATCTGAGGGGGTCATTAACAATCTGAGGGGGTCATTAACAATCTGAGGGGGGTCATTAACAATCTGAGGGGGTCATTAACAATCTGAGGAGGTCATTAAGAATCTTAGGGGGTCAATAAAAATATATGAAGAGTCCTTAAAAATTTAAGGACCCTAATAGGGTGGCTGGATATGAGTGTAGAAATGGCAATCTGTTCAGGGTCCCAGAGCACGGCTCAGAGCAATACCTGGACAGCATTAGCTCCATCTTTGGCCTCCAACACGTACAAGTTGCCATCAGACTGTTTGTTGTCAATAGCAACCGGCGCTTCAGTCAAATCGGCGACAATCGAATCGCCGGGCGTTGGTTCGAATCTCGGCCTGGCGGCTTCCTCTGGGAATTCGGTAACTCGCAGACGAAACGTTCGCCCAGTAACGGTTGCTATGCGGGTCAGGCGCAGGCTAAGACGCTTGCCTGTGGAACCTTCAATCAGAGCAGCAGAGAGACCATTAGCGTCCGTAGTAATAGAAGCTGGATCCACGTGGTACTGGGTGCCGCTGCCATCGCCGCTGGCTGCATCCTGGTCGGCGGCAAATTTTCTATGCCTCTTGCAGAATCTGACAGTAGGGAGAGAGACAGGCAGTGAAAATCCTCCTACACACTCAGCTAAGTTGCTTCATCTAAACTGGTAAAACATGGTAAACTGGGGGATCATTGTCAACTGGGGGTTCATTATCATCTGGGGGATCATTGTGAACTGGGGGATCATTGTCAAATGGGGAATCATTGTCAACTGGGGGATCATTGTCAACTGGGGGGATAATTGTCAACTGGGGGATCATTGTCAACTGGGGGATCAATTTGAACTGGGGGATCATTGCCAACTGGGGGATGATTGTCAACTGGGTTATAATTATCAACTAGGGGAATCATTGTCAACTGGGGGATCATTGTCAACTGGGTGATCATCATCAATTGGGGGGATCATTGTCAACTGGGGAAATCATTGTCAACTGGGGGATCATTGTCAACTGGGGGATCATTGTCAACTGGGGGATCATTGTCAACTGGGTGATCATCATCAATTGGGGGATCATTGTCAACTGGGTATCATTGTCAACTGGGGAATCATTGTCAACTGGGGGATCATTGTCAACTGGGGGATCATTGTCAACTGGGGGAACAATGTCAACTGGGGATCATCATCAATGGGGAGTCATCATCAACTGGGGGGATCATTGTCAACTGGGAAATCATTGTCGACTGGGGGATCATTGTCAACTGGGGGATGATTGTAGCTTAAAAAGCTGAAACTACAGCTGCTAAAAAGTATATACTGGACGAATTAAAAATATTTCTGCTCCCGGAAGGGGGGCAAAACTTGCTAGTAACTCTCTAAAGCTGGCATATAATTTATATGATTTATCTATATAAAAAATTATAACCTATGAAATGGGTCCTAATATACTACTTACAAGTTACCTGGCTAAAGTTTGCTTACCAATGTTTTCTCAATATAAGCAGTGACCATTTGCAACAATTGGATAATATACAATATAACAGATTTTATTTATGATGCACAATAGATGTATAATACAGAACTAATTAAATGTTTTAAATCTAGCTGGTACTTTTAGCAATACAATGGATAGAAAACTAAACAGGATTTTTTCAACAATAATCAAGCAACTGTTTTCTATAAAGTTATCTTTGTAACTAAATTAATTTGCAAGGCTAGATTAAAAAATTACTTACGTTTTGATTTAAGTAAACCTAGAGTTCCACAAGGGATATTTTACTAACAAATTATTGTAACCTCAATAGAAATTGAAATGTTTATTAATAAAAAAAATAGTTCCTAGAATACACTGTCCACTGAACCATTTTTTTACATTTATTAGTAGATAGCCTTAAAAAGTTATCAGACAAACCCTGCCAATTTGACATCTGTACCAATATAGCCATTTGCCCCATTTTTTACTCTAACACTTTTACATTTTTACTCTGGGAATAAATGAGCCAATTGAGTCATTATGCACAATATAGGTAAAAATGGATGAATTATCATATGTACAATACTTATTTATGTATACTACAATGCCATAGTCAGGAAGGTGGCACAGCATGCGCCGGAATAAATTTTGGAGGGACAATCTATGCGCTGTTTCTGTCCCCTAACCCTGACTCTACACAGAAAAGCACCTTATGTTAACCCAAGACCCTTTGTGTGCACTGCACTTGTGCACCAATGTGTGCCAAGACCCTTGGTGTGCACAAGAATTTCCCGCCTCAGAGGCCACCTTCCTGACTATGGCTGCAATTTATATGTACATGTACATCTTGTCCTTGGTCTCAGCTCTCAGGTGTAATTGATCTCAGAGTTACTTTCAGGTTACATAATTAGGGCCTATTCTAATGCCTCAGACTAGAGTGTACACTGTAGCAATAGCATGTTATAGTTACTTAATTATTTTCTTAAAATAATCTTACAATCTTTCTTTAGAAAAACATAAGCTTGATATCATTGCAATATAATTAAGCCAAAAAAATTGAAGTGTGTTTCTAGAACTAAGAGTTCTTCCTTATGTTCTGAAGCATATGTGCTACTTTAAGGTAAAACAGTTTTCTTTACTTCTTGAGATTTGCAATATCAGCTTCCACTTATAATGTAGAATCAAAATTATTTAAAACCATCATATTAGCATTTAGTTAAGTTAGCTAAGTTTTCAAAATTATAAGACAATTTTGACAGTAACCATATACCTTAACTTAGGTCTCACTAAGTTGGACAGGATCCTGACTGACCTGTAATTGTAAGCTGTTACAGAATATTTATGAAGAAAGTAGCTAAAAAAATGAGTTCTAATTATTGCAGGCATATTTAATACCATAAGGTCAGTTTGTAATTTTTAGAGCAACAGTTAAAAGTCCGAATAAGGGCTTAGCTAGCTAGCTATATAATAAAAATGATAACTAAAATTTACTTCAAAATTTATGAAATATATGAAGTGGGTAGTATAAAAATATATATAATGTAACCTTTTAGTATTCAAAAAATCGTTTAGATATACTTTTAGGCTTACCCAGATTGATCGCATGTCTTGAAGTTGCTACGATCCACACAGACACACACAGATGCAAATAGTGTGACTAACAAACAAATCAGTTGCAAGCGCATCCCAGTACCTTATAAATGGAAAAGTCTTATAAATAGTAGCTATAATTATGACGTATCAATGATGTGTTACGGAATAACAGAAAAAGCTCACAAAGATTTACTTAAAAAAAGTAAAGGTAAATAGTCGAACGTTAGATGGTAGGCCTAGTCTTTTATAAATATTAACTTAGATCGCGAAATGTTTCGCAGAAAGTAATATTTTTGTGCCAGCAAAGAAAATGTAAAACAAAAAAAGCTAAAAACGTAGCCCTTAGAACAGTTATAGCACATTGTAATCAGTTTCTCTTGTGTATTAGTTAATTGTTTCTAACACATTGTATTAATTGAATTTTGTTATAGGATAAAGACACATTAGGGTAGGTAGATCAATAAAATTGTAATCGGCTTGTAATCTTAAAATTTTTTAACGGCAATTTTTTGCTTATTGGGAGTGTAATCAGGATATAAATGGTTAAAATAGTTAGTATTTTGTTTAATGTGCAATCATGTCAACTACTTTCTTCGAAAAGTTTTCACGTCCGTTATAATATTGATATCGAACAGGCTTGCCTTAATGCTGCCTTTAAAATTTCTTGGAAAACTGCTTGTTGTGGCGGTAAATTTATTTAAAGTAATTAAAATAATAAATTAAAATTGTGTCTAAAAACGCTACTTATTAGGATATTGTCAATTATTTTCTTTAATCGAACTGGTGCTTGGTGCCAGCCTTATACCTCATACTGATACTCAGCTAGACTATATATGGCGTAAATTTTCTCCATTTCTTACTTTCTATTATTTTAATTTACTAGTTATATTAGCAAGATATTAATTAGGTCTAATGTTTATAAATACATTGCCATTGAAGTGTATGAAATAGTTGTCAGCTAAGTTTTTTGTTGCCAAATCAGACTAGATTCTTCAGGCCTAGAATTGTTTTATTAATTGATTCACTAAAGACAAACCTTCAAAAGAAATTCACAAAATTCATTAATTCAATAAATAATTTCCCCCCTAAGATCCTTAAGCTGCCATGCCCTAAATAATAATAATAATACTTGCCAGAGAACTATAGGCAATGGCTTATTATTTGTGACACTAAAGATAATAAGAAAAGACAATTCTACCTTATTTGGCAGACTCCTAAGCAACTAGGCCTACACTCATAAGTATCATGTGTCAGGCATATCCACACAGGTGTTATATATATGCCCTGACTGTCTCAATGACCAGGTAGTGTACACTTTCACTGTACCTTGGAGTTTGGCTTGTGAGGGCATAAATTGCACAACAGGATTTTAGAACTTTTGTCTACTTTTTTGATAGGCCTAACCAATAACCAATAAGCCTGGGTTGCATTAAAAATGGAGTTTAACAATAATTGCAATTAGTTTAATAGTCTTCATCTAATAAAACAGTATTCACTCATACATGCGCAACACCCGGCCGACCCGGCCGAACTGGCCGGGTGAAACGAGGGCCAAGCAAGGTAAGTCGCAAAAACCAATCGACCAAGCGCAAAAAAATCAAAGGGGGGACCAAGGGACAAAAAAGGAAGGCGTGAAGAAAAGGAAAAAGGGGAGAGAAAAAGAGCAAATGAGAGCAAACTAAGTCGTAAATAGAGCAATGAAACGAACTAAGTCGCAAATGAGAGCAAAAACTAAGTCGCACGGCCGGCTAAGATTTGGGAGGTTGTGCATGTATGGTATTCACTGCCCTCTGACTGAATTTTGGAATGTGATTCAGCTAGGAGCATTCTATCAGAACCCTATGGATAGTAAGCTGGCTGTCATGATAATCATACCAATGCCAGTCTGCCAGCTCTTGCAGCTTCTTGTATTGACTGCAATGCTACTGTTGAGTCTACCCTTGATACATCAGTGCTGCCTAAACTGGCACCATGAGAGCCTCATTGAGCAGTAGCTACAACCCATAGTCAGGAAGGTGGCAGAGTGTGCGCCGGAACAAATTTTGGCCTCTCCCAAAATTGTGCGCCGTGCGCCGACACAAAAACCCTCGTGTGCGCCGTTGTGTGCCCGCCACTACCTGCCCTGCGACAATAAAAGACCTTTTTTTACAACATAGCAACAATTTTTGTGGGCCAATATTTACAATTTGCATTTGCATAAGGCGAACTCATTCTATTCTCTTAAATGAATAAATGAATGAAATAAATAAACGTTACACGAGAGTCGAGTCATGAGACAAGAGAATATAATGGTTAATACGGGACGGTTACGGGCTATCTATATTATATTATGAGAAATTGAGAACGTTAAACCGAAAATAGAAATTTAAAAAATTTTTAATTTAATTTCTAATTTTTAAAACAAAACAAACATAAAAAGTAAGCAAATGGCAAAAACAAAGGTAAAAAGGAAAAGGAAAATATTTTATTTTATTTTTTTTTGTAGAATGCAGTGTTACATTAGATAGAACAGTGAATAGTGTATTGTAACAAGTAACGACTTACATCGTTACATGGGATCACCGCTGTGCGCCAGTGCGCCGCTGTGCGCTGTTGTGGCGCGCCGTTGTGCGCCGTTGTGTGTCCAAAAAGGGCTTGTGTGCGCCGGAATTTTCCGACCAAACTGCCACCTTCCTGACTATGGGCTACAACAAGGGGTATGTTACCTTATGTTACAAAGGCTAATGTTGCTCTGCTTGTTGCTTCAGTCGCCTATGCCAACCCTCACACTCATTGTTTGTGCAAATCGTCTGGTTGTAGATGCTCACTTCCAAGTGTTTGAACACTAGTGAGATGTAGCCACTCACACCAAATGCATTCTAGCATTATCTCTCCAACGCACTACTTCCTATATGCTGATTTGCTAAACGCAGGCTACCAATGACAGCTTAACAACACACTATATATATATAACATACGAAAGTGCAAAGCAGTCAACCTTCTGTTCCCACTACCTTAGCTTCTTCCAACTCCTAGTCTCGCTAACAAATCAATCTAAAGTTATAATAGTCAACCAGATTACGGACTCAATCACATAGACAACAGGCCTTAGCCTTGAACTACTGAATATTCAACGAGTCTGATAAGTACCACATTCCTGACTGCTTCTTACTTAGTATTCTGATTGCTCACCATCATTGTGCATTGCTTAATCAACACCAGTAATACAATTGGAAATATAACACACAAGAGAAGGTTTAACACTGCTGGAAACTTGAGTTGAACTTGCCACTGATTGACTCAACACAGGATATACATATTTAGAACAGAGAGTTAGAGAGCATCATAGAGAAGATACAAGCGTAACGATAAAGTATATCACTAGGCTGTTTAACCAGGTAGCATCAACTTACTCTACGACTTCGAGAAGGTGTGGTTGGACAATCTGTGCCAGGCCCTCTTCCATATGCTTGGCCAGGAGATATGGCAGAGCCATGAGCATCCAGCAGAAAGTTTTCCTACTAAGATCTGCTATATAATATGCCTGCTGGAGGCCAGCCTGTTGAATATGATGGAACAGGTAGCCCTTCAATGGAATAGGCAACACGTAGGGCCTGCCATACGGCACATTCAAAGTCCAGAACTGTGGAAGACCACTGTTCAGTAGTAGGCTTCTAAGGTGCTGGAAGACTGCCAGGTAGTCATGTAGAGCCTTCCTAGAGATTAAAGCAAATGCCAAGACCACCTGCTTTGCTGTTTCTCCTTGGTGAATGTAGCAGTAGACTGTGTAGAGTTGTCTAAATGGCTCCCTCACAACTTCAAAGTACTGTCCATAACATACATGCACAACACCCAGCCGACCTGGCCAAACCGGCCGGGTGAAACAAAGGCCAAGCAAGGTAAGTCGCAAAAACCAATCGACCAAATGCAAAAAAATCAAAGGGGGGACCAAGGGACAACAAACTAAGTCGCAAATGAGAGCAAACTAAGTCATAAATATAGCAATGAATGAATGTATGTCACATTTTTGGCTTAAAAACTAAAGTCGCACCGCCGGCTAAGATTTGGGAGGTTGCACATGTATGGTCCATAAACCAGACCTGACTTGATGAGAGTGTAGTCTGCTGTACATTTGTCAGAAACAGCAGAATGGCACTTTCCCATTCGATTGACGCACAGATCTTGAAACAGAGAAAAGTCGTCAGGTATATGACTTTGAGAAATTTCAAATGTCAGATCTATGGGTGGCACTGGTCTATCAGCTTCACACCCCTTGTTCGCAATGCACACTAATGTGCTCACATTTGGCTCCTTAGGTGCCATTTGTGCTTCACTCTGTTGAAGTTTCTCTTTGACGATTGCTGCTACTGGACAAAAGCAATGATGCTAAGCTTCATATTTTATCTCGGAGACCAGCTTCCGCTTCTCCCCTTCAAGAATTCGTGGAGTGAAAGTGTATGTGGAGTGCAAGTGCCCTTCCTCTCGTAATTGTCCCATTTGTCTTCTGTATTGCTGTGCCTGGGCATTGTAAACCTGCACTATGGCTGGTGTATCTCCAGTATCGCGTGCCCTGCCTTGCTACATTGAAGCCTAGGACATATTCCTAGTTACTGATGCTGTGCAAAAGAATGTCTTTTCCTTTCGTTGATGCACTTGGGATGATGCGGAAGGAATCCATTTGCGGGGCAGCTGGCTGCTCTATTGGCTGTGGCTCTGGGTCGGCAAACGACACTTCTTAAAGTTGCAGAAGCTCCGCAATTGGGCCTATGTCAGCTGCATAAAGCTCTTCTAAATAGCCCAGCTGCTGGACTGCTGGCTGCTGCTGCTGCTGGACAGCTGGCACTGCTGGCTGCTGAGGCTGCTGAACAGCTGTCACTGCTATCTGCTGTGGCTGCTGGACAGCCGGTGCACACAGAACAATCAATTGGCTGTTCAGGTTGTTCCTATGGCTTTTCCTGACAAAGGCTGCAGCTGAACTTAAAACTTTCTAGCTGCTGCAGATGGTGATACTGTTGGCTACTAACACCACTTTGGCAGGTACAATGCTGCCACTTATTGCATTGATCACACTGCAAACCTTCTTGCCGCAGGCGCACAGCCTCTTGGCACACAATGCAGTTGTTGATATTGTTGTTCATTCTGTGTGAGTGACAGCAAAACAAAAGAGTGTGTAAAAGTATATATATACTCCACAAATCAGTGGCACCTGCCACATTTTCTCTAAATTGTGTCAGACACTGCACAGTGCACACTGTTCATATGCCAACTTGTAAGTCATGTACATCTGCTAGCTAGTTCATGCTCGGATTGTAAGGTTGTCACTATTTATTAGACTTTCGCTGTGCACTTTAGTTCTTTTCTTCTTGCACTCTAATCTTCCAAGCCATCTACAGTGTACATTGATTAGCATTTACAGTACAATTTTATTATTGCAATAACCATCTCAAGCCCTTCACATATAATGCAAATTTTCTAAAAAAACTGTTATTCATTGCAATCTTGGAAATCAGAGCGAATGAATTCAAGATAAGTCAAGATAAAATATTTTCATTGCTTAATCATTAATGTCTTGTGACATTCATCTGAGAAAATATGGAGGCTTTTCTGCACAATGGCAATCAACACTTGCTGAATATGCAATACAGTGTATGCAATAAATAGTGCGCAAAGGCTTTACTCTGGTTACGTTACGCAACGTTACTTTGGTGCATTCAATATGGCTGGCTGTGGAACTTTCATCAACAGGCAGTAAAATATTTGGACCATTCGTCAACCAAGTTGACAAAAATTCGATAAACCACACAACAAGCCCACAAGCCTTCTCTTAGGCATGCCCAGATTATGTGACCTTGCCACAGAATCAAGCTCAGGGACCTTAGTGTAAAAGGCAAACATGTTTACTGCTCTGCCTCTCACCTAACCCACCCATGTTTTAGATCCAGAAGTTTTAAGATCTCTGGTTTCAGGTAAATTGAAGAACCTAAAATTGGGTTGGGAAATTTTAGATGTTGAATATTTATTACACTTCATTTTAATACTTGTAGGCCCCTATAAGTAGAAATCAAAGCATTTGCCACAGTCCAGATAATGTAGTTTATGCCAAAAAGTTCCAGCTTTGGATTGTAGAAATTACCTAAAGTTGAGTATAAGTTTGGTACCAGGAATAGTTATAGTTATGTGTAAAAAATAATCTGTATATATTTATGTCAAATCTAGTACATATTTAGAACAATTGGCCAATTCACAAAATATTATCTTGATCCTAAATTTTAGAATTATAGGCATGGCTGCCATGTCTAGACTGTGTTAAAATGAAATTTATGTATGTTTGGATTCAATGCTTATTGAATTCATTGGCCTTCTTCATGTTTTGGACTAAATAGCAAATAACATTTGACATTGTTTTTTGTGCCAGAATGGTGGTTGCCAAAATCCCTTGTCAGGTAGCATTTCAATGACTTGTCAATTCTGATAAAGTGCATGCCAAGTCAAAAGTCCATTGACCTTACCATGAAAAAATCATGACAAATTTCATTTGTGCAACAAAGACAGGCACACGGTAAAAAATGGACAAAAAAGTACTTGAGCATAGTATGAATAAAAATTGTCTGTAGACATCCTAAGAGGGAAGAGATAAGGTAAAAATATTGGGCATGGTAAATAGTAGGTAGGCAAGAAACAAGACAGAAGATGTATTGAGCATAGGAAAGATAAGAATAAGTTAATGTAGTCATCTAAAGGCGTCAGAGGTCCTCATTTGAGGGCTGCATCTGTGCTCTAAAGTATCACTACTTCTGCAGAGGTGAGTTTACATGAGGGCTTACGGGCTTGTCATGCAATTTATGCCCTTGAGGGCCAACCTCGAAGGCACAGTGAAGTGTACACTGCCTGACCATGAGAAAGTCAGGGCATATGTACACCTGTGTGAGTGCCTGTGTACAGTACCTGTATTTGTGTGCTCAGGAGTCAGCAAAATAGGCAGAATTGCCTCCCTGCTGGCTGCGGATATAGTGTCACCAACTGATGTTATTATTATCACAACTTTAGATTTCCAGTTCAATGAGATTAGTCAATCCAGCAATTGTCATATCATTGCCATGCCAGTGTAAATAAATAACAGTTCAATTCTAAACAAAAAACGCCAGCGAATCTTAAAGATGCCATCGGCATTGAAAGTGTCGCCATCTACATCCAAGCATGAGCAGAAAGCGCATCGGACTAGTCAGCAGCCGGATCAGCGTCGCCTAGTTACTGACTGGCAGCACAGACTGCGCAGATGGCGCCAGTTTGATGCTGATAGCCAATCAGCATTGGCCGAGTGTTTCGACGCGGCCTACGTCAGTCGCATGACTGTGCCGGATGCTGAACCGGCGCTGCCTAGCAAGCGAGCCCTTCGCGTCACTGATCCATGGCGACACGAGTGGCAGCGAGGAGTTCAGGTATTTTTGAATGGTTGACGAAATTTCGTGTTTAAAATGCTTTTTTTTTAATTCTTAAATGCAACGTTAATTTTGTTTTGGCGTTGTCATGGTTACTAAGAACCCTGAACCCGATTCTGCGGCAGAGCCACATTAACTTGGGACTGCGGGTCAACTGTCGACAAATAATAAGCCTGTGCCCTCAGCCCCTCTGCTAATATTATTGTTATGTGGGGGTTTGATTACATAGAGGGCCCTATGACTGTGCCTGTTTGCCTGTTGTGCCATGTGTAACTTACAGGATCTTGAAATATAACAAAATAATCTAAACTTATTCAGCTAGTGCATAAAATATGGATAATGTTAAGATCGATAAATTACAATTAAATTGTAGGTAAAACATCTTAATGCACCTGTCAATCATCCAACGCCCAGGTGCCAATCAAATCCGATCGCATCGAGCCCACAATTCGTCGCCTATCGCCGCACGACGATCATTTGCACAGCGAAGCTGGTCCTTCGTCGGCGAAGTCCAGACAGCCAGCCTCCTGGCGCCTGCCGCCGCGCCAGTTCCTTCGAACCGACCCGGCGCCGGAGGATTTGCAAGCCGCGGTTCAAGACGGCTCCGTGTCCTACTGCTCTGACGAGCTAGACGCCAGATGGATGCGATTAACTGGCGTGGCGCCTGACGATTTAGAAGCTGTCATCACCGCTGCTGAGGTGGCTACGCATGCCCGGCTTCAGGTTTGTAGGGCCTGCTTGATTGAAGTCTAGCATGTTTTATTATGCCTCCATCTCATCCGCTCTCGCATCCGCTTTCTCTTTCGCTCCCTCATCCGCTCTCCCTCATCCGCTCCCTCATCCGCTCTCTACTCCACTCCCTCATCCGCTCTCACCCGCTCCGTCATCCGCTCATACCCGCCCCCTCATCCGCTCTCACCCGTTCCGTCATCCGCTCATACCCGCTCCCTCATCCGCTCTCACCCGCTCTCTCACCCCCTCTCTCATCCGCTCCCCATCCGCTCTCTAATCCGCTCTCTCATCCGCTCTTACCCGCTCTCTCATCCGCTCTTACCCGCTCTCTCATCCGCTCCTTCATCCGCTCTCTTATCCGCACCTCATCCGCTCTTTCATCTGCCCCTAATCCGCTCTCCCAGGCCAGCCTGCGCGGCACAGCAGGCCTCGGTATTGAATACGATGCGAGCGTGGCCTGCAGCGCCTGCCTCTGCCCGGAGGCCGGGCCAGACAATGAGATCGTATTCTGCGACGGCTGCGATGCCGCCGTTCATCAGGCCTGCTACGGCCTCACTGACGTGCCCGACGGCAGCTGGCTGTGCCAGCCGTGCAGCCGCGGACTCAGACGCCGGCCCGACTGCCTGCTCTGCCCAGCCAGAGATACTTCTTCGGCTTCAGCCGCTTCCTTCGGCAATGCCATAGTCATGAAGTCGGCTGGCTGCGATCCTGACGCCTGGTGCCACGTGGCCTGCGCTCTCTGGCTGCCCGAAGTCACGTTTGGCGATGTTGAGGCCATGACGGACCCGCTGCAGGTTAGCAGTTGCCTGTTTAGAATTTTTTCATGCTTTTCCTATGCTACTGTCAGTATTATTAAAAATGTTAATAACTTTGCGTACCAATTGGTTGCTGGTTTCTACTCTCATATCCCCATCTCATCCGCTCTCTATCCCCATCTCATCCGCTCTCATATCCCCATCTCATCCGCTCTCATATCCCCATCTCATCCACTCTCTATCCCCATCTCATCGGCTGTTATATCCACCATCCCACCACCTCTCATATCCCCATCTCATCCACTCTCTATCCCCATCTTATCCGCTCTCATATCTCATATTCCCATGTATCCGCTCTCATATCCCCATCTCATCCACTCTCTATCCCCTTCTCATCCACTCTCATATCCCCATCTCATCGGCTGTTATATCCACCATCCCACCACCTCTCATATCCCCATCTCATATCTCTAACTCATCCAATTGGGTTTAATTACCAATTCTGAGATGATAGAATCTTACAACGAAGCTCACGCTGTTCTTCCCAGGATTTCGAAGCTGAAGTGCCGCCTTGGAGACGCGCCCTTCTCTGTCGTATCTGTCGGCAGCGCGGCGTCGGCGCCTGCGTCCGCTGCGGCGTCCGTAGATGCAAGGCCGCATTTCACGTTGGCTGCTTAGCAACTAGCGGCGGCGTCGGCGGTCGACTAGCCTCAGTGGAGTGTCGCGATGGTCACCGAAAGTACTTGGCTTACTGCGAGCGGCACGCCGACACGGCGGAAGCGGCGCGCGCCATGGGTCGCGAGAGAGAGTGGCGCAAGAAGCGGGAACAGTTGATGAAGCTCAAGCATAAACTGAAGCAGATAAAGCGCAAGCCGGCTCAATTGTTGCTGCAGCAGCAGTTGCAGGCTACGCCTAAAGCTGCGACCCCTGACAATGGACTGCTGAATAAGCGAAATATGAGGTTTGTATGTGACTTCACTTTTATCAACTAGCGCTTACTCCAAAGATTTGCGTTTCTGGGCTATTTTCTTTTATGTATTTACACTTTTGGATTTTTCTCTTGGGTATAATTTCATCCAAATGTTTTTTCATTAAAACTTTCGTATAAAAAATGTTTTTCGTAATACCCATTTACGGATTTTCCTTTTGGGATTTCCCTTTTGGAATTGCCCTATTGGATTTCCATTTTGAGATTTAACATTTGGGATTTCACTTTTGGGATTCTCCTCTTGGGGTTGCCCTTTGAGATTGCCCTTTTGAGATTTCCATTTCGGGATTTCCCTTTTGGGATTTACCTTTTGGGATTTACCTTCAGAATTCGACCTGTTAGGATTAGCCCTTTAGGATTTTCTCGAGTTTTCTTTTTTAGGATCTCCGCTGTAATACTTATTTGCAGAATTTCTTCGTTATGAAATCTTCAGGATGAAAACATTTTTTCTCGTAATTTTTTCTTCATTTGGGTTTCGGGTTTTCCTTCTTGATGTATTTCTTCATTGTTATTTCTTAGCATTTAGATTTATTTGTTTTCGTGGTGTGTAATTATTTTGAGATTTATCACTAATAAATAGTTTTCCTTTCTCACTTGTTTTTATTCGATTTGACTATAGACATTGTTGTTTGCATAATTTATAGATATTTTTGTCCTACGCATCGCAACAATGCCCAACTAGTAAGATTCATAAAAAATTTCAGATTGAAGGAGCTAGAAGCCAGTTTTCACACTGCGGTCAGTCCAAGCGATTTGCGTCGTCGATTGGGATCACGAAAAATTGACGCCAAAACTGTGTCCCTCATTCTAGACTATTGGAAATTAAAGCGCACGGTCAGTTTCTATGGGCTCTTGATTCTCGCTGTCGAATCCGCCCTTTTCTCATCGTCCAATCCGCCCTTTTTTCATAATCAAATCCGCCCTTTTCTCATCATCCAATCCGCCCTTTTCTCATCGTCCAATCCGCCCTTTTATCATCATCAAATCCGCCCTTTTTTCATCATCCAATCCGCCCTTTTATCATCATCAAATCCGCCCTTTTTTCATAATCCAATCCGCCCTTTTATCATCATCAAATCCGTCCTTTTTCATCGTCCAATCCGCCCTTTTCTCATCATCCAATTCACCCTTTTTTCATCATCAAATCCGCCCTTTTCTCATCATCCAATCCACCCTTTTATCATCATCAAATCCGCCCTTTTTTCATAATCCAATCCGCCCTTTTCTCATCGTCCAATCCGCCCTTTTATCATCATCAAATCCGCCCTTTTTTCATCATCCAATCCGCCCTTTTATCATCATCAAATCCGCCCTTTTTTCATAATCCAATCCGCCCTTTTATCATCATCAAATCCGTCCTTTTTCATCGTCCAATCCGCCCTTTTTTCATCATCAAAACCGCCCTTTTCTCATCATCCAATTCACCCTTTTTTAATCATCAAATCCGCCCTTTTCTCATCATCAAATCCGCCCTTTTTTCATAATCCAATCCGCCCTTTTCTCATCATCAAATCCGCCCTTTTTTCATCATCCAATCCGCCCTTTTATCATAATCAAATCCGCCCTTTTTTCATAATCCAATCCGCCCTTTTCTCATCGTCCAATCCGCCCTTTTCTCATCATCAAATCCGCCCTTTTATCATCGTCAAATCCGCCCTTTTTTCATCATTAAATCCGCACTTTTCTTATCGTCCAATCCGCCCTTTTTTCATCGTCCAATCCGCCCTTTTCTTATCATTAAATCCGCCTTTTTCTCATCGTCCAATCCGACATTTCACTTATCGTCCAATCCGCCCTTTTATCATCGTCCATTTAAATCTATTTTCCGCTACCGATCAGATCTTCTGTTGTTAGTGTACATGGAAATCCAGTCACGTATTATTTGCTTTAATATTTTCGGTTTGCAGGCTAATGGCTGCCGCCCAATGCTGAGCACTTCCATCACCGACTGCTCAGACTCATCCGGCCACCTGTGCCAGCAGCTTCACCAGCCGCTGCTCGCCTCGGCTTCGTCATCTTCGCCATCTGCTGCGTCGACATCCGTGTCCGGCGCCGATAACGTCCATTCGCCGGCCTTTTGCTCCGCCGGAGCAGCGACAGCCGCCGCTGTCAGCCCGGAAGATGCCAAACTATTGCAGCAGGCTCGAACTCTCGTCCGTGTGCGACTAGATCTGGAACGGTTGCGCAACCTCTGCTACCTGGTGGTGCGCCGCGAGAAAGCCAAGCGAAGCCTACTGCAAACTTGCCAACGAATCGGCGAATGTCGCTTGCAGGAGGTTCGGCATCAGCAATCTTCCACGCCCAATGAAGACATTATTGTTGACACTAACAACAATAGCAAGCAACACACAAATCAGCATTTGCAACGAGGCAGCAGGACTGTCAGACTGCGTGGCGGCAAATCTCATCCTAATTCATCTCCTAAGCAGCGGCTGCGGCTGCGGCTCACCGACCACAGTCGACAGCGACCGCGACCTCGACAGTTGAGACGCTGGCCAAGACAGTCGGAAACTGGGAAGCTTCATCAGCGCAGGGGTTGAGCACTTGGTTGCTGCTGCTGTCTTCTCAACTGTCTACTCGATTTATTACCAGTTGGATGTTTTGTATAGAAAGGCAAAACCTTATTCTGTTATTCTGTTTTTGCTAGTTTTTCATTGCATCTCGTTTGAGATGTACGCTCTTATTGATTTTTTTTATTTTTACTCGTACTTTCATACACTATTTCTGTTGTCCACTCTTGTATATCGTTTAGCATCGCGTCATGCTACTTACAGTACTTTTGTTGATTGTGTGAGTAGCATTTTATATGCTTTATTTAGAATTGAAATTCTATCTTTCAAATTTCATGTTCTCGATTTTTGCGTTAAATAATTTTTCTTGTTTTAATATTATAAACTTATTGTTATGTATGTTACTAGGTGCTATGCACTTTCGTCTAATAAATTTATATAAAGTAACTAGTTTGTCCTATTCGCTAAGGGCTTAAACGTCTTAATGGCATTTTTTAACTCCAATAAAGCTTTATCATATTAAACAAAGCTACATAGCTTTCAGTACTTAAACCCTGATTCTCAATGTATCAACCCCACCTCCACTGTACTCAAACCCTGATTCTCAATGAATCAACCCCACCTCCACTGTACTCAAACCCTGATTCTCAATGAATCAACCCCACCTCCACTGTACTCAAACCCTGATTCTCAATGAATCAACCCCACCTCCACTGTACTTAAACCCTGATTCTCAATGAGTCAACCCCACCTCCAGTGTACTCAAACCCTGATTCTCAATGAATCAACCCCACCTCCACTGTACTTAAACCCTGATTCTCAATGAATCAACCCCACCTCCAGTGTACTCAAACCTTGATTCTCAATGAATCAACCCCACCTCCAGTGTACTCAAACCTTGATTCTCAATGAATCAACCCCACCTCCAGTGTACTCAAACCCTGATTCTCAATGAATCAACCCCACCTCCAGTGTACTCAAACCTTGATTCTCAATGAATCAACCCCACCTCCAGTGTACTCAAACCCTGATTCTCAATGAATCAACCCCACCTCCAGTGTACTCAAACCCTGATTCTCAATGAATCAACCCCACCTCCAGTGTACTCAAACCTTGATTCTCAATGAATCAACCCCACCTCCAGTGTACTCAAACCTTGATTCTCAATGAATCAACCCCACCTCCTGTGTACTCAAACCCTGATTCTCAATGAATCAACCCCACCTCCAGTGTACTCAAACCCTGATTCTCAATGAATCAACCCCACCTCCAGTGTACTCAAACCCTTATTCTCAATTAATCAACCCCACCTCCACTGTACTCAACCCTGATTCTCAATGAATCAACCCCACCTCCAGTGTACTCAAACCCTGATTCTCAATGAATCAACCCCACCTCCAGTGTACTCAAACCCTGATTCTCAATGAGTCAACCCCACCTCCAGTGTACTCAAACCCTGATTCTCAATGAATCAACCCCACCTCCAGTGTACTCAAACCCTGATGCTCAATGAATCAACCCCACCTCCAGTGTACTCAAACCCTGATTCTCAATGAATCAACCCCACCTCCAGTGTACTCAAACCCTGATTCTCAATGAATCAACCCCACCTCCAGTGTACTCAAACCCTGATTCTCAATGAATCAACCCCACCTCCAGTGTACTCAAACCCTGATTCTCAATGAATCAACCCCACCTCCAGTGTACTCAAACCCTGATTCTCAATGAATCAACCCCACCTCCTGTGTACTCAACCCTGATTCTCAATGAATCAACCCCACCTCCACTGTACTCAAACCCTGATTCTCAATGAATCAACCCCACCTCCAGTGTACTCAAACCCTGATTCTCAATGAATCAACCCCACCTCCAGTGTACTCAAACCCTGATTCTCAATGAATCAACCCCACCTCCAGTGTACTCAACCCTGATTCTCAATGAATCAACCCCACCTCCACTGTACTCAAACCCTGATTCTCAATGAATCAACCCCACCTCCTGTGTACTCAACCCTGATTCTCAATGAGTCAACCCCACCTCCAGTGTACTCAAACCCTGATTCTCAATGAATCAACCCCACCTCCTGTGTACTCAACCCTGATTCTCAATGAATCAACCCCACCTCCACTGTACTCAAACCCTGATTCTCAATGAATCAACCCCACCTCCAGTGTACTCAAACCCTGATTCTCAATGAATCAACCCCACCTCCAGTGTACTCAAACCCTGATTCTCAATGAATCAACCCCACCTCCTGTGCACTCAAACCCTGATTCTTAACCAACAAACCTACCCTTCGGTGTACTCAATTGCACTAAGTTTTGATCAGAAGCCATTATTTTTTTTTGTACGTGTATGTTGTCATAAAAAGAGTTAAATCAATAGAAAAGTGCAAATCGACTTACGCATTGGACATAAATTTGTTGTGCCACTTATTTGTAATATTTTGTTTGGTTTTGGCAAAGTAAATTTCAAAGCAAATGATATTCAAAGGCGGCTTTTTTTACGTTTTTTAATCTTCAAGTTTAGTCAAATATTTTAATTTAAATCATTCGCTATCCTGCTTTCCCATATCCAGATTTTAATAGTCTTTAAATCAATTAATTATAATTTCAGATTTTTTCTTGGCCACAAATGTGTCGCTTTGAATTTAGCTTTATTAAACAAAAACAGTAGCAGTTGCTTCTCAAAGTGCCAACAATGTCCAATCAGCTGGACTCGCTGCTGAACGGTTACTTGATAGCAAAGTCGTCTTCTTCAAGTGTCACTCCTGGTGCCGCTCTCGTTGCTAAGCGACGCATTCACGACCTTCTGCAGGCTGCCGCTCCGCCTGTTGCTATGGAAGCTAGCGAACAATTAGTTGCTATGGCAACCGCTGACGCTGAAGATGCCGACGACGCCGATGTCTACCTCAGCATCCGCTGTCTGCGTCTTGTGGCTCGCCTGCCTGGCGGTCCGCAGCGGCTCTGCGCAGCTGGTGCCTGTGCACACCTGCTGACACGATTTGCCCGCAAGCTGCCTGTTGCGAGGTAGGACGCCTTCCGAGATCCAGAGATTAACCTACCAACCTTCCCAAATCATTAGATTAAACTACCAACCTTCCCGGATCCTCAGATTAACCTACCGACCTTCCCAGATCCTCAGATTAACCTACCAACCTTCCCGGATCCTTAGATTAAACTACCGACCTTCCCAGATCCTCAGATTAACCTACCAACCTTCCCAGATCCTCGGATTAAACTACTAACCTTCCCAGATCCTCAGATTAACCTACCATCTTTCCCAGATCCACAGATTAGCCTACCCAGATCCTCTAGTTAACCTTCCCAGATCCTCAGATTAACCTACCAACCTTCCCGACGACGCCGATGTCTACCTCAGCATCCGCTGTCTGCGTCTTGTGGCTCGCCTGCCTGGCGGTCCGCAGCGGCTCTGCGCAGCTGGTGCCTGTGCACACCTGCTGACACGATTTGCCCGCAAGCTGCCTGTTGCGAGGTAGGACGCCTTCCGAGATCCAGAGATTAACCTACCAACCTTCCCAAATCATTAGATTAAACTACCAACCTTCCCGGATCCTCAGATTAACCTACCGACCTTCCCAGATCCTCAGATTAACCTACCAACCTTCCCGGATCCTTAGATTAAACTACCGACCTTCCCAGATCCTCAGATTAACCTACCAACCTTCCCAGATCCTCGGATTAACCTACCAACCTTCCCAGATCCTCAGATTAACCTACCATCTTTCCCAGATCCACAGATTAGCCTACCCAGATCCTCTAGTTAACCTTCCCAGATCCTCAGATTAACCTACCAACCTTCCCAGATCCTCAGATTAAACTACCAACCTTCCCAGATCCTCGGATTAAACTACCAACCTTCCCAGATCCTCAGATTAACCTACCAACCTTCCCAGATCCTCAGATTAACCTACCAACCTTCCCAGATCCTCAGATTAACCTACCAACCTTCCCGGATCCTTAGATTAAACTACCAACCTTCCCGGATCCTCAGATTAAACTACCAACCTTCCCAGATCCTCGGATTAAACTACCAACCTTCCCAGATCCTCAGATTAACCTACCAACCTTCCCAGATCCTCAGATTAACCTACCAACCTTCCCAGATCCTCAGATTAACCTACCAACCTTCCCGGATCCTTAGATTAAACTACCAACCTTCCCGGATCCTCAGATTAAACTACCAACCTTCCCAGATCCTCGGATTAAACTACTAACCTTCCCAGATCCTCAGATTAACCTACCAACCTTCCCAGATCCTCAGATTAACCTACCAACCTTCCCGGATCCTTAGATTAAACTACCAACCTTCCCGGATCCTCAGATTAAACTACCAACCTTCCCAGATCCTCGGATTAAACTACTAACCTTCCCAGATCCTCAGATTAGCCTACCAACCTTCCCAGATCCTCAGATTAGCCTACCAAGATCCTCTAGTTAACCTACCCAGATCCTCAGATTAACCTACCAACTTTCCCAGATCCTCAGATTAGCCTACCAACCTTCCCAGATCCACAGATTAGCCTACCCAGATCCTCTAGTTAGCCTACCCAGATCCTCAGATTAGCCTACCCAGATCCTCAGATTAAGCTTCCAATCTCCATGTAACAGGTCGCTACAAGAAGCGGACAAGCGGCAGGCGCAGTCAAGCACTCATGCCAAGTCAGCCAAGTGCTCAAAGTCGGCATCGGCAGCCTCCATCGTGAGCATTGTTCGCCTGCTTGGCCAGCTTCTACCGGCTTGTCCGCCCGAGCACCTGACCTCCGATGTGGACTGCGAGCCGCTTGTGACAGCCGCTGATGGAATGTTGAATGCCAGCTATGCGGCACCTGAAGGCGATGTTAGTCGACTGGCCTTCGACGCGTTGTTGGCAATGTGCCAATCGTCTGCTCACGGTCGCCAGGCCTGCCTCCGAGCCGGATTCCCGACCTGCCTGGCGCGCCTGCTGATGCTTCGCCTATCGGTTGACGGCGAGGGCGATGCCGATTCTCAGCGCTCGCATCGAAGGCGACGTCGACAGCGTCGGGTTCTGCGCCGAGCATTCGCCGCCTATCATCGACTGTGCGCCGATCCTTGTTCGCGAGTTCGGCTCCCAGCCGGCGACAATTCCAATTGTCATCGAGTTTTAGTCGTTGCTCTGCGTTATCGCCTAAAGCGTAGAATTCGCTTGTTCGCCATGCGTTGCATAATGTGCTTCGTCTACGATCGCCGAGGCCTCGCCGAACTTGTTAACTTCGGACTGACATCGGCGCTGATCGACACGCTTGTTGATGAAGCTGCCGCCGCTGCTGCTGCTGATGCTTCTGCTGCTGCTGCTGATGCTTCTGCCAATCAATCCGAGGGCGACGTCGAGGGCGAGAGTCTTTTGTCTTCATCCAAAAAGCCAGCTATGTCTTTGGGATCTGTCACGAAGACCAGCCCGCCCTATCCCACGCCACCGTTCTCTCCCGCACCTTCCTCCGTCACCTCCTCCGCCTCGCCGTCGTCTTCTCTGTTCTCAGTCGCCTCTTCGTCTTCGCTGTCGTCTTCGAGTTCATCTTTAGCTTCGATCGGCGATGAAGACTTTGATTCTAATGCCGTTTGGTCGCGACAACAGGTCGACGATGACGACTACGACGACGATGCGGCCTCGCTATTCTCCGAAGTTGTGCCAGAAGAGGAAGCGCTAGCTGATCAATTCGACAATGAGGAGGGCATTGTTAGCGACCCCGATGGCGAGAGTGTAGCCCTGAGCGATCTGGAATGCGGCGCCCTTCACTGCCTGGCCCAGCTAGCCAGCGATGCTCGACTTCGGCCTCGCCTATTGGAACCATCGGCTACGCTACGGCGATTGGTCGACTACGTTAGTCAGCGGCCGCATCAGCGCGCCTGGCGCCTCCTTCGCCAACTGGCCGGCTGCCAATTCGCTCTGGAGCCGCTGCTGTCCTCCGGCTGCGTGTTGGTCCTGGCCAGACGATTCGATCCGGACTGCGCCGATTGTAATAGTACTCGACGACGCCAACGAATGCGCGAAAGCGTCGAGGCTGAGGCGACACTGCGGCGAACTGGAAACTGCTACGAGTTGGATCAGGTGGGTTGGTGAGGCGTCCAGCCGTTTAACTTCAGCTGCTCTGCTAGCTAGAGCTAGAAAAGCTAGAAGACTGCTTTGTGGTTTCTTCTTTTCTTTAATGGAATTCCCCTCACCTTTGTAGGAATTCCCATCGCCTTAGTGGGAATTCCCTTAGCCTTTGTGGGAATTCCCTCGCCTTAGTGAGAGTTCCCCTCGCCTGAATGGTAATTCCCATCGTCTTTGTGAGAATTCCCTTGGCCTTAGCGGGAATTCTCACCGCCTTTGTGGGAATTCCCCTTAGCCTTTGTGGGAATTTCCTTAGTCTTCGTGGGAATCCCCTTATCCTTTGTGGGAACTCCCTTAGCCTTCGTGGGAATCCCCTTAGCCTTTGTGGGAATTCCCTTAGTCTTCGTGGGAATCCACTTAGCCTTTGTGGGAATTACCTTAGTCTTCGTGGGAATCCCCTTAGTATTTGTGGGAACTCCCTTAGCCTTCGTGGGAATTCCCTTAGCCTTCGTGGTAATTCCCTTAGCCTTCGTGTAAATTTCCTTAGCCTTAGTGGGAATCATCCTCGCTGTAACTTGAATTCTCCTACTCTTAGTAAAAGCTCTCCTTGCCTCATGAGGCGATCTTTCTCCTATATTTTTCTCAAACTTAGCCTGCCCCAGTGACATCAAACAGTTTTATCATTCCACTAAACAGGTGCTGGACAGAGCTGCAGCCACCGCTGCCAGCCACTTCGGATTGGCCACTCTGCGCTCCCTGTCCAGGTCCGGCTCCGTCAGCGTTGGCCGCCGCTGCGCCCTCAGCCTGCCCTGCCTGCTGCTGCGTCCCTGGCAACCGCGGCAGCAACAGCAGCAGCAGCAGCAGGAATTGCAAAGTGGCTTTCAATTCGCTGACTCGCCAGTCGAAGCCGCTTCCGTTGTCAGCCGAGTCCATCGCACCACCGGCTTTGTTTGCAGACTGTTCCGCCTATTGCGCCATTCCGACTTCGCCGCCGCCGGCGACCTCGCCGAGTTGGACGACAAAGCCGACGCCAGACTGGCAGGTGTGGGACTGCGCCGACTCCTGCAGCTGTGCCTGACCCGGCTGGGTCCGTCTGGCCGGCGCCTTTCAGATCTCATTGCTGCCAGTCTGAAACTCGACGCCGCCACCGCTGCGCCCGGATCCGGTTCGCTGTTGAATATGGAGGAGCTGGATTGGGTTCTACTGCTCCGAGGCGGAGATAATGATTTGACCTGGTTGAGACGAAAGCTTCAGCCGACTCGTGAAGACAAAGTCCATGAGCAGCCGCTCTCGTGCCAGCTAGCTGCCCGACTGGCCGTTGAACCACCCAACCTTGAGCTTGTCTTTGACAACGACGCTGATGCTGTTGACGCTGACGGCCAGGCTTGTAATCCTCGCTCTTCGAGCCTGTCCTGTCACCGCTCCGTCCTGACTCGCCGCTCCGACTATTTCCGCGCCCTCCTGGCTGGCAGCTTCGCCGAGTCCAACGCCGCCAGAATTTCTCTGCGCGACGTCGACTCGACGACCGTTGAAGGCCTTCTGCACCTGGCCTACGGCTGCGCGGACTCCGGCGAACCCTGCCAACGGCTACGATCCTCCCAATGTTTTCGCCGCCTCGCCGACTATCTGCGTTTAACTGCTTGTCGGCGCCGATTTCTGCTGGACTTGCCGGCTGCGGCCGAGGCTGCGCTGCTGCGAGCCGCTCTTGTGTACTTTTCGTCCTGTTCGGCATCGTCGGCGTCGGCATCGCCATTGAGTCGCCTACTGGCCGCCGCCGGATTGTTTCGCGACGCCGAGCTGGCAAAGCTCTGCTTGGCGCGTCTGCTGGCTCAAGGCAGTCTTGGCGACGAGCTGGCCGACCTACTGACACCCGACGGTCGTCTGGCGTCGCTTTGCGAAGATCGCGGGCGATGGGTGCACGACTGGCTGACGGCCTTCATGGACTCGGCACTGAACGAGATGTCCTGACGCTTGGCTTAACATCCGGAATTGGCAGGCCTGCAGTCTAGTCAGTCATTAGCTCCCACATCCCCATAGTCAGTCATCAGCTCCCACATCCCCATAGTCAGTCATTAGCTCCCACATCCCCATATTCAGTCATTAGCTCCCACATCCCCATATTCAGTCATTAGCTCCCACATCCCCATAGTCAGTCATTAGCTCCCACATCCCCATAGTCAGTCATTAGCTCCCACATCCCCATAGTCAGTCATCAGCTCCCACATCCCCATAGTCAGTCATTAGCTCCCACATCCCCATAGTCAGTCATCAGCTCCCACATCCCCATAGTCAGTCATCAGCTCCCACATCCCCATAGTCAGTCATTAGCTCCCACATCCCCATAGTCAGTCATTAGCTCCCACATCCCCATAGTCAGTCATCAGCTCCCACATCCCCATAGTCAGTCATCAGCTCCCACATCCCCATAGTCAGTCATCAGCTCCCACATCCCCATAGTCAGTCATCAGCTCCCACATCCACTTTGTGATTATTGCTTATTTAAATTGTTAATGCTCATGCTACTGCATTTCAGTAATGTTTATAGTGTTAAATAAAACCTATTCATTCTCGGTGATAAATATTATTTGCTATGCAGCTAGATGTTTTGCAAATCTAAGAGTTTCAACAATATTAAACAAAGAGCTTTGTCTCTGTCACTCTCTTTTCTTGGTGTTAGGAATTGTGGGGGCACTTACAAAAACTAATGTTCCTATTTTACGCAGTTGCGAGTCACTGTGCGAGCTTTTTGCACCTGACTTGGACAAGTATTGTTTTTGTTCAACTTTCCAACAAGCGAATGAATGCTACTTAACAACAACAACAACTGCTGGGCCTCAGACCACACTCAGGCTCTCCCTCAGGCCACACTCAAGCCACACTCAGGCCACACTCAGGCTCTCCCTCAGGCCACACTCAGGCTCTCCCTCAGGCCACTCTCAGGACACACTCAGGCGACACTCAGGCTCTCCCTCAGGCCACACTCAGGCTCTCCCTCAGGCCACACTCAGGCCACACTCAGGCTCTCTCTCAGGCCACACTCAGGCCACACTCAGGCTCTCCCTCAGGCCACACTCAGGCCACACTCAGGCTCTCTCTCAGGCCACACTCAGGCTCTCTCTCAGGCCACACTCAGGCCACACTCAGGCTCTTCCTCATGCACTATTTTCTCAGAAGCAAAATTCATGTGCCCCGGCCGTTATCCGCAGCAGTCAGGCATGTCGGCTCAATCGGCGGCGGCCGCTGTGAAGGCAGCCAAGTCGCAGCTTCGCAGTCTCATAAAGACTCGCCTGGCCAGCCTGACCGCTGAGCAGCGAGTTGAAAAATCTGCCTTAGTTGTCAAGCGGTTGCTAGGCAGCGAAGCCTACCGTAAGGCCAATAGGATCAGTGTGTACCTAAGCATGCCGGATGAGGTTGACACAGAGGCCATTGTGGCGGACATATTCTCCAGCGGCCGCCAGCTGTTTGTGCCTCGCTACAGCCGCAACGGTGCCATGGAGATGCTGTCAGTAGGCGGGCCGGACGATCTGGCGAGCCTTCCCCTCACCAAGTGGGGCATTCGTCAGCCGGGATTCGAGCCCGAGACGCCCAGCCGACTGGAGGGCCTAGACAACGGCGGCTTGGATCTGGTGATTGTGCCCGGGCTGGCATTCTGCCTGGCTGACAAGACTCGCCTAGGCCGGGGTATGGGCTACTATGACCGCTACCTGGCTAGGGCCCGCGCCGCCAATCCAGCCTGTCTGGCTGTGGCAATCGCATTCAGCGACCAACTGGTGGACAATGTGCCAACTGGCGATACTGATCAGCTAATGAATGACATCATCACCGACTGAGGCGGATGATCACCCCAATTTGTCATACCCTCTGATCTGCTGCTTTCTGTTCTCCAACTGACCACCTTGTTTCTTCCTATCATCACCGCTCTTTGTCTCTCTTCCCCTCTCCTCTTCTTTCTTCCCTCCCTCTCCTCTTCTTTCTTCTCCCCTCTCCTCTACTTTCTTCCCACCTATCCTCTTCTTTCTCACCCATTTTCCTCTGACTTATCGTCGATCCTCTTATCGATATCATTTTTCTCACCTTTGCGCCCTCTTCTTAAAAATTGGAGACCTATTTATTATCTTTATGCAATTTGACCATCATGTATTTTTGTGCGCATCGTACGCATGCGCATTAGCCTATTGGTGAGTGGAAATCAATAAATTACCTGTGATTCTTCTTAATAAATTAATGCTGCAATAAAATTCTTACAATTATACCGTTTTCAAGACTAATTCTTTAAAGAATTTATAAAGGGGAAGAAAGATTAGATAAAGGGGAAGAAAGAGTAGATAAAGGGGAAGAAAGAATTGATAAAGGGGAAGAAGGAGTAGATAAAAGGGAAGAAAGAGTAGATAAAGGGGAAGAAAGAGTAGATAAAGGGGAAGAAAGAATTGATAAAGGGGAAGAAGGAGTAGATAAAAGGGAAGAAAGAGTAGATAAAGGGGAAAAAAGAAGAGACAAAGGGGAAGAAAGAATAGATAAAGGGGAAGAAATAAGAGACAAAGGGAAAGAAAGGATAGATAAAGGGGAAGAAAGAAGAGATCAAGGGGAAGAAATAAGAGACAAAGGGAAAGAAAGGATAGATAAAGGGGAAGAAAGAAGAGATCAAGGGGAAGAAATAAGAGACAAAGGGAGAGAAAGAAGAGATAAAGTGGAAGAAAGAAGAGATCAAGGGGAAAAAAGAATAGATAAAGGGGGAGAAATAAGAGGAGCGAGAGGAGAGCATGAAGAGGAGAGAGAGATGAGAAAGTAGAGAGGGTAAGAAAGAAACATGGTCAGAAGTTCGAATCCGGGGCCTAATCTGAATAGAAGTTTTCCCGAATTCTGGCAAATAATGAGATGTAACGAAACGAAATCATAAGTTTAAATGTTTAAGAAAAAAAGTCCTTAATTCTATAATTTCACGTAGCAAGTCTAGTACGGCGCTAATAGTCGTAAACATACGCCTTAATTTGTGGCTCAGGTGACACAAAAGGTTTCAAATGACGGGGCATGTTGCTACTCTGAGACTCTTAAATTAGCACAGATCTGCAAACTATAGAAAAGCAAAACTATCTCAGACCCTTAAAAAAGAAGATAATTGTGAATAGGCTGGGTTGGATCGGCTGTGACTCGCCTAGGCGTGGCGCCGCAATGAAAAATGTAGTTTCATTTGAACTTCTATTCGGTTCTTTTTTTACATTAGCCACGGCTGCAGCTTTTTTTACTGGCATAAAAATTGCTAGAGAAGAAAATAATAAAGATTCTCAGAGCGAGCTTGACAAAACGGTGCTTGCTAGAACTGGAGCTGAGTAAGTATCAGCATTTGAGACACAATTAGCAGTGTGAGATAGGATAGATTCCAACGCGACTGGTTGTGGTTTAAAGCAAATTATGCAATTCGCTGGGCATGAACTGCTGCCCCAGGCACAGTGCGTTCTAATTGTTTCTTGGCCGAGCATAAAATCTTTCTGTAGTCTTCTTTTTTATTTATTTTTCGTGAGACCTGTGACGCGATCAATAGAATTAGTTTCAAGCGCAGAGAACTGTTTAGCGTGTGAAGTACTGGTGGACATTGCTGATCGCAATAACATGAATCGCGTGAGTACTTTGCTGATGCTGGTGCTGCTTCAACTGCTGGCAGACAATTTCACACCAGGAATGCGTGTGACCGCATTGCCGACTGATGGAGGTGAGACTCGAACTCAAGACCTAAGTTGCAATCTATTGTCCTTTTCATTTAGATCGACATTCAATACCGTAGATCGATATTATAATACCACAGATCGATATTAAATACTACAGATCGATATTCAATACCACAGATCTATATTAAAAAGAACAGGTCGTTATTTAAAACTACAGATTGATATTTCATACCACAGATAAATATTTCATACCACAGATTGATATTTCATACCACAGATAAATATTTCATACCACAGATTGATATTTCATACCACAGATCGATATTTCATACCACAGATTGATATTATAATACCACAGATCGATATTCAATACTACAGATTGATATTAAATACCACAGATCGGCATTTAATACCACAGATCTATATTAAAAAGAACAGGTCGTTATTTAAAACTACAGATTGATATTTCATACCACAGATAAATATTTCATACCACATATTGATATTTCATACCACAGATCGATATTTCATACCACAGATCGATATTTCATACCACAGTTCGATATTAAATACTACAGATCGATATTCAATACTACAGATCGATATTAATTACCACAGATCGGCATTTAATACCACAGATCTATATTAAAAAGAACAGGTCGTTATTTAAAACTACAGATTGATATTTCATACCCCAGATCGTTATTTAATACCCCAAATCGATACTTTGTACCACAGATTGACATTTAATTCCCCAGATCGATAATAAATTGCACAGATTTATTTCCGAATCGATAAAATTACCGTTACGCATAGAGCGTACCTCACTGTATTTTTTCACGTTGATCATTAAAAAGTCTTGGATTTTCGTATTGATTCAGGCGCACTTAAATTTGAGCAGCAAATAGTCGACACCTTTAAGCCAGTCTGTCCGGTGAAGCGTGAAATATTGTTGGACATCTCTGGTTTCAGCGACTCGCCTTTGAAACTGACCCTGCTAGAATCTTCAAAGTGAGTTGTTCGATAAATTGATAAAACTATATGCAGGCTTATTAAATATTTGAGTTTCTAAGAAAAACGCTTGACCTACGAGCGAAAGGACAAATAAATATGCATAGATTAAACCATTTATAAATCACGACCACTCATAAACGGCTCACTTGTGTGTACAGCTGTTCAGTCCATGGACCGGGCAAAGCCCAATCTGATGTTAGTACTCAGTTTATAGGCGGGTGAGCTTATAGCTGTTGTACTCAAATACGTGTCTTGCTTAATGACATAAATTATTCACTATCGAGTTATTTTCTACCGAAATTATTGTCTATGGCCAAATCCTAGTCACGCAAAACTGCCGCCATCTCGATTGAATCTTATTAATTTAATTTGGCCTCTTTCTACTGTACTTTGGCTAGTAATACTACTCGAAGTAGTTTTTTACTTGAACTCGAATATAATGTTTCTAGGGAGTTTCTGCACCCTGACGTGAGTGCTTCATCTGGCTATATTGTGGCCTGCTACTATCAGGGCAGCCTCAGCGCTGACGAGGCAGACATTGCCGTGGCCGTACAGCGAGGCGATTTGTTCAGGTGAGTCTCGAAATATCGTCTCAAGACTATGAGTTGAGTTTGAGTACAAACTCGAGACTACAGGTGGACTGATAGGAGTGATGGTAGGTCATGGAGTGATGGTGGGTCATGGAGTGATGGTGGGTCAAGGAGTGATGGTGGCTCAAGGTGTGATGGTGGGTCATGGAGTGATGGTGAGTCAAGGAGTGATGGTGAGTCAAGGAGTGATGGTGAGTCAAGGAGTGATGGTGGTTAAGGTGTGATGGTGGCTCAAGGTGTGATGGTGGGTCAAGGAGTGATGGTGGGTCATGGAGTGATGGTGGGTCATGGAGTGATGGTAGGTTAAGGAGTGATGGTGGGTCAAGGAGTGATGGTCGGTCAAGGAGTGATGGTAGGTCAAGGAGTGATGGTGGGTCATGGAGTGATGGTGGGTCATGGAGTGATGGTGGGTCATGGAGTGATGGTGGGTCAAGGAGTAATGGTAGGTCATGGAGTGATGGTGGGTCAAGGAGTGATGGTGGGTCAAGGAGTGATGGTAGGTCAAGAAGTGATGGTGGGTCAAGGAGTGATGGTGGGTCAAGGTGTGATGGTGGGTCAAGGTGTGATGGTGGGTCAAGGAGTGATGGTGGGTCAAGAAGTGATGGTCGTTCAAGGAGTGATGGTGGGTCAAGGTGTGATGGTGGGTCAAGGTGTGATCGATTACGATGACGTCATAGTTAATAGTTCTGAATATAGCGCCTCATTCTCACTGACCATGCAGCGGTTCGTTTCATTTTCACGGCGCCCTGTTTGAGATCCCGGCTCAACCGGCTGGTTTGAGTCGCTACTCAGCGTCCGCCATTCCCGCGCCGAGCGAACCGAGAAAGTGCGGCCTAGCGAGAAGTTCGACTGCTTCCAGTGTGGCTTCAAAATGGCCTCTGCCGCAGGTGCACAGGCAGCGGCGAGCTGCTCACCTGGACATCAACTCTGACGTTCCGATCTTAGATAGAAAGTACATTCAACTCATTCTAATTGGAGATCAGTACTTTGTGAGTACTTTAGAGCTTTGAGAAAGCATTAAATAAATTATCACCAACACAATTTCGTCCGGGACGCGAACCCGCAAAGTAGATAAGGCAGCCACCCAAACCTAGAGAAGACATCCACCCCAAACCTAGTTAAGACAACCACCCCAAACCTAGATAAGACAACCACCCTAAACCCAGATAAGACAACCACCAAACCTAGTTAAGACAACCACCCCAAACCTAGTTAAGACAACCACCCCAAACCTAGTTAAGACAACCACCAAACCTAGTTAAGACAACTGAAATGGTTAGGGCTTTTGCAAGCCGATGACCGCCCTCATGAAAGATAGGAGTGTGGAAAACGACGATAGAGTCGGGAGGTCGATCACGCTGCTACCGCGAGTTGTCGCAGAGAGGGATGAGACGAAGGGAGGGATGAAGGGAGAGATGAAGGGAGAGATGAGGCGGTACAAAGGATGCAGGGAGTGGTCCTATCGGCCTCAGGCTGGCCAGTCCCACTCGTCCCATAGGCCACAGGCGTGACAGCCGTGCCTACCCCAAGCAGTGCTCGAAACCGGCTAAAAGTCTAAAGTGAGGCATCGGACTATCCGTAGACAGATAGGACAGGGCTAGAGAGCCTACTGTCGTCAGTAGCATGTAAATAACCGACTCCTAACCTTGGTAGCGGTGGTCGAATCGGCCCAGGCTCTTGTCACAGAAATGCGGAAAGGCTATTGGCAAAGCGGAAAATGATCTCAGGTAGCGCCACCACCCAATGCGCCTACGTTGCCACCGCAGACATTTGGGGACTTGGGTCCCCGGAGTACACAGCTCCCAGTTCATCACACATATCTAGACAAGCCGAAAAATAGGGCATTCTGCAACTTCCGTTTTAAACTGGGGTGAGAGCCCCAGAATGGATCGAGACACGCCTCAACAGGGGATTCCTGAATTCGCGCTACAGGGGTCTAGAAAGGTGGTACTAAGAACTCGAATGAAAATCCATAGCCGGAATCCTACTCATGAAACATCAGGCACATTCCTTACATTAGATTGCAGCCTACCCATTAGGTAACTAACAAATCCGAATCTGTGCGAGTTGAGGAAATCAGAGGCAGGAGAGATTAGGCAGAACACTGGCTGAGTGATTACGCAAGCGAAAGATTAATTAGACCTCGCTCCCGCCCCTGTGGCGGTAGTTGCGAGAGGAGGGGGAAAGAAGGGGAACTCCATTGGCGAGGGAGTTTGACACGTACCCCTGTGATCTGCCGGAGAGAGAGAGAAGCCCGCCAAGGAATCCCCCGCACCCCAACAGAGGTGCACATGCTACGCTCCGCATCTGCCCGCGAATCCCTAGCTCCATATTACTCTTGTGCGCGCTCACAGTTGTCTTCCTGCCGCAGCCTTCAGCTCGGCATCACCATGGCCCACCCCCTAGGAGATTAGCCACTCATCTCTGAGGGCTGTCTAACGATGAAATAAAAGTGATAGAGAGACATAATAAAAGGAATTAAGTTGTTGTAAAATTAAGCCCAATAAGTTAAAAGTGCTTTAGCTTAGACAGTTTATTAGGCTATCAAATTCCCTAATTTCCCTCCCACTAATTGCCGCCTAACCTAGAGAAAGGTCCCTTAGGACTAACAATTATAAAACCGCTGCGCGGGTTACTTAGCTGGATGCTGATTCGGCCGCGTGCTGCAATCCTGTAGCTCTCGGGGAAGGGGTAGGGCAAAACAGCAAGGCCGGGAAAGGAAACTGCTGTGAGCTGGCAGGGGCCAACACACTGGGAGCACAGTGGCTCAATTTAGAGCTCACCTAAAGAGGTGGCTTACGCTTAGGGGAAAGGGGACAGGCAATGGGCCTGTGAGCGCTTGTTTGAGCTTATAGCTCTGGGGTCTAAACCCTAAGTGGATGTGGGGAAAGTGCCTTAGGTCTGGTGGGAGTCCGGCCCAGCAGGTAGCAGGGAAGGTAGAAGGTAGAGGAAGGTAGGTGGAAAGGTAGGTCAAGGTTCCGAGGGGAGGTTGTCCTAGGGGCAGCGCAGCGCGCTTTCTTAAATAGTCTTGCAGCACGCCAACCCCGACATCCATCAAAATAACCCACATTCGCGCCAGCCTGTCATCGAGGAATTGAAGCGGCGATTGCCGCCCCGATTACCCAATGAACCGGCGGCGAGAAACGACAGATGCTCCTTCGCGAGCAGCCGCCGACAGTCGGCCAATAATTGTTACTCCGCCAGGACAATGGGAAGCGCAGGCGCCGACCTGCCTACAGTGACATTTACATGTATCTAGGAGAGGAGGTCATAAAGTCGAGCTGGGCTCGAATACTGTAAAGAAGTGGGGACATGAAGAATTAATGATCACTCATAATGCCCGAGTGATTCCCAATATCTGATCGCGGTTTGGAGGGGAATTATGACCTAAACTACTCATACAATAAAAGCTATGGCCGCGATCAGTCATTCCTACAGGGGTCTAGACAGATCCAGGGAAAAGGGATTCGACGGCTACTTAATTCACCGCCGCCCAAAACCCGGCCCTAAGATTAATGATCTTGTTTGTGGCCAGCTGCTAAGTGGGTCGCGATTATTGATTGCTTAAAAATTTGAATTTTCCGCTGGCTCACATTCCCACTCGATTCCCGCAGCACACTCCACATCACAACCACCCCAAACCTAGATAAGACAACCACCCCAAACCTAGATAAGACAACCACCCGAAACCTAGTTAAGACAACCACCCTAAACCTAGATAAGACAACCCCCAAACCTAGTTAAGACAACCACCCTAAACCTAGATAAGACAACCACCCGAAACCTAGATAAGACAACCACCAAACCTAGTTAAGACAACCACCCCAAACCTAGTTAAGACAACCACCCCAAACCTAGTTAAGATAACCACCCCAAACCTAGTTAAGACAACCACCCCAAACCTAGTTAAGATAACCACCCCAAACCTAGTTAAGACAACCACCCCAAACCTAGATAAGACAACCACCCCAAACCTAGTTAAGACAACCACCCCAAACCTAGTTAAGATAACCACCCCAAACCTAGATAAGACAACCACCCGAAACCTAGTTAAGACAACCACCCCAAACCTAGTTAAGACAACCACCCCAAACCTAGTTAAGATAACCACCCCAAACCTAGTTAAGACAACCACCCCAAACCTAGTTAAGACAACCACCAAACCTAGTTAAGACAACCACCCCAAACCTAGTTAAGATAACCACCAAACCTAGTTAAGATAACCACCAAACCTAGTTAAGATAACCACCAAACCTAGTTAAGATAACCACCAAACCTAGTTAAGACAACCACCCCAAACCTAGATAAGACAACCACCAAACCTAGTTAAGACAACCACCCCAAACCTAGTTAAGACAACCACCAAACCTAGTTAAGACAACCACCCCAAACCTAGTTAAGACAACCACCCCAAACCTAGATAAGACAACCACCAAACCTAGTTAAGACAACCACCCCAAACCTAGTTAAGACAACCACCCCAAACCTAGTTAAGATAACCACCCCAAACCTAGTTAAGACAACCACCCCAAACCTAGATAAGACAACCACCCCAAACCTAGTTAAGACAACCACCCCAAACCTAGTTAAGATAACCACCCCAAACCTAGATAAGACAACCACCCGAAACCTAGTTAAGACAACCACCCTAAACCTAGTTAAGATAACCACCCCAAACCTAGTTAAGATAACCACCCCAAACCTAGATAAGACAACCACCCCAAACCTAGATAAGACAACCACCCCAAACCTAGTTAAGACAACCACCCCAAACCTAGTTAAGACAACCACCCCAAACCTAGATAAGACAACCACCAAACCTAGTTAAGACAACCACCCCAAACCTAGTTAAGACAACCACCCCAAACCTAGAAAAGACAACCACTAAACCTAGATAAGACAACCACCCAAACATCACTGGCCACCCACCTCCAAGACAGCAATGTTTTTATTCAAACTATGGGCGCACTTAATTTTAGTACGCCAGGCAGAACAACGACTCGACAGCCGCCGTCAGTCGACTATGGGAGATTGGCAACTATGTGAATGCGGTGAGTTTTTTTTCGTTTCGATATTTCATCCTCACTACTCTACTCACTAGTAGGCAGATAGAAAATCACAAGAATTTGTTTCTGATAAATAAAAAAATGTTTGTTTTGGAAAAATGTAAATATTTTTCAGGTCTACAAACAGCTGGGCGTCCATGTGATCGTGGTATTCGCCGAGGTGTGGCAGCGGGATCCCTACGTGACCTTCAGCGCCAGCAGCTCAGCCGGCGCTAACTCAACTGAGATGCTCAACAATTTTATGAATTATAAAATGAGCCAGCTCAATTCAAGGCCGCACAGCGCCGCCCACCTGGTCAGGTAATGAAGTTTAACATAGAGGGAATCGAACCCTTGACAAATTCGCTAGTTATTAAAATTAAGAAGAATTTGTGTTTTAATATTTTTTTTCAGCGGCCTGCGAATGACCGGCTCAGATGTGGGCCTGGCGCATCTGGGCAAACTGTGCCACTTTGCCTTGGGCGGTGGTGTCAATTCCGTGAGAAATAACAGAATTTCACTCTCTTGTCTATGGGAATTCACTCTCTTGTCTATGGGAAACCACTCTCTTGTCTATGGAACTTCACTCTCTTGTCTATGGGAATTCACTCTTTTGTCTATGGAAATTCACTCTCTTGTCTATGGAACTTCACTCTCTTGTCTATGGAACTTCACTCTATTGTCTATGGGAATTCACTCTTTTGTCTATGGAAATTCACTCTCTTGTCTATGGGAATCCACTCTCTTGTCTATGGAACTTCACTCTCTTGTCTATGGAAATTCACTCTCTTGTCTATGGGAATTCACTCTCTTGTCTATGGAAATTCACTCTCTTGTCTATGGAACTTCACTCTCTTGTCTATGGGAATCCACTCTCTTGTCTATGGGAATCCACTCTCTTGTCTATGGGAATTCACTCTCTTGTCTATGGGAATTCACTCTCTTGTCTATGGAACTTCACTCTCTTGTCTATGGAAATTCACTCTCTTGTTTATGGGAATTCACTCTCTTGTCTATGGAAATTCACTCTCTTGTCTGAGATTTCACTCTCTTGTCTGAGATTTCACTCTCTAGTCTATGGAAATTCACTCTCTTGTCTATGGGAATTCACTCTTTTGTCTATGGAAATTCACTCTCTTGTCTATGGGAATTCACTCACTTGTCTATGGAAATTCACTCTCTTGTCTATGGGAATTCACTCTTTTGTCTATGGAAATTCACTCTCTTGTTTATGGGAATTCACTCTCTTGTCTATGGAAATTCACTCTCTTGTCTGAGATTTCACTGTCTTGTCTATGAGAATTCACTCTCTTGTCTATGGGAATTCATTCTCTTGTCTATGGGAATACACTCTCTTGTCTATGGGAATCCACTCTTTTGTCTATGGGAATCCACTGTCTTGTCTATGGGAATTCACTCTCTTGTCTATGGGAATTCACTCTCTTGTCTATGGGAATTCACTCTCTTGTCTATGGAAATTCACTCTCTTGTTTATGGGAATTCACTCTCTTGTCTATGGGAATTCACTCTCTTGTCTATGGAAATTCACTCTCTTGTCTGAGATTTCACTGTCTTGTCTATGGGAATTCACTCTCTTGTCAATGGAACTTCACTCTCTTGTCTATGGAAATTCACTCTCTTGTTTATTGGAATTCACTCTCTTGTCTATGGAAATTCACTCTCTTGTCTGAGATTTCACTGTCTTGTCTATGGGAATTCATTCTCTTGTCTATGGGAATTCACTCTCTTGTCTATGGGAATCCACTCTTTTGTCTATGGGAATCCGCTGTCTTGTCTATGGGAATTCACTCTCTTGTCTATGGGAATTCACTCTCTTGACTATGGAACTTCACTCTCTTGTTTATGGGAATTCACTCTCTTGTCTATGGGAATCCACTGTCTTGTCTATGGGAATTCACTCTCTTGTCTATGGGAATTCACTCTCTTGTCTATGGGAATTCACTCTCTTGTCTATGGGAATTCACTCTCTTGTCTATGGAACTTCACTCCCTTGTCTATGGAAATTCACTCTCTTGTTTATGGGAATTCACTCTCTTGTCTATGGAAATTCACTCTCTTGTCTGAGATTTCACTGTCTTGTCTATGGGAATTCACTCTCTTGTCTATGGGAATTCATTCTCTTGTCTATGGGAATTCACTCTCTTGTCTATGGAAATTCACTCTCTTGTCTGAGATTTCACTGTCTTGTCTATGGGAATTCACTCTTTTGTCTATGGGAATCCACTCTCTTGTCTATGGGAATTCACTCTCTTGTCTATGGGAATTCACTCTCTTGTCTATGGGAATTCACTCTCTTGTCTATGGAACTTCACTCTCTTGTCTATGGAAATTCACTCTCTTGTTTATGGGAATTCACTCTCTTGTCTATGGAAATTCACTCTCTTGTCTGAGATTTCACTGTCTTGTCTATGGAAATTCACTCTCTTGTCTGAGATTTCACTCTCTAGTCTATGGAAATTCACTCTCTTGTCTATGGGAATTCACTCTCTTGTCTATGGGAATTCATTCTCTTGTCTATGGGAATTCACTCTCTTGTCTATGGGAATCCACTCTTTTGTCTATGGGAATCCACTGTCTTGTCTATGGGAATTCACTCTCTTGTCTATGGGAATTCACTCTCTTGTCTATGGAACTTCACTCTCTTGTCTATGGAAATTCACTCTCTTGTTTATGGGAATTCACTCTCTTGTCTATGGAAATTCACTCTCTTGTCTGAGATTTCACTGTCTTGTCTATGGGAATTCACTCTCTTGTCTATGGGAATTCATTCTCTTGTCTATGGGAATTCACTCTCTTGTCTATGGAAATTCACTCTCTTGTTTATTGGAATTCACTCTCTTGTCTATGGAAATTCACTCTCTTGTCTGAGATTTCACTGTCTTGTCTATGGGAATTCACTCTCTTGTCTATGGGAATTCATTCTCTTGTCTATGGGAATTCACTCTCTTGTCTATGGGAATCCACTCTTTTGTCTATGGGAATCCACTGTCTTGTCTATGGGAATTCACTCTCTTGTCTATGGGAATTCACTCTCTTGTCTATGGAACTTCACTCTCTTGTCTGAGATTTCACTGTCTTGTCTATGGGAATTCACTCTCTTGTCTATGGGAATTCACTCTCTTGTCTATGGAACTTCACTCCCTTGTCTATGGGAATTCACTCTCTTGTCTATGGAACTTCACTCTCTTGTCTATGGAAATTCACTCTCTTGTCTATGGAAATTCACTCTCTTGTCTATGGGAATTCACTCTCTTGTCTATGGAACTTCACTCTCTTGTCTATGGAAATTCACTCTCTTGTCTATGGGAATTCATTCTCTTGTCTATGGGAATTCACTCTCTTGTCTATGGGAATCCACTCTTTTGTCTATGGGAATCCACTGTCTTGTCTATGGGAATTCACTCTCTTGTCTATGGGAATTCACTCTCTTGTCTATGGAACTTCACTCTCTTGTCTGAGATTTCACTGTCTTGTCTATGGAAATTCACTCTCTTGTTTATGGGAATTCACTCTCTTGTCTATGGGAATTCACTCTCCTGTCTATGGAAATTCACTCTCTTGTCTGAGATTTCACTGTCTTGTCTATGGGAATTCACTCTCTTGTCTATGGGAATTCACTCTCTTGTCTATGGAACTTCACTCCCTTGTCTATGGGAATTCACTCTCTTGTCTATGGAACTTCACTCTCTTGTCTATGGAAATTCACTCTCTTGTCTATGGAAATTCACTCTCTTGTCTATGGGAATTCACTCTCTTGTCTATGGAACTTCACTCTCTTGTCTATGGGAATTCACTCACTTGTCTATGGAAATTCACTCTCTTGTCTATGGAAATTCACTCTCTTGTCTATGGGAATCCACTCTCTTGTCTATGGAACTTCACTCTCTTGTCTATGTGATTTCACTCTCTTGTCTTGTCTATGGGATTTCACTCTTTTGACTATGGGATTTCACGTTCACTCTATGGAATGTCACTCTCACTCTATGGAATGTCACTCTCACTTTATGGAATGTCACTCTCACTCTATGGAATGTCACTCTCAACCTTTCAAAGCCCCATTTTTATTCAATTGTTTAAACAAACTCCGAACAGGACCGCGAACCCAACGCAATCGGTGTGGCCATCACAGTGGCTCACGAGCTCGGACACAACCTTGGCCTGAATCACGACGAGGACGAGCGAGGCTGCTTCTGTCCAGACAGTCAGGGCTGCATCATGGCCGCTGTTGGCAGCGAGTAATTACTGCGTCTAAAGAATGATCTTTCTACTTTGATTGACCTATTGATTGACCCATTAATTTACATGTAGAAAGCCAATTATAGATAAAAATCACTTTGTAAAAGTATTTTTAACCCTAAGCACATCACCTTGAACCATTAACCCATAGAACCATCGACATCTTGACCCGTCACCACCTTGACCCATTGATCTCTTGACCCATCAACACCTTGACCCACTATCACACCTTGACCCATCAACACCTTGACCCATCAACACCTTGACCCATCAACACCTTGACCCATCAACACCTTGACCCATCAACACCTTGACCCATCAACACCTTGACCCATCAACACCTTGACCCATCAACACCTTGACCCATCAACACCTTGACCCATCAACACCTTGAACCATCAACACCTTGACCCATCAACACCTTGACCCATCAACACCTTGACCCATCAACACCTTGACCCATCAACACCTTTACCCATTGTTATGTCCTTAGTAGCACCGAAGAAAGCCGTAAGATAGTGTTTGAGCGTTGGCGGGCTTATGCCACTCATTAGCGTAGCCGCTCCCAAAAAACACTTAATATATTTCTTTGGCTCGCTAGCTGTCTTAAGCATTCAATACTGTAACGAGTATCTAGGGTTTCAACCCTAGACCCTTTTAGAAGCAGCAAGCAAACTAGGCAGCAAGCAAACTAAATCTGTGTCACGTCACAACATCCCTCTTCCTTTCAATCTTGAGCCTGATACCTCTCCGGCGGTCTTCGCATTCGCTGGGGGTATCTGCGATCCGCCATCGGCTGATCCTCAGCACTTGGAGGTTCTCTCTCTGGCTCATTCGTTGCCTCGGCTCTGTCCCTGACATGGTCACGGTGCACGACCAGATCTCGTCCTTGCTCGTCCCGCACTCGTCTCAACTGTTCGCCGACAGCTTCGCGCAGTACTCCTTCCCTCCACTCCTTATTAAACGGATCCTGGACCCAGACTGGGCTGTAGGCTTGGTCAATACGCTTGTCTTGGAAGGACCGACGGTGCAGCAGTGAGAGTCGCGTGTTGAACTCGCGCCCAAACATTTCTCGGCATGGCGCGACTCCGTTTACTCTTGGACAGACGCGCACCGCGTACAATGCCTGTTGCATCCGAACCTCCGGATCTGGGTCATTCAGCTGCTTCAGCTTGGTCTTCAGCTTTTTCACGGCAGCCTCTGCTACGCCATTTGATGCGGGGTGGTAGCGGGGCGACTTCAGGTGTAACACTCCCATTCTCTTCAGCCAGGCCTCCGTCTCATGAGCCACAAACTGTCGTCCGTTGTCAGTGACGAGTACCTCTGGGATGCCAAAGTTGCAAAATGCTCTTCGGAGTACTCTAATGACCGACGTTGCATCAACTTCGCGCACCCATTCGGCAGCGATGAATCCCGTCTTGGCGTCCGAAACCACCAGGAAGTTGCTTCCCTCCAGTTGTCCCAGGTCAGCATGCACTCGGCCCCACGCCTCCTTTGGTACTGGCCACGGTTTGAGCACCGATTTCTGGGACGGTCTCAAGCGCTGGCACGTGTGGCATTCCGACACGCACTTTTCTATCTCCGTCTCCATTAGCGGCCACCAGACATACTGGCGGGCCCACGCCTTCATGGCTTGCATTCCGGGATGGGAGCAGTGGAGAAATTGGATGACTCGTGCTCGGAACTTCACCGGGATGACGATCCGATGGTCCAATAACAGTAGATGGTCGCTGCAATTCAGCCTGCTCTGTACTCTTCTGTATGAGTCCGGCACGTCTTCACCAGATCGCAACTTCTGTAGAACGTCTAGGATCTCCTTGTCCTCCTTAGACGCCTGCTCCATCTGCTCCTTCGTGACGGGTCCATCTTCTGACAAGGCGATGTCCACCGCCGCCACTTCATTAACCGCTTCAGTCGCCGTTTTGTCGCTCCAGTTATTGCCGTCTGTTGGTAGTCTCGACAACGCGTCGGCATGCGGAATTTCGTGCGTTCGTTTGCCTCTGACTTTATACTGGTACGTAGCCAGCAGCTCCGCCCAGCGCTGAACTCTCTTACTTGCTCTCTCGGGCAGGTCTTTGTGTGATGCGAATAAGAATTCTAGCGGCTTGTGATCGGTCACAATTACAAAACTCCGATACGCTAGGAATCGATTTAGCTTCTTGACGCACCAGACCACTCCGAGGGCTTCCCGTTCTAGCTGGCTGTATCGCGACTCCGCCGGTGTGAGTTTCTTGGACACAAACGCCACTGGCTTTCCGTTCTGTTCCAGGACTCCTCCCACGCCATAGGGTGAAGCATCCGTAGTCAGGATCAGCTCCTCGTTTGGATCGTAGGGTGCCAGGACATGCCTTGACGTGATGTCCTGCTTCAGCTGCACCACTGCACTCCTGTGCTCCGGCCTCCAATTCCAATCCGCGTCCTTCTTTAGCAGATCATATAGGACAGCTGTCTTCATGGCTACTTGCGGGATGAACGGTGCATAGAAATTGATAAGCCCCAGAAATGTTCGCAATTCTTCCAGGTTTCTCGGGTCGGGCATGTCGTGCACTGCTGTCACTTTCTCTTCATTCATCCGGCAGCCATCACTTGAGATCTTCAGGGCTAGGAACTCGACTTCGTCCTTGTCCAGCTGGCACTTCTTGGCATTCAATGTGATCTGGTTCTCCTTCAGCCTTTGCAGTATAATGTTCGTCCTCTCCGCCAAATCTTCGCGTGTTTTTCCGCAGACCAGAATGTCGTCAATGAACACCACCACTCCCAGAACATCCCGAAACAGTTCACATAGGACATTTTGAAATATCCCGGGCGCAGACGATAACCCATATGGCAGTACCTTATAGCGATAGTAGCCAAACGGTGTTGCGATGGTTGTGATGTCCCGGGACTCTTCGCTAAGCTCGATGTTGTGGTAGGCATCCTTGAGATCCAGCACCGTGAAGCGACTGCATCCTTGTATAGCTCGCTGGATATCCGCTTTCGTCGGCATCTCGATGGGTGGTAGCTGTAGGAACTGGTTGACTCGACGATAGTCACCGCAAAGTCTGATGTCTCCGGAACCCTTTGGTGCCGCGACGATTGGACTGGCGAAAACCGGCCGTTCCACTCTCTCAACGATCTTACTCTCTTCAAGCTCCTCGAGCCTCTTCTTGACTGCTGGCACAAGCGAGAATGGAAGCGGTCGAGCTCTCGAAACCACTGGTCGTGTGTTTTCTCTCACTTCCAGCTTTACTTGGATTCGCTTGTACTCCACGGCAGCTTGACAACGCGTCGTAACTTCAATCCCAAGGCTGGTGAACCAATTCCGTCCAATTACCGGCTTTGCGTCCAGATCCATCACTACCACAGGCAGTGAGTACTCTTTGGCGTCTTCCGTTTGAACTGTAACCTTCGCCGTGCCACACACCGGTAGGTCTTTACCTCCGTATGAAGTCAGCCGACAATCCGTATTTGACCAGTCCACTCCCAGCTGCTGAGCCAGCGTCTTGGGTATACAGGTCACGGATGCTCCGGAATCCACCATCATCGAAACTTTGCGATCGTTAAGCTTCAGGTTGAGCCAGACACTTGACTTGTCCCTGGCATCGCAGAGACTGAATAGCTCGTTGTCCTTCCCGACTGCTTGGTCCTCCATGTCGATCCCTGCACACTCTCGTGCTGTGTTCTTGCCTTTGGCAACGGTATGCGGCATTTGCCCCTGTGACTTTCTCAACTTACAGGCGGCTTCGAAGTGGTTCATCTTACCACAGTTGCGACATTTTGCTCCGAAAGCAGGGCAGGACTTTGGCGGATGCTTCTTCATGCAGAATCTGCAGGCCTTGCCAAATGTGCTTCCTTGACCTTGAGTACTACGAGTACCTTGAGGTCGCATCTTGCCCTTCGCCACATTGATGTTTTCTACTTTGCCCCCTGAAGACAGGGCGCTCTTGCTCACTTGTTCCTGTGCCGCAGCGGTCTCCACCGCTAGCTCCAGCGTCAGTGGATCCTTGATGAGCAGTTCCTTGATCACCGACTCGCTCCGTAGTCCGGCCACGAATCGGTCTCTCAGGGCTTCGTTCAGAAAATTCCCGAACTGGCATCTATCGGCCTGAGCACGCAGCCGGTTTTCGAAATCCGCAGCTGACTCATGCTCGTCCTGCCTCATTAGGTTGAACTTATACCGCTCTGCCACCACTAGCTTCTTCGCCTTTGGTGCGACGTGCTTCTCGATTTCCTCTTTTAGCTCCTTGAAGGTCTTATCTTCAGGCTTCGCTGGTGCCACCAAGTTCCGAAGCTTGCCATATGCGGCTTCCCCCATGAGGCTAATGAAGAAGTCAGTCTTGGGCGAAAATCCATCGGTTTTTTCGTCCTTAACAGCTGACCTTCTACAGACGGCTTCAAACCTTTCAATCCAGGCCTCAAACTTGTCCTCAGTCCATGGAAGCTCTCGCAGGTTCTCTCGAGACAACGACGCCATTGTTATGTCCTTAGTAGCACCGAAGAAAGCCGTAAGATAGTGTTTGAGCGTTGGCGGGCTTATGCCACTCATTAGCGTAGCCGCTCCCAAAAAACACTTAATATATTTCTTTGGCTCGCTAGCTGTCTTAAGCATTCAATACTGTAACGAGTATCTAGGGTTTCAACCCTAGACCCTTTTAGAAGCAGCAAGCAAACTAGGCAGCAAGCAAACTAAATCTGTGTCACGTCACAACACCCATCTACACCTTGACCCATTAAACCCTTGACCCAACAAAACCCGTTGACCCATCAACACCTTGACCCATTTATCCCTTGACACGTTGACAAATTGACCCATTAATTCCTTGACCAATCAACACCTTGACCCATTAATCTCTTGACCCAATATTTACCCGTAGCACCTTGACCCATTAAACCCTTGACCCATCACCACCTTAACCCTTAAAACCTTGAGCTATTTATCTCTTGACCCATCCACACCATGACCCATCTTGGTCATAAGTATCATTAGATTATTTAATTGACCGTTCTTCGATTTTAATCTAATCATTTTCCACACAATAAACCCGCAGCATCAACCCAGTTCGATTCTCGAACTGTTCTGTATTTCGCTACCAGGACTTCAGCGTGGACAATGGCCTAGGCTACTGCATGTCCGATCCGCCGACAGAATCCAATTTAGTTGCCACCCGGAGCACCTGCGGCAACAGGATTGTGGAACCTGGCGAGGACTGCGACTGCGGCCCGCCTCAGGTTTGATGGGTCAACTATAAATGGGTCAGGATATTGTGGGTCAGGAGATTGATGGGTCAGGAGATTGTGGGTCAGGAGATTGTGGGTCAGGAGATTGTGGGTCAGGAGATTGTGGGTCAGGAGATTGAGGGTCAAGGAGATTGTGGGTCAGGAGATTGTGGGTCAGGAGATTGTGGGTCAGGAGATTGTGGGTCAGGAGATTGAGGGTCAAGGAGATTGTGGGTCAGGAGATTGTGGGTCAGGAGATTGTGGGTCAGGGAGTGATGGTGGGTCAAGAATTGATCTCACATAATCCAAACCCATTTCTGGTCAGTGGTGCAACAACAGCTGTTGCAATCCCAGAACCTGCAAGTTCGCCAGCGGAGCCGTGTGTGCCTCCGGACAGTGCTGCAATGTCAGCAGGTGCAGCCTGAAGCCGCAGGGTGTTGTTTGCCGGCCGAAGAAGCGCGGCTGCGATCTTGAGGAATACTGCAACGGGACCAGCGAGTGGTGCCCGGAGTTCGATGACTACATGATTGACGGCTCGGAGTGCCTTAGTGGACAGGTGAGAGACCTCGATCATAATCCTGTGACCCATGATTTTATGACCCATGATCCTATGACCCATGATCCTCTGATTCATGATCCTCTGACCCATGATCCTCTGACCCATGATCCTCTGACCCATGATCCTCTGATTCATGATCCTCTGACCCATGATCCTCTGACCCATGATCCTTTTACCCATGGTTCTTTGACCCATGATCCTATGACCCATGATCTTATGACCCATGATCCTATGACCCATGATCCTATGACCCATGATCCTATGACCCATGATCCTATGACCCATGATCGTACTTTTGATGCTGTCTGCTCACCCGAATCTTAAATGCCAGGCCTACTGCTACAACGGTCGCTGCTCAGATCGCAACACGCGCTGCTCCGTGATGTTTAACGCTTCAGACTTTCGCGCCTCGCCAGCCTTTGTCTCCATAGCAACCATTCAAGCATCACAGACTGGATACTGCAACTACAACACTAGCACAGTCAACCCACTGGAGTACAATTATATGGCCTGCAGTCCCGAGTAATGCTCTGATCCCATCTTTTGAGTTCTGATCCCATCTTTTGAGTTCTGATCCCACCCTTTGAGTTTTGATCTCATCCTTCGACTTCTGATCCTACCCTTTGAGTTTTGATCCCATCCTTCTTCTTCTGATCCCATCCTTTGAGTTTTGATCCCATTCTTCGACTTCTGATCCCATCCTTCGACTTCTGATCCCATCCTTCGACTTCTGATCCCACCCATTGAGTTTTGATCCCATCCTTCGACTTCTGATCCCATCCTTCGACTTCTGATCCCATCCTTCGACTTCTGATCCCACCCTTTGAGTTTTAATCCCATTCTTCGACTTCTGATCCCACCCTTTGAGTTTTGATCCCATCCTTCGACTTCTGATCCCATCCTTTGAGTTCTGATCCCATCCTTTGAGTTCTGATCCCATCTTTTGAGTTCTAACCTTATTCTTGGAGTTCTGATCACATCCTTTGAGTTATAATCCCATTCTTTGATTACTGAGCCCATTTTTTCTGATCCCACCCTTCTAAACTCGCGAGCTTCTAATCCTGCAGAAACCAGCGGTGCGGTGTTCTATACTGCACTTCAAATCTGGCCGCTGGAGAACCGATGCCAGTTTGGAAAGGCGCGGCCCTCTCCGACGCAAAGGTGCTTGAGGGCACCATCAATTTCACAGACGTGATCGCCGCCTTCATGCAGCTGGATTTGCGAAGCTCCGGCTATCGGGACCCCGGGCTGGTGCCCAATGGCGCGGAGTGCGGCGCCGGACGTGTGGGTGCTTGACTCCCTGACCCATCTCCCCCTGAACCATCTCCACCATATCCATCCCCCCTGACCCATCTACCCCTGACCCATCTCCACCTCACCAATCACCCGATTTCCCCCCTGACCCATCTCCCCCTGACCCATCTACACCTGACCCATCTACCCCTGACCCATCTCCCCCTGACCCACCTCGCCCTGAGCCATCTCCACCTTATCCATCCCCCCTGACCCATCTACCCCTGACCCATCTACCCATGACCCATCTCCACCTCACCAATTTCCCCCCTGACCCATCTCCCCCTGACCCATCTCCCCCTGACCCATCTCCCCCTGACCCATCTACCCCTGACCCATCTCCCCCTGACCCATCTCGCCCTGAGCCATCTCGCCCTGAGCCATCTCCCCCTGAATCATCTCCCCCTGACCCATCTCCCCCTGCCCCATCCTTGACCCATCTCCCCTGACCCATCTCGCCCTGACCCATCTCCCCCTGCCCTATCCTTGACCCATCTCCCCTGACCCATCTCGCCCTGACCCATCTCCCCCTGAACCTTTGCAGATGTGCGTGGATTCGCAGTGCATCGCCATCAACACCAGCCGGTGCCCGAATTGCAACGGAAACGGATTCTGCACACAGAGCGGGCTCTGCTTCTGCAACCCCGGCTTCGCACCGCCAAACTGTCTGCTTCCGGGAACTGGCGGCTCGCTTACTAACCACCCACCTGGTAGGTTTCTCATTTTTGCACACTGAGAAAGTCGGTTTCCTTAAACAGTTTTCATTTGCTTCATTCGCGTCATGAATTTTCTTTTACTTGCAGGCCTAGCCACTTCGACAAGTTCACCAACTTCAACAATACCTGCGACCACATCTGTACCAACAACTGTACCAACAACTGTACCAACAACAACTGTACCAACAACAACTGTACCAACAACAACTGTACCAACAACAACTGTACCAACAACAACTGTACCAACAACAACTGTACCAACAACAGCTGTACCAACAACAACTGTACCAACAACAACTGTACCAACAACAACTGTACCAACAACAACTGTACCAACAACAACTGTACCAACAACAACTGTACCAACAACAGCTGTACCAACAACAACTGTACCAACAACAACTGTACCAACAACAACTGTACCAACAACAGCTGTACCAACAACTGTACCAACAACTGTACCAACAACAACTGTACTAACAACAACTGTACCAACAACAGCTGTACCAACAACTATACCAACAACAACTGTACCAACAACCGTACCAACAACAACTGTACCAACAACAACTGTACCAACAACAACTGTACCAACAACAGCTGTACCAACAACTATACCAACAACAACTGTACCAACAACCGTACCAACAACAACTGTACCAACAACAACTGTACTAACAACAACTGTACCAACAACAGCTGTACCAACAACTATACCAACAACAACTGTACCAACAACCGTACCAACAACAACTGTACCAACAACAACTGTACCAACAACAACTGTACCAACAACAGCTGTACCAACAACTATACCAACAACAACTGTACCAACAACCGTACCAACAACAACTGTACCAACAACAACTGTACCAACAACAACTGTACCAACAACTGTACCAACAACTGTACCAACAACTGTACCAACAACAACTGTACCAACAACTGTATTAACAACTGTACCAACAACTGTACCAACAACAACTGTACCAACAACAACTGTACCAACAACTGTACCAACAACTGTACCAACAACAACTGTACCAACAACAACTGTACCAACAACTATACCAACAACAACTGTACGAACAACTGTACCAACAACAACTGTACCAACAACTGTACCAACAACAACTGTACCAACAACTGTACCAACAACAACTGTGCCAACAACAACTGTACCAACAACAACCGTAACTACAACTGTTCCAACAACAACTGTGCCAACAACAACTGTACCAACAACAACCGTACCAACAACTGTACCAACAACAACTGTGCCAACAACAACTGTACCAACAACAACCGTACCAACAACTGTACCAACAACAACTGTGCCAACAACAGCTGTACTTACAACTATTCAGACAACGGCTCCAACTACAGCAGCAGTCGAAATGACGTCTACGAATACACGGACCACGGAAAGTCCAAGGCCTGTTGTAACCGCTTTCTTGCCTAGAGTGGCGTCGCGTCATAGTTCGAGTCTGTTTCTGAGTGTGCTCTCGTGTGGACTGGCTGCTGTACTGGCTTCTTACCTGCCGATTTACATATTTTGAATTTTTTTACTACCGATGTTGTAACCTTTAAATATTTAGGCGTCAAATGTGAACTAAATTTATAAACCTGACAGTGACAAAAACCTATCAAACCTCAGTGTGTAATTATCTTGCCTTCTATAATTCCCTACATTTTATTGTAAAGTAACTTTATCAAAAGCTGTTTTATTAAAAACTTCCGTGTGTACTATTTTCGGGTTTTTTGTCGCGATGTACAGTGAAATTATACGGAAATACCGAGTAGAAGCCGAGATAAGTAATGTAAGAACGACTCGCAGAACATATGAAGACTCGGTAAAAGTACTTCGTTCTTTTCTCGCATTTAGAAAAAGACTAACTAATTTTATCAAAAATATAACACTAATAGCCATTTAAAGTGGTTTTTGTCTATGGGCCAATCATTGGCGACAGTCTGGACGGGCCAGAGGGTAAGAGATGCAAAGTTGGGGGTGAGGAAAGAGAGAGGAAGAGTGAACCAATCAGAAGTGAGGGAACGAATAGAGAAATGAAGGCAGGCTAAGAAGTTGAACAGTTAAACATTTCACACTGAAGCGATCTCGCCCGAGTAAATTTTCTCGAAGGTGTGTTGAAGACAGTTTTGTACACAGCAGCCCTCGCCACATTCAACTTTGAGTCTGGACAAAGCTCGTTGCAAAACTAAGGGCTGTTGGCGGACGGTTTTTAAGCGACAATTTAGCAGATAGCGCAGCGTGACGTACTGGTGCGACCAGGCCGCTCCCAAGATGATCTTTCGAAACTCACTGTTTTCCTCCAGCAGGCTGATCTGCTGGGTCAGAACAGCGACGCCAAAGTTTAAGATGAAAATGGCAACAAACAAGTAGATAACAATCTGTGGCCACACAGAAACGCTATCGCTGATGCCGGGGAAGCTTGACAAACTAAATACGTAGCGAAACGAGCGGCCCAAGTACTCCATGACGCAAGCGAAAGAATATTCCGAGCAATCGATGAACGGCTGGCTGAGTAACATCGTTGAGCAGACCAGAGCCAAGGGCATTGTGATGAGGAATACCAGCTTCATAGCTGCGTTCATGCAGAGCAGAACGTTGAGAAACACCCGATGGTGCATTGCCATGCTGGCGATAAAGAACAGCTCCAGCATGAAGGTGTAGAAGTAGTTCATCACAATGGCAATCTGCAGAGGAACCATTTCTACGTAGATTAAACCGTTCTGCTCAAAGTAGCTTCTTGGGTAGTTAAAAATGTACAGCTCCATAAAAAGCATGACTAAGTGCAGACAGTTAAACAGAACTCCGGCCAACTCCATCACCTGACAGCCTCGCATTGATATCGCGTCGTACAGCCAATTCAACATGGAGTGCCGCTTCCTGACCAACCGCAGTCGATAGCGGACGTCTGCCAGCCTCGCGGCGATCCAGAACAACCACATTACCATGGCGCTGGCTTGCAAGGCCAGTCGCACATAAAATACGTACCTGATGGAGGTTACAAAAGACGATGGAACCATGCTGAAATAAGAAATATTAGAATTTCCTGGACCCGGTAGGTGCACCTGTACGCCAGGGTCGAAGGTACCTCGAGTGAAAATGCGAGTTGTCATTGTGAAAAGCAGCGCCAGGTAGATCAGTAAGTACACCAGCAGGCTGCAAAATGACACCTTCCGATTCTGCTTCAGGTGGGCAACACTGACAAGGAAGGCCTGAGTAACCGGGCTATTAAAGAAACAAATGAAACCCGGAGGAATGACTGTACCAATGACATCCTGCGAAGACCTGATGAAATGCAGGAATGGAGATTTTAAAAAACGGTCGCCTCCATCGTCGGAGTAGCGGGTGAGGTCGACCTCCTCAACCAGCAGACTAGGATTACCCGGGTGCTGGCGCTCCGTCATCAGGTATCCAGGCGCGTTGGCGAACGCAGCTGCCAGGTGAAAACATTCTCTGCAGGCCGCGTACTCCAGTGGTGTCAGACACTCCTCCGTAAGCTCCTCGCTCAGCAGTCGAACGCAAGAGTCCTGGTGACGGCGTGACAGTCTCAGGAAGAAGCGAGCCAGTTGCGGCTCGTCAGTGGAGCAGGCCTGCTTGGAGCAGCAGAAGTCCACAATCAGGAACAGAGCGCAGCGAGCGCTGTCCCACAGACCGCGACTGTCGACCAGCTCGATGGCTCTGCTAGCCAGTTCGTTGTCTCTGGCAAGCAGGACGAGAGAGAACGGCGACATCAGTAGCTGCTCTTCCGAGTTGTCGTTATGGAGGCTGTCGCAGAACCGACAATCCCTGTGCCGAAGCAGCTCAGGATTCTGCTGCAGAGCTTCAGAGAACAGCAGGTATTGTCTTGAGTATAGTAGGTCCATTTATTAGCTAACTCATTTCGTCTCTATTTAATTTGCTACTCTGAGAATGCTCCAAATCAGGTCAAATATTGAGTCTAGATCAGTCAGGATAATTTATAGGGCCGAATCAATCCTACGCTGTGTTAGGACTGGCATCGGTGGATCGGTTGACGATATTTAGTGAGGCTCCAGTTTTACAAAGCAAATTTGCAATGCGCAGCAGCTGCAGTTGTACAGAGAGCCAGGCATGATGCTACGTTCTATTTGGTCAGCTAACAAATGTCTGCAGTTACTGCAGCCAGGTTTATATTAATCTATGATTCAGCTTTCAATCAAAGCAATAAATTCGTAACTTATTGCGGACCAAATACAATGGTTGATTTGAGAGATTTAAGTTTTAGAGCAATAAATTGTTTTTTTTTATGTACGAGCTAAGTTTCGTCCAGCCAAGTTTTACACCTGCAGCATTAGCCGGATGTTCTTCAATGCCGCCTTGTCACCTGTGACGTGCAACCAATAGATGGCCATCTCCTTGTAGATCTGAGGCGACGAGTAATAGAGTCCATTTGGATTGCAGTTTGAGCAGCTGACGAACCACCAGCCGGCGCTGCCGCAGATCCTGTTGGAACAGCTGTAGCCGAAAGCGTCATTGTCTCGATCCATTGTAGAGAACTGAGCGCCATTGTGATAGCTGAGCGAGTCGCCAGAAGTGTTAGAGAGGCTGGATAGGTAACTGTTGAATCGCATCGTGTAGTTGGTGCTGGCGTTGCCTACCGTGAACCCGGAGTATTCGGCGACGTACCGCGCGTTTGACCAAGTGACGGCTTCGACTCTCAAGCGTCTGGGAGATCCGATTGTCAGCTTGTTGATTGTGCGCAGTCCTGCTTGCGGAATGAGAAAAAAACTTAGCTATTATCACAGCTAATGCTGATACCTCGGTGAACTGAGCAAGGCAGATTCTTGCCATAGACTAACACTAATTCAATTGTTTTAGTGGAGTCAGGAATCGAACCGCCGATCTTCAAGTCATGAGTTAGATGCTTTAGCCACTAAACTAAAACCCTTAAAATAGAAAAAAGTTTCATTTGTTTATTTATATTTAACTATTTAACTAGTTAAAATGTTAGTAATTATTAACTAATAAATATTTAACAAAGGTCGGGGGTTCGATTCCCGACTCCATTGTAATAACTTGTGTCTTTTAGCACGACACTTAGCTCTCTGCACTCTGCATTGCTTCAGTTCACCCAGCTGTTAAATGGGTCGCAGCATTAGCTGGGGTAATTGAGGGAGGATGTGGCATCCCCCAGTCCATGGACTGAACAGCCGTACGCAGCCTTCAGATGCGCCGCGCTGGCACTAATTGTTCTAATAGAGTCAGGAATCGAACCACCGACCTTTAAGTCGAGAGTTCGACGCTCTGACCACTAAAATCCCCATAGCCAAACGTAGCCTACGTAATTGACTACGGCAATTATTATGACTTTGCAGAAATTGCTCAGCAATTCACGAGTAAGCCAGTTATAGTGACTACTGACCGATCCAGAAGTCGGTTTCGTCTCCAAAGCCCTCCTCGTATTCGATCCAGCTCTGGGCAAAGCTTAAACTGCCCTTAGACCGATGCTGTATGATGCGAAATGTCCTATTGTCCACCTGTGCGTACCTGTCTGAAATGAAAGTACTCGTAATATCACGCACAGATGAAATTTATTTGTTGCACCGCTGAAAGCAGCGCTTATGAAACTTCTTATTAGACCCTGTTAACTCACTACTATAAGTATCAAATGCGGCCATTCGCTTTCGATAAACATAGCTTGTTGAGTCGAGAACGGAAAAATCTGCTCGCCAGGTGTCGGAGAATAGGCATAGGTTGATTCCTGGTTGAAATGTCACAGCGTAGCAGCTTGCAGGTTGAAGCAGTTCGCACCGCAACACGCATTCCGCTCCGCTCTGTCCAGTTGTTGAGGTAACCGAAGCTGTGTCTGTGCTCTGGACAACTGGTTTCGCACTGAAAACTATGAGATTGTGGATACGTTTTTTGTACAGAATGGATATCACGAGTCTGTAATATTTAAGTGTCGACATTCAAGGCAGATGTGTAGCCAGGGGTAGAGTAGCAGAGCGGTTAACACGTTTGCCTCTCGCACCAAGGTCCCTGAGCTCGATTCCGCGGCGAGGCCACATTAATTTGGGGCGCAGCCGCGGAGAGAAGGCTTGGGGGCTTGTCGTGCAATATAAGCTATTGAGGCTCAACCTCAAAGGCCCAATGAGAGTGTACACTGCCTGACGATGAGAAAGTCAGGGCAGGTGTACACACCTGTGTGAGCGTATGCCTGCGTACGGTATCTGTGTGCGTATGTGCTCAGGAGTCAGCGAAATAGGCAGAATTGCCTCCTCGCTGGCTGCAGGTCTAGTGTCACCAAACAATGTGCTAAGTAAGAGAGGCTGCCGTATCGTCATAACCTACCAGAGCCTGCGGTAGCGATCGTTGCTTTTGACGAAATCGAATATGTACAGATGAGTGTTAGCAGCCAAAGGTCCATCTCTTGATTTTAGACGGCAAATGCCGATTAATTAAGCTCTGTCGCCGCGAATTTGCCAAACCGCAGAAGCGAAGTTCTTCAATATACATCTTGAATACAGCTTGCTGTATATAATCTGAAACAAAGCTGAAAAGTTTCGCTATCAAACAACCTGACAAACGCCTGTAGTCATTGGTTACAAACCCTTTTCTGAGTATGTCCAGTTCAGTTTCAGGATTAAAATTAAAAAGAGCATTTTTAACAAAGCCCAGATAACCAGCAGGTGATAGACAAGTACCAGCTTTGAATGACTAATACAAAAGGTTGGAAAGTGTATTCAAAAGCAGATTTAGTTTTTCTTTATTGTTTAAAAGAACAATAGGATGCTAACAAACAAGGGATATATTTTTTCTTAAAATCGTCTCAATTCTCATTGTCAAATAAGCCAACACCACGCCAGGCTAACAAAGGCAGACACAGCAATTGTGACAAAGCAGAAGGCGAGCACGAGGAGGGCACTGTCTATGGCAAAATAGTGTTCACACCACGCACCGCGAGACAGACAAAGTTTGGCAGCACGCGTGTACCGGCTGAAATTCTACACAGTTCAGGCCCAGGGCGGCAGGGTGGGTGTCTGGGGTGGGTGTATACACCCAATCAGCGAGCTCCGATTGGACACTACCAGTAACCAAATTTCAAATTTAAGCCAAGTTGCAACTGCTATTTCAGAAGCAAGTTAGCATTGGTCTGGTCTCTAGAGAGGAATGCTTGCAATTTACAGACCCGCGAAGACATTCGGCCTGAAGACATACAACAGACCTTGATGTTCTTGGATCGACAATCCACTACTGTGCCAGTACCATCTGTTGAGACTGCCTTCTGTCTTTTATTTTATTAGTCTGATGTACAGGTGGCGATTCCGCGCATTCCAATGACCCTATGAACACACGCTTGCACCAAGGTCCCTGAGCTCGATTCCGCGGCGAGGCCATACTAGTTTGGGGTGCAGACGTGGAAAGTAGGCTTTGCGGGCCAGCCTCCAGGGCACAGTGAGAGTGTACACTCACTGCCTGACGATGAGAAAGTCAGGTCAGATGTACACACCTGTGTGAGTGTGTGCCTCAGGGGTCAGCGAAATGGAAAGAAGTGTTACCTAATGATGTGCCATTGCCTAAGGCCCTCCTGCAATTATTATTACTATTATTATTACTATTATTATTACTATTATTACTATGGTAAGACATTTTTACCGTCTTTTCATCTCAAAAGAATACCCTAGATGATAAAAACTAAGGTAAAAAATTGAGAAACTTTTTACGAAACTTTTTACTGTTATTAGTACTGTAAGATGCAATGGTATTATAAGTAAATTAGTGCTCCAAATTTGGTATGAGACTGAGCTGTTTAAGGTGCGATTGCCATAGGACGTGATTTTTATCCTGTGATTAAAAGCCTCACGACAATTATTTGAATTATGCAAGCATTAACATTAATTATCTCATGGCATTGAATGAAAAAATTCATACTTTTAGAATGGCAAGCCAAGAAAATACTTTAGTTTCGACTTTAGATCCCACGCGGCCCTGGAATGGTGCTTTCGAATCCTCTCTTTCCATTCTTCCATTTTGCCTGCCTCGGAAAGCCGAACGCGTGCGTGAATTCTAAAGTTTGTCCAGTCACTCCGTTGTAGTTTTGACAACTCGCGCCGCGTTTCAAATGCGTTGTCAAGACTGAAAAGTACTTAAGTCCATTGCCCAGCTCCCTATACTACCACACAAAGGAGTGACACAGTGGATACACAGTTGGTAGTCTCTGAATGATGATGAATTCTCTTGGACGCCAAGAACGCCCACCTTCCCGTCCCCAAAGCCGTGGGAGTAGACGTCCTTGAAATCGCTTTCAGATCCGTGTATATGCTGCGGGAGTGTTTGTCAGAAAAAGCCTCCGCGGCTGATTTTGATTGGCTCTCGTCTTTATGCAGTGGAGAAGACCAATAATACATTGTGTGGCAGGCACTTTGCACTCCCCCCACACTGCAGCAATTCTCGGTCCTTCGTGAGACTGGCATCATCTATAAACTGAACTGCATCTGTGCTGAGGCTCTGACATTTTACTTATTGACTGTTTAAAGTTTTGGCCAAGTCCCTCTTCAACAGGATGCAGTCGCAAGAGTCTGGAAATTCAACACTGACGCCAATATGCATCAATCAGACCCTGGACCTCTGGGCCTCCATAGCAACAGGAGTCCCGCTCGGCCTTATCGCCTTGGCAACCATTTTTGGCAACTGTCTGGTTCTGCTGGCTGTGGCAACTCAACCAAATCTTCGGTCCAGTGCCACAGCCGTGTTCATCGCCAACTTAGCCATCGCTGATCTGCTTCTAGGAGTCTGCGTCTTGCCATTCAGCTCCGTGTTGGAAGTCACGCACGGCTGCTGGTACTTCGGCCAGCTGCTTTGCCACGTCTGGGCCTCCGTCGATGTGCTCTGCTGCACGGCTAGCATCATGTCTTTGTGTGCCATTTCTCTTGACAGGTGAGCAAACTGTGATCAGGGGTGTACATCTGCCCTGACTTTCTCATCGTCAGGCAGTGTACACTCTCACTGTGTATTGGAGGTTGGCTTTCTTTCCACGGCTGCGCCCCAAATAAATGTGGCCTCACCGCGGAATCGAGCTCAGGGGCATTGGTACGAGAGGCGAACGCGTTAACCGCCCTGCCACCGACCCCCTAACTACTGACTACTTATGTTTTTTTTCAAACGAGAGTTCAGTATTCCTTGTCCATACAGAGGACGTACAATTACATATGGTCCTAGCTTTCTTTTGTACAGATATATGGTGTTTGCCTCAGCGAATGCGGTACTTTTGTTTAACTTTTTCGAATTTACCAATCAAATATGCACCCCAGTATGTGCTTTATCCTAGCTTTTTCCAGATTTATCAAAGCCAGACAGGACTGTCAGTCCGGGCGATACTAAAATGAATTACCGTTTGCGATTCAGGAAATGACAGTTCCTGCATCGTTCTTTAAAGTTGAGAATTACCTGCATATTTCACTCTCTGCATTGGTTCAGCTCTGATCCCTTCTGCTCAATGGGGCGTTAAATAATTTAAAGGAAACAGCTCAACTCAAAAGCAGCTTTGGGTCTGGGATTAGGCGCCTTGGAGACTAAGGTGCTAACTGTCTGTCACCCTTACTTAGCCATGCTGCAACCCTACCTAACATACTGCCTAGTATATACTAGTATGGTATTTCAGTATCCACTGTAATATCCACCAGCTAAGATCGCCACGTGGGAATTCTAGGCACCATTAACCAAAGACATTCGCTTTTACCACCAGCAGGTGACAGCAGTTCATATCTTATCCGACCAAGGTGACTGCCTGAGCTCGATCCCTGAGCGGCGAGGCCACATTCATTTGGGGCGCAGCCGCGGAGAGAAGGCTTGGGGCTTGTCGTGCAATTTAAGCCCTTGAGGGCCAACCTCCAAGGCACACTGAAAGTGTACACTGCCTGACGATGAGAAAGTAAGGGAAGATGTACACACCTGTGTGAGTGTGTGCCTCAGGAGTCAGCGAAATGGGCAGAATTGCCTCCTCGCTGGCTGTGTGTCTAGTGTCACCAAATGGTGTGCCATTGCCAACAGCCCTCCTGCAGTTACTAAACAGTAATATTATTGCTCCTACGTGAAGAAACCTTCTTAGTTGATAATAGTCCATGCACACTGTCATCAGGTGATAACACTTCAACCATCGCCAACCTACCATTTTGCTCCTACCTGCAGGTACATCGGTGTCACCCGACCGCTTCGCCACGCGTCCATTGTGACGCGCCGCAGAGCTGTCGTACTGGCAGGAGCTGTTTGGCTCCTCTCGCTGTTTGTGTCCGTCGGTCCCCTGATCGGTTGGCGCACCGATGGCAACGAAGGCGCGGATCAGAACATCTGCAGAGTGTCAGACAACCGCGCCTACATAACCTTCTCGGTGATCGTGTCCTTCTACCTGCCCCTGTGTGTCATCATCTTTTTCTACATCCGCATCTACCAGGCTGCGGCCAGGCAGACGCGAAGTCTGGCCAACGGCGTTGTCACAGCCAAACTACGCGCCTCAAACAGTCAACAGTCGGTGAACTCAACTGCCTCGGCTCCGGCCGCGTCAACCAACGCTGTGGTGACATTGCGTGTCCACCGAGGCGGTGGCAATAGCGGCTTGACTGTCGCGTCGTCCAGGCAGCAGCATCACCTGTCAGCGCGGCTTCACATGGCAGGTGAGTGAGGCATTATTTAGTGAGATTGAGATCATTTTCAGTGTGGTTGAAACTGATACGCTCGTATGATTCTGGCTAATATTGCCACAAACGAGCTAGTTTTCCAAAGGTAAGAGCTTTTCCCAAAATAGAAACAAATTGTGTCATTGAGTCCGCGGACTGAACAGCGCTGTACACAGCAAAGCACAATAGTTGCGACTGGCCCAAACATATCTATTAAATCGCGTGTTCTAATTCCCTGCTGCGAGTCTGTCTGTGATGTGAACAGAAATCGCGACTATTCTCTGATCTTTGAGTCTAAAATTGGCTACAGACACGCCCCATAGATGTTTTTCTGTTTCCCTTCTCTTAGTCTAAATCCCTTTGTAAACTTCTGTTTATGATTAATCTAGAAGTGTCCTTCTTTACATTCTTACAGAAGCAGCAAAGTTAGTGATACCATGCAAGTGTTGGAGTATCTGACTTACACACTAGAAAGATATTTGATTTAATTTTTTTTTTAAACTGGCAAAACAGACAAGAACTTTTTGTGTTCTCTCTTTGAGCAGTTTGAACGATTGGCAAGCTGTGGAGATTTCAGAAATGTGTTAATTGACCAAAGCGATTGTTAAACCTGTTACGAAATAAAATAAAAACAAACAAGAGGTTTTACAGATCGACAAAAGGTGGAGTGGCAGAGCGGTTAACGCGTTTGCCTCACGCACCAATGCCCCTGAGCTCGATTCCGAGGCGAGGCCACATTTATTTGGGTCACAGCCGCGGAGAGAAGGCATGCGGGCTTGTCCTACAATTTGCGCCTATGAGGGCCAACCTCCAAGGCACGATGAGAGTGTACACTGCCTGACGGTGAGAAAGTCAGGGCAGATGTACACACCTCTGACACCTGTGTGCGTGTGTGCTCAGGAGTCAGCGCAATGGACAGAATCACCTCCTTCCTTGCTTCCACCGCTGCATTTCAAGGACGTTGTTTAATTCTACCGGTTGCTAAGCGGTCGAAAGATATATATCTTCACGATTTCTCTTTGAACTCTGACTTATTTAGAGTTTTCCCTTCTTCCCTTGTCTGGCATGACGGGGAGAGAATCTAAAATTCCAGATAAGTGTTCAGTTCAGAGCACTTATCGAGCACCGAGACAGCTTTTAAAGGCTCCGAGAAAAGTTTAGAGAAGTGTGACATCTTCCACCATTGCTAGCCTCTTCCCATCAAGCGCTTCTGATCCTCAAATTTAGGGCCACGCTTCTGGTATGTTTCACCTATAGTCTGTCCTGTTCTCAAAGCAGCTTTTTGTATGTTTGTCTTACCCTTACCAAATCCCCAGTGTAAAACTAATAATCCCAGCCATGGATCTAGCTAGCCCAGGGATAGCCCAAACTAGCTGATATCCATCGTCTCAAATTATCATTCCTAATTTTTGTTTGAGTATACAGCTCATAATGCCACATCTGTCAGACAGGATGAGCAGCCCAACGGCTAGGAAAACTCTTGTCCTCGTTTGCAGGCCTGTGAGCGCACACTGCATAAGCAGTGGTCTCAGATGACAACGTGTCTCTAACGAGAGGCCTACGCAGCTCATCCAGTAACAGTTTGAAAAATTGACACGCTACCAGCTGTGTGCTTTTACAACGCTTTTGAGGGCTGAAGACACAGATTGAAGAGGGCAGCTGGTGGGCACGAACTGAAGTGGAGTTGGCGGGCCGATGAAATAAGAGGGGTAGCTAAGGGGGCACGAGCTGAAGTGGAGTTGGCTGGCCGATGAAATAAGAGGGGTGGCTAAGGGGGGCACGAGCTGAAGTGGAGTTGGCGGGCAGATGAAATAAGAGGGGTAGCTAAGGGGGCACGAGCTGAAGTGGAGTTGGCTGGCCGATGAAATAAGAGGGGTGGCTAAGGGGGGCACGAGCTGAAGTGGAGTTGGCGGGCAGATGAAATAAGAGGGGTGGCTAAGGGGGCACGAGCTGAAGTGGAGTTGGCTGGCCGATGAAATAAGAGGGGTGGCTAAGGGGGCACGAGCTGGAGTGGAGTTGGCTGGCCGATGAAATAAGAGGGGTGGCTAAGGGGGGGGCACGAGCTGAAGTGGAGTTGGCGGGCCGATGAAATAAGAGGTGTGGCTCGGGGGCACGAGCTGGAGTGGGGTTGGCGGGCCGATGAGATAAGAGGGGTGGCTCGGGGACATGAGCTGGAGTGGGGTTGGCGGGCCGATGAAATAAGAGGGGTGGCTCGGGGACATGAGCTGGAGTGGGGTTGGCGGGCCGATGAGATACGAGGGTGGCTAAGGGGGCACAAACAGTAGTGGGGTTGACGGGCCGATGAGATAAGAGGGGTGGCTCGGGGGCACGAGCTGGAGTGGGGTTGGCGGGCCGATGAGATACGAGGGTGGCTAAGGGGGCACAAACAGTAGTGGGGTTGACGGGCCGATAAATGACTACGAGGCGGTCACATCACAAAAAATGAACTAGCGAATGATAAATCGAAGTCTCTGCTTCAGCCAAAGAGCCTTAATTTAAAGAAACAAGGTGTACTCAATCTTGAAAAGCAAAATTAAAAACAAAAAGTACGTCTTGTTGTTATTTGCGCTGCGAGCCGAATATTAATAAATATTTTTCCTTCGCCAAGAGTCCTTCGCCAATACTAAGGAAGTTCACTTGAGTAGACGTCATGAAGTGAACGCGCGCACAAGTTACCAGCTTCCATGCGATGCTGTCAGGTAGCAGTGTTGGCAAGGCCAACTTGCAGTGAGGAGACAGGCGGATGAGAAGGCCGCGAAGCCACACCTAGGGCGCCCAAGCGTGCAAATGCATGGTAGGAAAAAGTGGAAGAAAGCAACTGAGCCCCATCGCCCACAGCTCTCCTCCTGTGAGGAAAAATTTAGCTGGCTCCTTGAGTTCTTCTGTCTGTTTTCTTCGCTTACCTTAACTCACGCGGCGGGCACTTGTTCTCAGCTTAATGCTTGCGTTCAATGAGTGTGCAGGAAGTTAGACACCTTTTGAATAACGTTTTTTCATGATATTGCATGACATTCTGTAATACCCAGTGTGTAAGGGCAAGTTTTGTACAGCACTTGTATAGTGTCTAAAATATTAATTCTATTAAAACTGTTTTGATTTTCATTTTGATTTGATTTGACTTTTTGATTGTGTAATAATGAGCAGATTGTAGGAATATGTGTAAATTGTGGGATAATGTGCAGATTTTAGGATATTGTGTAGCTTGTGTAATAATGAGCAGATTGTGGGATAATGAGCAGATTGTGGGATAATGAGCAGATTGTGGGATAATGAGCAGATTGTGTAATAATGAGCAGATTGTGGGATAATGAGCAGATTGTTGGATAATGTGCAGATTGTAGGATAATGAGCAGATTGTGGGATAATGTGCAGATTGTAGGATAATGAGCAGATTGTGGGATAATGTGCAGATTGTAGGATAATGAGCAGATTGTGGGATAATGAGCAGATTGTTGGATAATGAGCAGATTGTGGGATAATGTGCAGATTGTAGGATAATGAGCAGATTGTGGGATAATGTGCAGATTGTAGGATAATGAGCAGATTGTGGGATAATGAGCAGATTGTTGGATAATGAGCAGATTGTGGGAAAATGAGCAGATTGTTGGATAATGTGCAGATTGTAGGATAATGAGCAGATTGTGGGATAATGTGCAGATTGTAGGATAATGTGTAGATTGTAGGATAATGAGCAGATTGTATGATAATGTGTCAGATTGTGGGATAATGTGCAGATTGTAGGATAATGTGCAGATTGTGGGATAATGTGTCAGATTGTGGGATAATGTGCAGATTGTAGGATAATGTGCAGATTGTAGGAATATGTGTAAATTGTGGGATAATGTGCAGATTTTAGGATATTGTGTAGCTTGTGTAATAATGAGCAGATTGTGTAATAATGAGCAGATTGTGGGATAATGAGTAGATTGTGGGATAATGAGCAGATTGTGGGATAATGAGCAGATTGTGGGATAATGTGCAGATTGTAGGAATATGTGTAAATTGTGGGATAATGTGCAGATTTTAGGATATTGTGTAGCTTGTGTAATAATGAGCAGATTGTGGGATAATGAGCAGATTGTATGATAATGTGTCAGATTGTGGGATAATTTTCAGATTGTAAGATAATGTGCAGATTGTGGTATAATGTGCAGATTGTGGGATAATGTGCAGATTGTGGGATAATGTGCAGATTGTGAGATTACGTGACTCATGTAATAGTGTGGTGAGATGCTGTAAAGTACACGTGCTTGAAGTTTAATTTTCAGATGCAGATAAAATTTCTGCCAAAAATGATTGTTCTATACATTAAGGTTTTAAGTACGCATTATAAAGGTACTGAAAATTGCAATTCAAACATTTTTTGTCCACTTCTGATCTGACTGCCGTTTCACCAAATCTCTCGGGGGTAAATTTGAGTCTACCTATACTCAATTCCCCTTTCTATTTCTGACGATCCGTTTAGCTTTGTTTATCCCAGCTTATAGTCTTATGCGCTCGTGCATTTGTCATTACCTGGCTTCTCTAATCTATTCTAATCTCTGGTTGTTGGAAGTGGCCACGCTCTTATATACTTTTGGAGGCCTGCTATACATAGTTTCCTCGTCAGATAATTAGTGCTCAGTTTTGTATTTTTTTAAGGTAAGTCTAATATATACAGAATAATTGTAGCACATGTAGTACTATGCAGTAAATTTTTTCAAGCTCTTTCTGTTTTAAGCATTCTAAATCATAGATTTTTTCGGAATTACTACTCAAAGCTTAACTGTTTTAAATATCATCCTTTTAATCTTGAAGCCACACCGCTACAAGCCAAGGCTGATCAGCAAGGTAACTAAAATTGATTTATGTCATTTTGATCGGTGAAAAGGTGATCGAATGAAAAGCTAGCTGTTAGAAAGCTAGACTACCTGTTAGACAGAAAAGCTAGCTGTTAGACAGAAAAGCTAGCTGTTAGACAACTAGACTACCTGTTAGACAGAAAAGCCAGCTGTTAGACAACTAGACTACCTGTTAGACAGAAAAGCTAGCTGTTAGACAGAAAAGCTAGCTGTTAGACAGAAAAGCTAGCTGTTAGACAGAAAAGCTAGCTGTTAGACAGAAAAGCTAGCTGTTAGACAGAAAAGCTAGCTGTTAGATAACTAGACTACCTGTTAGACAGAAAAGCTAGCTGCTAGACAACTAGACTACCTATTAGACAGAAAAGCTAGCTGTTAGACAGCTAGACTACCTGTTAGACAGAAAAGCTAGCTGTTAGACAACTAGACTACCTGTTAGACAGAAAAGCCAGCTGTTAGACAACTAGACTACCTGTTAGACAGAAAAGCTAGCTGTTAGACAGAAAAGCTAGCTGTTAGATAACTAGACTACCTGTTAGACAGAAAAGCCAGCTGTTAGACAACTAGACTACCTGTTAGACAGAAAAGCTAGCTGTTAGACAACTAGACTACCTGTTAGACAGAAAAGCCAGCTGTTAGACAACTAGACTACCTGTTAGACAGAAAAGCTAGCTGTTAGAAAGCTAGACTACCTGTTAGACAGAAAAGCTAGCTGTTAGACAACTAGACTACCTGTTAGACAGAAAAGCCAGCTGTTAGACAACTAGACTACCTGTTAGACAGAAAAGCTAGCTGCTAGACAGCTAGACTACCTGTTAGACAGAAAAGCTAGCTGTTAGACAACTAGACTACCTGTTAGACAGAAAAGCCAGCTGTTAGACAACTAGACTACCTATTAGACAGAAAAGCTAGCTATTAGACAACTAGACTACCTGTTAGACAGAAAAGCTAGCTGCTAGACAGCTAGACTACCTGTTAGACAGAAAAGCTAGCTGTTAGATAACTAGACTACCTGTTAGACAGAAAAGCTAGCTGTTAGAAAGCTAGACTACCTGTTAGACAGAAAAGCTAGCTGTTAGACAGAAAAGCCAGCTGTTAGACAACTAGACTACCTGTTAGACAGAAAAGCCAGCTGTTAGACAACTAGACTACCTGTTAGACAGAAAAGCCAGCTGTTAGACAACTAGACTACCTGTTAGACAGAAAAGCTAGCTGCTAGACAGCTAGACTACCTGTTAGACAGAAAAGCTAGCTGTTAGACAACTAGACTACCTATTAGACAGAAAAGCTAGCTATTAGACAACTAGACTACCTGTTAGACAGAAAAGCTAGCTGCTAGACAGCTAGACTACCTGTTAGACAGAAAAGCTAGCTGTTAGACAGCTAGACTACCTGTTAGACAGAAAAGCTAGCTGTTAGACAACTAGACTACCTGTTAGACAGAAAAGCTAGCTGTTAGACAACTAGACTACCTGTTAGACAGAAAAGCTAGCTGTTAGACAACTAGACTACCTGTTAGACAGAAAAGCTAGCTGTTAGACAACTAGACTACCTGTTAGACAGAAAAGCTAGCTGTTAGACAACTAGACTACCTGTTAGACAGAAAAGCTAGCTGTTAGACAACTAGACTACTAGTTAACACGTGATATCTACCAATTATCTTTCCAATGGCTGTAGAGCTTCCTGTGTGACCCGCATAAAGAATTTTTTTGTCAATAGATAATCGACCTTGTGCTTCCTTAAGAGTTGAAAAATCATCCCTTCATTGTTGTTCCTCAAGCTAAAAAGGCTACCAAAATTATTGTCGTCATATTTGAAGCTTGTTTTTAATGCCTCTTGTAATCCATGAATAGATTGATGTATGCCAAGCTTATATTGATCGTTTTGTTAATTTCTACCTGTTGCTGAGCGGATTATTGTGAAAGCAATTAAAAACGCGTTCGATATCAACCTCAAACAAATTCAGTTCTGCATAAAAGTTTCCGTTTTTTATGTTGTTAAAACCAAGCCATGTAGTCTATCCCATGAATTTATGATAATTTGAGTAGCTGAACCTTGTACTCGTACGAGTATTAATCCCGGTGAATTTCGATAAATTCTCCAGGCAAGCTGGCCAGATTCAAACGCGAGAAGAAGGCTGCAAAAACACTTGGCATTGTTGTTGGAGTCTTCATTCTCTGCTGGCTGCCATTCTTTTTCATTTATCCGTTCAGTAAGTGAAAGTTTTTTTACTTTTACACTCACTTGGCCATTTATTTGTTTTTCCTTATTAATCGCCGATGAAAAGATAAGCGAATAGTAGGAAGTCTTGAATGCGTACATAGAATGCACAACACTGAGCCAAGGGGATAGAGGGGATTGACGCCTGAGCGTACATTAAGTGGGCATCATAGCTGCGCTACGAGTGGTAGGGCCAGAGTTAGAGTTTTCTACCCGCTGCACTTCGCTCTCATTGGCTGAGCCACGCTTGTATTGAATTTCGCTTAGAACCAATCAGATTCGACATTTAATATTATGAGATATATTCATTGTCTTATATACTTTAATAGCTAGCTGTGTGCGGACAGTGCCTGTGCGTGGGTGCTGCAGCCTCCCCAGTCCATGGACTGAACAGACCCTGCATCCAGTGAGATGGCAATTCCGCCCATTTCGCTGACTCCTGAGCACAAACGCACACAGATACCGTACGCAGGCCTGACTTTCTCATCGTCAGGCAGTGTACACTCTCAGTGTGCCTTAGAGGTTGGTCCTTAAGGGCATAATTTGCACGACAAGCCCACAAGCCTTCTCTCCGCGGCTGCGCCCCAAGTTGCATCGCTGCGGATTCGAGCTCAGGACCTTGGTGCGACAGATGAATGCGTTAGACAGCTCTGCAACTCACCCACATCCTGAATCTGTATTTTGTTATAGATTTGACCTGTGGCTAGAGTTCATATGAACATCGAAAAGCGAGTGGTGCAATCAGCTAACAAGCCAGCGGCAATTTCATTCCACAGAGGAGATCCTGTGCCGGCATTGCTCGGTGCCCGATCTGCTATTCAAGGTGGTGTTCTGGCTGGGCTACTGTAACTCCCTATGCAATCCCGTCATCTACGCGTGCTCAAATCGAGAATTCAAGCGTGCCTTCTGGCGCCTCCTGAGCTGCTTCTGCCGGCGCCAACGCCAGAGACGGCGCAGCCAGCTTCAGCGACAGATGTCTTCAGCTGCGGTGGCCCTGCAGGCCTGCAGGCAGATCCGAGCGGTGCCTAGAGGAGCCGCTGGTGGCGGAACGGAGCTGAGCTTGTTGAACCGGCAGAATCGGCATTGGTAGAGTATACTCTCACGTCTAAGCTTATTGGAGAATGACAGCAGTTAAATAGTAGAATAAGGATACGCTAAAAAATGATACCACTTGCGTCACTTTGTATTAGTTCGACATGTTTCTCTGCTTGTTTTCATTCTAATCGCCAAACATAAAAGTAAATCTTAAATAAGCAACATTCTGTGCAATTTCTGGGTCAGAAGATACAAAATCCAAAAGATCACAGAAGATTGGATTGATTAGGGAGAGATGAGACACGAGAGAGATAAGACATGGGAGAAACGAGGTGCGGAAGAGATAAAACATGGAAAATATGTGACATTGGGAGATGAGAGACTGGAGAGATAAGACACGAGAGAGATGAGACACGAGAGAGATGAGACAGGGGAGAGATGAGACAAGGGAGATATTAGACGGGATTGAGATGAGGCAGCTGGGAGAGTAGCTGTTAGAAGGTAAAGAGTGTCAGGCTGTGTTGTTCACCCTTGACGTTCTGGAAATACAGATTTCGCCAAAGACAAAGAGTGCGTCTGTTCAGACGAAGTCCAAAAGGAGAGATAATCTCTTTTAGGATTATTATTTGTGAAGTTAATGAATTGCCTTTACCTAAAACTAAAACGCCTTCACCATAAAAGGCTCCTTGAAAATGCCATTTTAAATATCTTTTAAAAGCAGAAAAAAGGTACTTGCTCACTGTTGCTTCTCATTTTTTTAATTAACCTTGCGTTTAGTTAGTTAAGAGCAACCTGTTCTGACAAAATCTTTTTGCATAGCTTGTACACTGCTGCAGAGTAAAGCATCACTCATATGTGTAAATGTTGTTTAGTTTTTCTGAATTTGATGCAAAGGACATTTCGACAAGGACCTCTCCAAACCAAGGTACTTTGGTTTGTTGCACCGAAAGCTTTAAGTTACTGTGATATGAGTAGCAAGTCTGAAGTATCAGTGGCCACTCCCACGCAAAACACACATTTTCAGACTCTATCCATTTGTGTTCGGATATATGTATGAAAAGGCTTCTTTAGGCAGTGAATTTTCATTCCAGATATTTAAGATCGGCAAGTACTTTGGTATCCGTGAACTGAGACAACATTATAGTCTCAAATGAAAACTAATTTTCTAATTTTAAAAGTTATAAATACACGGGTTATCTGCGTCAGACTCGGTCGACTCAGATCTGCTTTGATATCTCTGATTGAATTCTAAGACTTGATTGTTTCTGAAAAGCTCACTGTTGAAGGATCACCGATGAAACACGAGACACGAGAGTTGACGCTTTCGCTCGTTTGACTGAGCAGACTCAGAACTGACGGATAGCAATAAGTAATACGCATTTAATTAGTGCTACGGAGGTACAGTTCTGTTCGCACTGTAAATCCAGCAATCTCTGCTTTCTTTCGCGTTTGACCCAAATCTCCAAGGCTTAGCGTGGGTGGAATTGAAATTGATTGGCTGCCTTAGAAGGCGGGAGTAGCTCTTTGGCTCGAATCCACGCGCGGTCACACTTACAGATGAAAGCGTGTACTATCTGAAGATTGAGCAAGCCAGGGCAATATGTACACTGTACACACATGCGTGATGTACACGGGTATACAGTGTAAAGTAGTACACAAGCATCCTACAACTATTATTGCTATTATTGTTTGTTGACAGGGTGAAATAGCTTATTTACTGGGTGAATTTGCTTGTTTACTGGGTGAATTTGCTTGTTTACTGGGTGAATTTGCTTGTTTACTGGTTGAATTTGCTTGTTTACTGGGGTGAATTTGCTTGATTACTGGGTGAATTTGCTTGTTTACTGGGTGAATTTGCTTGTTTACTGCGTGAATTTGCTTGTTTACTGGGTGAATTTACTTGTTTACTGCGTGAATTTGCTTGTTTACTGGGTGAATTTACTTGTTTACCGGCTGAATTTGCTTGTTTACTGGGTGAATTTGCTTGTTTACTGGTTGAATTTGCTTGTTTACTGGGGTGAATTTGCTTGATTACTGGGTGAATTTGCTTGTTTACTGGGTGAATTTGCTTGTTTACTGGGTGAATTTGCTTGTTTACTGGGTGAATTTGCTAGTTTTCTGGGTGAATTTGCTTGTTCTACGCTCAGTAGAATCAAAAAGGGGGTTGTCTTGTAAATGACTATGTGCCACTCGACTGGAAAAATTAAATGTGAATCAAAAGGAGCAAGACGCTAGTACCAGACAGGGGCCTCCGTTTATTTTATAGGACAATTATGATTGGCTGGGCCAGAAAAATTGTCTGGCCGACAGAGCGGATAGAAAATTTAGGCGTGAAAACACTGACTAGGGAGGGTTAAAACAGCGATCGATAAATAGAAGGGGGCAGAGAATGTACAGGGCCATGCCAGATTGGGGGGATGAGTAACAGATTACGTGGACGGGGCAGGCAGGGGGGTGCTGGAGAAGCAAGGGCGCCATTGAATAGGATTGGCTACGACCAATCCATAAATACAACACACTGCTAATTAACATTATTTGGAACCTCATCTGGGGACTTAAAAGTGCAGCAGAACTACAATGTGTCGAAAATAACAAGCGGTAGAGTCGCGATGAGCACCTTGACAATTAGAAAAAAAGACGGGAAAATTAAACAGCTGCGGGAAACATTCTATTGTTGCTGCCATCCTATTGTATTGTCATTGCTGAACAACTGCAGTGTGAGTGGAGATAAGGCCGAGATATGAGCAGCAGATTAGCTGCAGATGCATCGCTTTTCTGAATCTCTGAAAGCTTGTTTTGGTAAAATTCTGCTATAACATTCCATTTTAAAGGGCTTAATTCGATTAACATTGGAACTGCACTCCCAGCAGTAACCGAGAAAGATACGGAAGATTAAAAACCCATTCACACTCACAAAAAGGTACATTATGCGTGCATGACATCAGATCACACGAAAATCCCCATGTTAGAATGGCTGAACTAAGTTAACTGAACTATTAGTGTCAAAATACATCCAGTTGAGTGGCAACAGACGAAGGAGGCAACAAAGGAAGGCCGAAATTGTGGATGCTGCAGCGGATCGATGCCGAGGAGGAGGCTGAAGGCAAAGATGGTGACTATAACGCAATGAGAAAGTTGCCGACATCGCTTTCGTTTCGTTTTCGGTTTCGGCGACTTCTGGGAACAGATCAACGCCAATACAAAATGAATTTAACTTTCCACTTTTAATCAACGGAGGTTCGTCACTGACTGCCTAACAGGAAAATTCGAAGACAAATGTCAAGTGCCAGGTGAGAATTGAACTGTTCTTCTTTGCGAATAATGCATTCGACGGTGGTTGCTACTAAACCAAGGACTAATAAATTTATGCACTTTTTAGTAGACATTGCCACAGATCTCTTCGAAGTATTGCTGTGCTTCTTTGGGTTCGTTTTCTTCTGTCTTGACATTCTCACGCAATAAAACTTATTGGGCCTTGTAGTCGTAGTTGTCGACACGCAGTGACGCAGAACAAAATTGCAACTACAGAATGCATTGTGATGATGCAATCCAATACTTGTCTTTCCAGGTAATAGATTGACTTAATTCGCTGCCATGCACCAAGCGAGTACGTTATTGTGAAGCATGACAAATATTTTGGGCGCGGTCGTTCCTAAACCATATGCGTGTGCGTAGTTCTGAGACGAGTTGCGTAAACTAAAGTCAGGTGTGTGTGCGTGTGTGTGTGTGCGTGTGTGTGTGGTATTTAAGTTAAGATTCATAATGGCAGCTAAAACTGGATTCTTTTGAAAACAATGTATAAGGAAAAAAGGAAGAGCCAGCGAGTGGGACAGTGAAAATGGCGGACAGAGCCAAAGGCTGCAAGGCCAACAGCTAACTAAACACGCTTAACTGTCTGCCTGCATGACCAATGGAACAAAAGAATCGGCTTTGAGTACCAGTTTGAGTACACTCACCTCGCCTTTGCTTGTCATACCTTTGCTTCAACAGGCGAGCCTGTACGTGTCTGTAACAGCCTACATAAGCGACTGAGAGGGGTAACTCATCACTCTGACATGATTTAAGTCAAGCCCCACAAACTCGAATCTAAGCCACTCAAAGGTAAGTCGATTGAATAATCCAACAAACAGCTGGATGATTTGTTAACGCGTAAGTTGTACTATTTTTTTTGCTGCATCGTGAAATTTCAAACTAATTAGTTTTATTTAGAAAATGCGTTCTAAAAACTTGGAAAGCATGTTTGGAAAACGTAAACGGTCTTATATTGAATGGGAAATAATAGTTGTAGAATTATTTTACTTTTATTATTTTTATTATTATTGTTAGGAGTGAGCATTGTGAAATTTCTTCGAAGATCGAAGGTCTGCCACCGCAAAGGTCGACTGAGATAAAAATGGTGCTCTTAATTAGTGACTTCGAATTAGGAGCAGAATCAGTCACAAGACACGTTCACAAGAAGCCGTAAAAATTAATGTTTTAATATCAAATACAAACTTTTAGCTCGTCAAGATTGTTTACTACTCGTAGTTGAAAAAATTCTAAATAACTTAAACAAATTTCCTGTGATTAAGGCTCCCAAAGACGGGAACATCAAGGACAACGTTTTATTAATTATTACTAGCTTGACAGGGCAATATGACTTTCTGGCGTCCTCGATGCCGAAAGCAAAAAAAATTAATTAATACTCGTATAGTTTGAAAGTTTTAGTTTCAAGAAATGCGGTCTTTCGCGTAACTCTCAAGTGCCATAGACATTTAAGCTAGAAAAACCAAGACATATCTTGTAGTCTCGCCCATAGACTATAGACATTTATCTACTAAAAGCGTGCTATCTACTAAAACGACTCGAGGTCGCTCATAGGCCAAAAGCATTGCACCATGTTTTCGTTTTATGCATGCTCTATCTAGACAAATGTCTATAGTCTATGGGCGAGACTACGAGAGATATCGAGACATGCCTTAAAATCCTGTCACAATAGCTTCCTGTCACCAATTTTATTGTGGTGTGAAATAAATTGAGTTTTTGGTTCGACGCGTGGTCATGAGTGTAATATTCCCTGATTTTCTCAGCAACCGGCTTCGAAGAAACTCATTTTCTGCTCATTTTCGGAACAATCGCTTTCGGGTTGATGCTCATCAAAATTAAAATGTCGCTCGTTAGCTGTCACAGGCTGTCACATGATTCCTAATTCTGAATGTTTCAGGAAAATGCTGACTGCCCGAGCTACGCTTCTGACTATTCTGATTGTCTTATTGTCGTGCCAGTCCTCCCGGGCATTGGTGTGGACTCAAGAGCTTCGAAATGAGCTCTCCATTCGTTCGTTCGGAGGCATTCGTCTCTGCTCTGCCCCTGAAAATAGCAGCGTCATCGTCAGCGCTGTGGACGCCTACAGAGTGCAAGTTTTGGGCACACCTGTGCGCTTCTCCACGGTCACGTCAAGAATGACAACGAATGTCATCTCATGCGGCTACTCATCTGTGGACGGGACCTACACGTATTTGTTAGCGACTATGCAGAGCGCTATCAGATGGACAGATATTTGCGATAGCACGCTCAACATGACCGTTCGCCTGGAATCGTCCATCACTCCAGAACTTCAACAGAGCCTAACACCCTGTAGCTATGACGTTCAGCACGCGGGCCTAACGATGCAGCAACTGACGGCCTGGATTCTGATCACCTACACGGCCGACTGGGGCCCAATTTGGCTGAATCGGACCATTCAGGAGCCAGGTGATGCCAACGCAACAGCCACTGTAGTGCTGAGCAGCAACTCAGATCCGCTGTCCAACGCAACATGGTATCGAGTTCAGGCAACCTCCGAGCAGCTGGCCATGATGTCACCAGGTCAGCGTGCTCAAGCGATGCTGACGTCGGTTTCTACATCTCCAGGACAGAACTGGTGGCTGCTCATCTGCAGCGTCGTCAATGCCACGGATAATATGCGAGTGACAATCGCAGGTGGCCGCAATGACACCATCGAGATGTACATGGACTGTGCAAATTTAGCACAGCCTACTCTGGTGTCCGGAAACCCATCCAACAGTTCAAATAGCTCTAACATTGTCCCGAGCATTGAAACTTCCACCGGTGGTTACTGGGGCCCGGAGCTTCAGCGAATTCTGACGCAGCAGTCGTTTGGCGACCTGACTTTCTGCAACGCCACAAATTCTGATCGAGCAATACGAGTGACAGCCACCGACGACATCGTCATCGAGCGAGATTCAAGCACGCCCGCCACTGTTGTCAGGGGCACAATGGATTTGTACCTAACACCCTGCCTCAACGGGTCCACTTCGGCACTGGGTGACTCAGTTTTGAAAGTCTATCTTCAGCTCGAGGCAAACTGGACATCATTTTGCGCGGACTCAGTCAACCCTGCAGTCACGGTCAACTTTCAAAGTCGCACACCCTTTAAGTTACGTCCGTGTCAGACCGCGTCAAGTGTCACCCCAGTTGAAAGCTCAGCCAAGCTCGCCTGGTGCATCCTGGCGTTGAACTCGTCCGGCCTTGAGCTGCGGTGGATCAGGCGGGATCTGAGCATTCTGGTGGAGCCGACGTTCGCCAGCGTGTCCTTCAGCATATTTGGTGGCAATAATAGCACGGTGATCCAATGGGGCAATGTTCAAGTGAACGGCCTGTCAACTGGGGATAATGTGGACCGTCTCATTCAGGTATTCGAGTTAGTAAACATCTCCTATTGGCCAGTAGTTTGCCAGCTGCTTAAAGCTTCCCCAGATAATCATATGACCATTGAAATCCGGAACAACAATCGAACATCAAAGCTCTATGCCAACTGCAGCGTTGAGGCTCCGTTGTCTAGCACCCCGCCGCCAAGCATGACAACTACAGTTCCTCCTGCCACGACGAGCACAACTAGACCGACCACAGCATCTACAATAGCGCCATCAGCAAGCACTGCACAAACCGCGGTAAGAACGGCAACTATACCAATGACATCTACAAATTCAAGACCGACGACACCAACAGCGACTACATCAGCGGCGACAACGTCTACGACACCAACAACGACTACACTAGCAATGACGAAAATCTCTCCAACAATGTCGACCCCGCTGAGCACCGCGGCAGACGCCACCACAGCCGCACAGCTCGGCCCAGCCACACAAAGTCAGCAAGAGAAGAATAGATTGGAAGTCAAGCACGCGGAGGACAATCATCAGCTCGGGACTCAGATCGCAGTGATGGTGTTCGCAGTGGGTACTCTAGTGGTGCTATCCACTTTCGGAATTTGCAAGCTGGTTGCACCGCGCGCTGTTTAACAATTTCGCTCCCTTTGACTCAACGCAATGCAGGCTTTCGCTACAAACTAAATTTGTTCTTAACGACTTAATTTGTAAAATCCTACAAAAAATGTTTTCGTTTCTGAAAGAAAAGGTTTTTTGTTTAAATGACTTGAATTTATATTCGAAGTATACGCATGTATTTCTGCTAATTATTGCTTCCAATGCCCCGTTGGTACTCTATGGGGTTGACGGATGTGTACCTGTACATGCGGTATTTATTGGCTAATATTCTGCAGACAGGTTTTTAAGGGCAATTCTATGTCACAGATATTTACTGATGACTTACAAAGCTGGCCTCTATAAGTCCATAACAAAAAATGCTATCCTTACGTAGTGCCATATTAAAAAAAATTCTGAGACCATTTTTGACAGCAAAGCGTATAGTACTTAAATCACTAGGTCCGACCATTTCCAATTATTAAGTGCACCGCAAATTTCTGAATTGTCTCAGATTTTTGTCGACTGAAATGCATAAAGCAATGGGCGTTGATAATTCTACGCTGTTAGCCAATATTGCGCAAACATTAAATGAATAAATGATACAGCACAAATATTGAATGCTTGACATCAGAATTCATTTCTGGAAAAACTCTATTTAGTTGCTATATAGTAAACTATTATTTATCACGTTTTTTCACAAATTCATTTTATTCAATTAAAATATCACAGAAAATTATTTCTTACTAACTTAAGTTCTGCTTTTGTAGAAGACGAATTACTCGTAAAAAGCAAGAATAAAGGCTATAAAATGTTATTTTTCGAGTACAGTTGAGTAGAATGTTGGAATGTTTGTCGTAAATCAATGAATTGGTAGGTTCCTGCATATTTGCCAATATATTTAATTAAATAAGAAAAGTCGTAGACACTCAAAGGGCGATAATGACAAATTATATTTTAAAAAGTAATATATGCGTGGGGCTATATGTACACACGCGAACACTATATAGACTTGCATGCAAAATATAACGGTTGGAATGTTTAAGGGATACTTTTTGCTTCATCGAAAAACAGTGTTCTTGAACACATATTTTTTTTTTAAAAATTTAAATGACCAATTCATCGCAAGCGTAACTTTCTACTCTCAGTAGTCAATGTGAAATATTAAAAAAGCTAGGATGTGTCACTGAACCAGCTTGCGAAACACATTAGTAACCAGCTGGCATTCTATAGTCCTTGCCGGCCTGCTTGCGTACAGTGCGCATGTCCTTGTTGATTGTGACAATCAAAGCCAGGCTGCTGATGATGCCAATGATCTGACGGTTGAAAGAAAAATGATTTGTTATTGTTTACAATAAAATTTACGCTTTAGGATGACACAAACTGATCTGGTCCTCACCATGATGATGAAGAGTGAGAATCCGATGTAGCCGAGGAAGTTGCTGTAGAAACCCATCACTTCTGCGCCGGCTTGAAAGCAGCCCTGCAAACAAATGCAGCGCGATTGGGATTAATGTCTGCTGGGATTCTTTTAGAATAGGGGATAGGGGATAAGGAATGGGCAGTGAGGAATAGGGATAGAGAATGTAGAATAGGTAATGGGGAATGGGAAAATGGAAAATAGGGAATGGGAAAATGGAAAATAGGGAATGGGAAATAGAGAATGGGAAATAGGGAAACATGGAGTGGGAATAGGGAATGGGAAAATGGGGAAATGGGAATGGGAAAATGGGAAATAGAGAATGGGAAATTGGGAAATAGGGAATGGGAAAATGGGGAAATGAGAAAAAGGGAGTGGAAAATAGGAAATGGGAAAATGGGAGTGGGAAGTGATAAACAGGGAATGGGAAAATGGGGAAATGAGAAAAAGGGAGTGGGAAATAGGGAATGGGAAAATGGGAGTGGGAAGTGATAAATAGGGAATGGGAAAATGGGGAAATGAGAAAAAGGGAGTGGGAAATAGGGAATGGGAAAAAGGGAGTGGGAAGTGATAAATAGGGAATGGGAAAATGGGGAAATAAGAAAAGGGGAGTGGGAAATAGGGAATGGGAAAATGGAGAATGGGAAACGGGGAATGATAAATAGGGAATGGGAAAATGGTAAACAGAGAATGGGAATAGGGAATGGGAAACTGGGAATAAGGGAAAAGAAAGAGGAATTATGAACAAGAAATAGAATGCGTCACCTTATAATAGAGGGCGTCATTGAAGCCGCCTGTCAGTCGATTTGGCGGGCCGTACGGGAAGTACTGGCACTGGGCCACATTCCTGACTGTGCCGCTGGGCCACAGGGTGCGCGGGTCGATGAGGCCGAGGCAGCAGGAGGGCGGCACGAACTTGTATAGAGGCGACCACTGGGGGATGCGAGAGCCAAGATTGCGAGCGTCGGCATTCACCATGAGGTCCCATTGGCTGTCGATGTACAACTGCCAGCCGTTGTTGTCCACAGCGCAGCAGCGGAGATTGCTCTGCGAGTTGACGGTTGTTATTGCGATTTATTGTTGTCATTAGTAACAGTGCTTGCAATATACGTTTTCAAACTCTGTGACGCATTACTAAACCTCTATGGTATATTCTAGACATCTGTAATACACCCTGACCCTAGACCTCTGTGGTACACTCTAGACCTTTGTGGTACACTCTAGACCTTTGTGGTACACTCTAAACATGTGTGGTACACTCTAAACATGTGTGGTACACTCTAGACCTCTGTGGTACACTCTAAAACCTGTGTGGTACACTCTAGACCTCTGTGGTACACTCTAAACCTGTGTGGTACACTCTAGACCTCTGTGGTACACTCTAAACCTATGTGGTACACTCTAAACCTCTGTGGTACACTCTAAACCTCTGTGGTACACTCTAAACCTCTGTGGTACACCCTAAACCTCTGAGATGCCGATACCTCTGTGACACGAACCCCAGATACTTTTATAATCACCTGAATGGCGTCCCACGACTCGGTGATAAGTCTCGTCTTGCCGTAGTGCACAGACAGCGAATAGCTCATTGTGTTCTTAGCTGTCTGGATGACGGTAGCGCGGAAAATGACAGCCAGCAGGCTGCCGACAAAGACCACAAGAGCCAAGACAAGCATAATAACCAGGAAGGCAATCAGACAAGCCCTATTAAGTTTGTGAGCACCGTAGGCACCCAGTAGGCCAAGGAATGCAATTAGAAAGCCTGACACGATGCACAGATAGGCGGCTGCCAGGGCTACCACACTGCCGATGATCTCAGAGATGAAGCCGCGGTCCAGTTGAATGTACACACCGATGGCTACGAGAGAGCCACCGAGACACTGCGGAAATTTCAAGAAGTCAATGAAGGTTAAAGTGGCCAAACTTTCTGTCCCACTGTGTCAGCCTTGATAGCAATAATAAATATATTTGCAGGAGATGTGGGCACTGGTACTGGCATTTAGGTTGGGTCAGACATTGTCACGAAGGCGAGCTAAGGAAACTTGGTTTAGAAATGAAGTAAAAATGGTTAAGAATGACTTACAAATGAGAACATTGCAACCAGAAACATTATCATCTTGGCATACAGAGGTCTGTTGCGCAACAGGATAGGCCTAAAATAGAAGATAAGATGGTTGAGATGTCAATAGTATTACAATATATATGAATCACAAAGAAAAACAGAAATGAATACACACTTTAGCTTCTTTAGCTCCTGCTCCTGTTGTTGCATTCCATCATCATACATTTGGGAGGCTCCTCCTGTACTGTACATGGTGGAAGAATAAGTTTAGTTTTCTGCCCTCAGTGGCCGGTGTACAATGCTCTGAAAAGGTTTTTGGTTGAATGGTAGAAGTCACTAAAGTTTTGAATATTGGTTGTAAAGAACAGACCAAAATATTTTCATCACAATAGCTTATCACAAAACAAAATGTTTTATTTCTTAATTTAAGATTAAATTGATGTCATATCTTCAACTTAATCTTCATTTTTGTTGATAATATATAAGAATATAATAATAGTGCAAATACATGTAGTGAATGTATAGTGAGTGAATAAATAGACTATAGCTGTATATCACTTTAAAAATAATCAACTATATGAGAATATTATTACTAACAATATTTTGAGAACATATACTTAACAATCTTAAGTATTAAATAATAAAAGTAAAGATAGTTTATTTTTAATGTGAAAGGAACAAAAAGTTATTTGGTCTTTTTACTACTTGTTGATAATGCATAAAACGACTAAATTTACTAGATTGTAAGCATTAAAAAAGTACTAAAAATATACTCTACCATCTCCAAAATGATACGTTACTGTCACATTAAGCACGAAGCCTTAAATTCCATTCACCTATGCTATAAGTGATTTTATTTTTTACTTTTGATGCTCATAAAATGTCGTTAGTCATCATGGTCCGTACGACTATCATAATAAAAAAACAATTGAATGATTAAAAGCAAATACTAATAGTTCATTAATAAACTGAATCATGTTTATTGGATAAAAGCCATTAGCAGGAAGTATATTACGCTTTTTACTCTTACTGTTGCAAACTCTAACCAGGAAACACGGAGTTCATCCGATTAGTCAAAAACTTAAAAGCAACAAGAATGCTTGTAATGTTTTGTTGACTAGTGTTATATTCAGTTATATTTTGTAGTTATTTAAAATACTTTTTTATCAGAAGTGCTCTGAAGGTTTATAAAAGCTTGCTATATTGTTAAAATTCTTCAAAAGAACTAACCGTAAAATTGTAATTTAATTTCAATTTGTGAAGAGAATTATAAACGAGTAGTCTAATTTACGCTCTTTAGGTTAGTAAGTGCGCTTTTTTTCTTTCTACGACACATTTTATGTTCTAACCTCTATGTATTGTTATACTCTTATGTATAAACTTAGTAAAGGTAATTGTTTTATGAAAGTTCATGATCAGACGCAATCTCAATATTGGCACATTTTAAATATCGTGAAATAGCTCAGGTTTCGCAGAAACATTTCTTTCACGGATTTTTTTAATAGAAACCAAAATCTTTTTCACATGGATATCGGGTTTCGAATATAAAAATACGAAATTTTTGACAAAACAATATTATTTTAGACCATAATATTAAGTATAAGGTACATATGTGCTACTGCTAAAAGTTAAAAAGTTCTTTTATTTAAAACTGTTTTAAAAATAGTTTTATTTTTAATTCTGTTTCATAGTAAGGTATTATAATTTATCACCATGTCTATCATATGTCATTATCATATGTCTTCATTTGTAAGGCATTGAAATTCCTCATGTTTTAAACATTTTTGTTGCTAAATGATTTTGGTAGACCTCTTTAATTTACAACCAAGTCACAAATTAATTTTTCCCTTGCCCATAATGTGTTCAGCGAATAAAAACATCCTCCTTTAGTTAAACATCTGAGAATGAAATGTAAACCAAAAAAAGAATTTGATATTATTTTGAAATTAGTAAATATATGCCTATTGAGTGTATAAGATTAGTTTCTGATTTTTACATTTTTTGCTTTTGCTGCATTTGGACACCTTTGTTAGTCAATATATTTTTCTTGACTTGCAAGTTTTATCCTTTAAGTTTTGTACTATAAAATATGGCATGTCAAAAAAACACTAAAATTCATTGTACTTACTCACAACTCTAGTTTTTTATTGCAATTTTTATCACCGGCTTCATGGGCCCATTTGTCAAAGTATTTGTGCCACAACACAAAAAGCCTTAGACTTTTATGATAAGCAACTTATAAGTTTACGGGATATCTAGGGTCTTTATTAGATATAATCATTTCAAGAGATGTGATGAAACATTGTATTTAGTATTTTACACACATTTGTTGACTTTCCAGAGGACATTTATTTTAGCTTTTGACTTACTTTTTATTTATTTTAGCAGTTTTAATAACCCTGAACCTTCAGGTCAACTAGACTGACTAAAAGAACTCGCTATTTAGGTTAAGGAAGTTGATACATATGTTTTAAATCTGTGATATAAACTTAAGTAAAACTTCTAATAATAAATATTGTTATAATTTCAGAAAATGCCGATCCAAAAATATGGAAAATAGCAATATTGTGACTTTTAAAGGAAATGTTTAAAATAAAAATATATATATACTACTAAATATATTCTATTTCATATTTCATATTTCTATGGCAAACTGATGTTTTCTTTAATTAGGTTCGTCATTTTTCTTTGTCTGAACTCATGCTTATAATTTAAAATATGCTGCTATAAAACTGTTTTTTGGCATAAAAATTAACAGTGTAAAAGCACAGTAATCAAAAATGCGTTTTTTCTAATTGAAAAAAAATATCATACTTCAGTGTGGACTTTTGATGGCACTGAAGTCAAAGGCATCGTTCAGTGCCCAATACTCTACTCACAGCTGTACTCAAAGGCTATTATAAATCGAGCAGTTTGTAATTAATTTTCTGACATCAAACATGTGCGATGTTATGCCAACAATAGTCGAAGATGGCGCCCTTGCCGCGCCTCGCGGCGATGGCGGCGCCGGTCCTGGTGGCGGCGGCGACCGCGACCCGTCCCAGTCGCACTCGTCGCAGGACGACTTGTCGACATCCGGAAACGTTGAACAGCTGATGATCAGTATGCTGGACGAGCGCGACCGTCTGACCGAAGCTCTTCGGGATGCTCAGGAGCAGCTGGGGCTGGCTCATCGGCGTGCCGATGATCTGCAGAGAGAGCGGGACCACCTGCTGCGACAGGTGGATAGCAGCATGCCAAAGGTGAGGCTTTCATTCTCGACCTGTTGTAGATGGGAAGAATCCCAAGACCAGAACCTGTTCTAGATGGGTAGAAACCCAAGACCAGTACCTGTTCTAGATGGGAAGAATCCCAAGACCAGTACCTGTTGTAGATGGGAAGAATCCCTAGACCAGTACCTGTTGTAGATGGGAAGAATCCCAAGACCAGTACCTGTTCTAGATGGGTAGAATCCCAAGACCAGTACCTGTTCTAGATGGGAAGAATCCCAAGAACAGTACCTGTTCTAGATGGGTAGAATCCCAAGACCAGTACCTGTTCTAGATGGGTAGAATCCCAAGACCAGTACCTGTTCTAGATGGGAAGAATCCCAAGACCAGTACTTGTTATAGATGGGAAGAATCCCAAGACCAGTACCTGTTCTAGATGGGAAGAATCCCAAGACCAGAACCTGTTCTAGATGGGTAGAATCCCAAGACCAGTACCTGTTGTAGATGGGTAGAATCCCAAGACCAGAACCTGTTCTAGATGGGAAGAATCCCAAGACCAGTACCTGTTCTAGATGGGAAGAATCCCAAGACCAGTACCTGTTCTAGATGGGAAGAATCCCAAGACCAGTACCTGTTCTAGATGGGAAGAATCCCAAGACCAGAACCTGTTCTAGATGGGTAGAATCCCAAGACCAGTACCTGTTGTAGATGGGAAGAATCCCAAGACCAGTACCTGTTCTAGATGGGAAGAATCCCAAGACCAGTAACTGTTCTAGATGGGTAGAATCCCAAGACCAGTACCTGTTCTAGATGGGAAGAATCCCAAGACCAAACACAAAGTACGCAACAAAAATTATGTACTTCTAAATTCTGCACAAAAGCTTTACACCGGAAAGCTTTCATAGTGATGCTTGATAGCTAAATATTGGACGTTCGAGGTTTTATAATCCGCATTAGTTTGTTTAAAAAAGCGATACATCTAACCAGTCTAAATTAGTTCGGCATTAATATCTGGGGTAGTATTGTGCGGCAAATTGTAATGTTGGATAACAAAGTAGTGCAATTTCAACCAATCATGTGTTGTAGCTCTGTTTAGATTTTAGTGGACAGGTTTAGGAACAGCTGATCACTGAATGTCAAGGACCCGCAAGCACACACACACACACCAGCTTTTTTTCGGATGTCTGACCTAGCTTTCGTTATCCTACAGGTTTTGTCCTTGTAGATGCACTGGCCTTCTTAATGCTATTCCACTTGAAATCCCACTGTATCCTGAAAAAAACAGTGGCTATTTGGGGGGAAAATACTTACGCGTACGCTGCATGATCTTCTGAAAGTATTTTTAATGCAAAATCACACTGCGTTTGATTCGTAATGTTAGTTAGTTAGTTAGTTAGTTCGTCAGTTAGTTCGTCAGTTAGTTAGTTAGTTAGTTAGTTAGATAGTTAGTTAGATAGTTAGTTCGTCAGTTAGTTAGTTAGTTATTTAGTTCGTCAGTCAGTTAGTTAGTTAGTTAGTTAGTTAGTTAGTTCGTCAGTCAGTTAGTTAGTTAGTTAGTTCGTCAGTTAGTTAGTTAGTTAGTTAGTTCGTCAGTCAGTTAGTTAGTTAGTTAGTTAGTTAGTTAGTTAGTTCGTCAGTCAGTTAGTTAGTTAGTTAGTTCGTCAGTCAGTTAGTTAGTTAGTTAGTTAGTTAGTTAGTTAGTTCGTCAGTCAGTTAGTTAGTTAGTTAGTTCGTCAGTTAGTTAGTTAGTTAGTTAGTTAGTTAGTTAGTTCGTCAGTCAGTTAGTTAGTTAGTTAGTTCGTCAGTCAGTTAGTTAGTTAGTTAGTTCGTCAGTCAGTTAGTTAGTTAGTTAGTTAGTTAGTTAGTTAGTTAGTTCGTCAGTCAGTTAGTTAGTTAGTTAGTTCGTCAGTCAGTTAGTTAGTTAGTTAGTTAGTTAGTTAGTTAGTTAGTTCGTCAGTCAGTTAGTTAGTTAGTTAGTTCGTCAGTTAGTTAGTTAGTTAGTTAGTTCGTCAGTCAGTTAGTTAGTTAGTTAGTTCGTCAGTCAGTTAGTTAGTTATTTAGTTCGTCAGTTAGTTAGTTAGTTAGTTCGTCAGTCAGTCAGTCAGTAAGTTAGTTAGTTCGTCAGTCAGTCAGTTAGTTAGTTACTTTGTTTGTTTGCTTGTTTGGTTGTTTGTGGTGAGTGAGTGAGTGAGTGAGTGAGTGAGTGAGTGAGTGAGTGAGTGAGTGAGTGAGTGAGTGAGTGAGTGAGTGAGTGAGTGAGTGAGTGAGTGAGTGAGTGAGTGAGTGAGTGAGTGAGTGAGTGAGTGAGTGAGTGAGTGAGTGAGTGAGTGAATGAGTGAGTGAGTGAGTGAGTGAGTGAGTGAGTGAGTGAGTGAGTAAGTGAGTGAGTGAGTGAGTGAGTGAGTGAGTGAGTGAGTGAGTGAGTGAGTGAGTGAGTGAGTGAGTGAGTGAGTGAGTGAGTGAGTGAGGTATCTCAGCTGTTGCTAGGGCTATACCCATAAGTGCCTGAACAGATAAGATGCTCTTGCATGTTCGCGGTGTTCAGATTTCGCGAGAATTTTCATTTTCAAGCAACTCAGGCGTGAAGCCTTCCATATTGTGATTCTTATGGGCTGCAATATGCAAGGCATTTATTTTTGCTATAGCTCTCCCTCAACTGGCTTTCCATCAGGCATATAGATTAATTAATCAAGTATTAAGCGATGTACAATTATTATGCTACTCTCGCAGCTACTCATTCACTCAGGTCTGTCTCAGCGTCTCATTGTGCTGTGTTTGGCAGCCCTCAGTTTAGATAATTGATCCGCAACAGCTGAGAAAATGTTTTTTCAACATGTGGTAGATATAACTGCATGTAATATTTTTGCTACGATTAGCTAAATACATTACTTTCAGTAGGAGCCCTGATCTGTTTTTGAAATAGAGAATTTTCTAACTGATCCGCCAAATAGCTCATTGGTTCGGTTGTTAGGTTCATTCTAATTGGCTATTTCTGTTCGACTGGGATTCGTAGGAAATCTACAAAATCTTCTGCTGTGGTTAAGTATCACTTTTACAATAGCTTTTCTGCGTCTTGGTAAACAAAGAGTATCTAGAAAGATTAAGAATGAATTCGCAGTCTTTGTTGCCCAGATCTCGCACTCAGCGACAACGCCTTCTATCGGGTATTGGTAGACCACTGACACCCATTGCTTCAACTACCCTGCTTGAGCAGCAGAAGCAGCAGCAGCAGCAGCAACGTTATCAACAGCAGCAGCAATTTTCCTGTTATCCTAACAGTTTTGGATTTACTTGCAGAAATGAAATTCCAGGCACGAATTGTTATGACAGCAGAGCAGTGCAGATAATGTCTGCAGTTGATCGGACTGATTTATTGAGTTCTGATGGGGCATCAGCGAGGCGGCACTCGTTAGATGGACATCACGGTCGACAGGTAGTCTGTGCACATGTACACACGCGCATGCATTTCATGCGACCCTGCCTCCGCCATTAGCAAGCAAGGAGGGAGAGTGAACGTGAAAACCGGAAATAATCGGACGTACGTAAATGTGACCCTGACTCAGCCAATGGCAATCGAGGAGGGAGTAGAGAGACAGACACACAGAGAGAGAGAGAGAGAGAGAGAGTTCAGCCAATCAGAGTAAGGGTCGGGTACACAAAAAGAAGCGAAAGTGATGATAAGATAATAAAAATGTACGTATTTTATCTATAGATATTATTCACTGCTCACAAGTTTAATTAGGCTGCGTGTTGGCGTTAAAAAAGTTCAGCAGTATAATATTCAAGCATATGGGGTTTAGCTGCCTATTTGGAGAGTAATGGTTGACTTTCGCGGGACTTATCTTCTCCAGCCGGGCTTAACTAATCCTGTACTGCTCTGCTGCTTAGCTGGCCGCAATTTCGCATACGAATGCTATCAACATATCCGCTTTCTCTCGCAGCTGCTGAGCTGCGGACTCAAAGAGGGTACACAAACGCTGGAGCGCAGTAGAGTTCTGCTTTAATCAGCATTTTCTGCGCGCCCCATGTGTAACAACGCCCCACACACCCCTTTGGCCCATCGAACAGCACAGTATATCTGGTTCAGACCTCCCAAAATAGTGGCTGCTCATTTTGACTCCCAAGTCGAAGAACTGTCGAAAGTTGCGGGGGAGTAATACCGCTTGAATTATTTATGATATTAAAGTGCCAACTGCCCGGCCAACAACAAGTGAAAGATTTCTAAAGATTTCTGCGGAGTTCGAATTAGATTTCGGTATATAGAATTATTTTTTAGATCTTTCCTAGAGGCTTGGTCACAATGCTAGCCAATGATCTTGTTTTTAACAAGATCATGCACTTTGTGCAAGTGCATTGCTCAAATATTCAACAGTTATATATATTTTACTGTGCTCTAAAAAAGATTCTGTAATTGAAGACACTTTTGTCTGCGTGTACTGATGCTGGCTGCAGGGCCAATTGACTTTAAGCAAATCGATTTGATGGTAAAATGACACCATCTTGTGTGTGTCAGGGCTGCTTTTTTCGGCTTAATACTCGTAGTAGAAGGGCCATATTTTACAGAACTCGAGCTACAATTTTTCGATTCTCTCCGATTAAACAACTTCCAGAATCACAAAACATCGGCATCGTCGAGATATTCAATCATTCTCGTCGGGGTGTCTGGTGGCAAAAAGCATAAAACCATAAAACCATGGATTCGCCAAAGAGGATTATACAAAGCAACCTTAGTCACCAGGGTCTTCAACAAGAACCGCTGAATATCTCGACGATGCTGACGTCGGACAGCTTAGAAAATTAGTTCATCGTAAAGGGCGGAAAATGTTGAACAACCTTGGCTACACAACAAAGCCACACTGGTTAGCGTACGCAGTCATACCGTACACAGTACAATCACGCAGGTGTGTAAACCCTGCCCTGACTTACAAATCGCACGACATGCCGCAAAGCCTTCTCTCCGTGACGGCGCCACAAACTCAATGTGGCCTCGCCGCGGATTCGAGCTCAGGAGCTTCGCCACCACCCCCCAAGGACTAACTGCTGATGAAGCAATTAAATTTAGCGTGTGTGACGTGACGTGGCTGCCTCTCGCACTAAGGTCCCCGAGCTCGATTCCGCGGCGAGGTCACAAAGCTAAGGGGGGGCTTGTCGTGCAATCTACGTTCCTAAAAAACAAAATTCCAAGTAGTGTACACTGCCTCCGTGTGCGTATGTGCTCAGGAGTCAGCGAAATGAGCAGAATTGCCTCTTTCGCTGGCTGCGGGTCTTAAGTGTCACCAGATGATGTTCCATTGCCCGCAGCCCTCCTGAAATTATAAATATCATTTTTTCTTATAATTTTTATAACACTGTACCAATCCTAAAATCTTAAAGGACGCGGCCAGCCTAGCAAAGGAGGTGGTTCTGCTGCGCGACCAGCTCCAAGAGCGTGACGAGGACATCGCTGACTTGAAAGCAGAGCGCAGCAACACCCGGCTGCTGCTGGAGCACCTGGAGTCGCTGGTAGCTAGGCACGAGCGATCCCTGCGAATGACGGTGGTGAAGCGACAGGCTTCGACACCCGCCGGCGTCAGCTCGGAAGTCGAAGTGCTGAAAGCTTTGAAGAGTTTATTCGAGCATCATAAAGCTCTGGACGAGAAGATTAAAGAGAAATTGCGCAACGCTTTAGAAAGAGCCAATCGGCTGGAGGCTGAGCTGGCCGCGGCCAATCAGGAGCTTGCAAAAACTAACAGCAAGCCAACCCAGCCGCCTCCTCTTCCGCCACCGCCGCTGCAGCAGCAGCAGCCGCAAGAACAGCAGCAGCAGCAGCAGCAACAACTAGAACAGCAGCAAAAGCAGCAGCCGCAGCATTCGCAGACGGATGGGCTGTCGAATGGTCAGCAAACTACTAAGCAACAGCAGCAACAGCAGCAGCAGCAGCAGCAGCAGCAGCAACATCAAATCAAGCAGCAGCAAATAGAATTCCAGCAGTTGCAGCAGCAGCAACAGAAGCAGCAGCAGCAGCAGCAGCAGCACATACAACAGCTTCAGGAACGCCTTGAGCAGAGTCAGCGTCGAGCGGCGGAGCTGGAGGAGCTGCAGGCCCGTTCGCTGGCTGACTCTGGCAAGACAGCCGAATTGGCCGAACGACTCCAACGCGACTTGGCCGAAGGCGAGGCTCGCCGACGTGATCAGGAGGCCCGCATCGCCACCCTGGAGCAGCGGTGAGTCAACGCGATCTCGTATCAGGTGTTTGAGCAAGATGCGTCAGTTTTAACAGTGCTAAAAACTGCGATAGAAAATTGGGAAGTTTGTTGCCGTCCCCCAGTCCATGGACCGAAAAGCTGTACGCAGCCTTTTGGATGCTTTGCTCAGCACCCTTATAATTATAATACCTCCATTTGGTGGCATCCGACCCACAGCCAGCGAGAAGGCAGTTCTGCCAATTTCGCTGACTCCTGAGCTCATACGCACACAGATACCGTACGCAGGCACACGCTCACACAGGCGTGTACATCTGCTCTGACTTTCTCATCGTCAGGCAGTGTACATTTCACTGTGCTTTGGGGGTTCGCCTTCAAGGGCGCAAATTGCACGACAAGCCCCCAAGCCTTCTCTCCGCGGCTGCGCCCCAATTTAACGTGGCCTCGCCGCAGAATCGAGCTCAGGGACCATGGTGCGAGAGGCGAACGCGTTTGGACCGCTCTGCCACCGACCACCCGCGCAGCACCCTTAGAAAGTGCGATCTCGTTTTAGCCAATCAAATTGCGGAGGAGGTTGGTGACCCGCAGCCAATCAGCAGAGTTGATAACTGATTCTGCCACTTTCTCAGCTACCTCGGCGCCCAGAGGGAGACAAGCGCAGCCCAGGAGCGCTGCGACCGTCTGGAGGAGCAGCTTGCCATGCGGGACAGCAGCCTGCGCCTCGCCGAGGACAAGCTGCGCCACATGCTGGATCAGCGCGATCTAGATGCCGACAGCAGCGCCGAGAGGTGCGAACTGGCCGACCGGACCGACGAGTTGCGCTTCGAGTTGGACGAGGCGCGAACCGAATTGGCTCGCTGTCAGCAGCGAGAACGCCTGCACGAGGAGCACAGCAGCCGACTGTCTGCCACTGTTGACCGCCTACTGGAGGAGAGCAACGAACGGCTTCAGCAGCACCTGGCGGAGAAGATGGCCAGCCTGGCTGAGCGAGGCCAGCTCGGTGGAGAGCTTGAGATAACCCGCGGCCAGCTTGAGGAGGCCAGATCGGAGCGGGAACGCCTGCTGGGCGAGGTTGAGCGACTAAGAGGCGAGGCTCAACGGTTGAGGTCGGCGGCCAGACGTTCCGCGGCCGGCGCTGTCGGTGGCGGCGGCTCGTCCAGCGTGTCGCCATCGGCCACCGCCGCAGCCGCATCGGCCGCTGACAGTAAAATGGCAGCGGTGGCAACGGAGGCCGTAACAGCGGAGTATGACCGACTGGCCCAGCAGAGGGTGCTGCACAGCGTGCAACAGGTGAGTACTCGGGGTTAGAATATGAATAGGACTATTTATATTATTTTATTTTATCGACAAAATCCAAAGCTCAAAAACCAAAACAGTTTAATTTGAATCATAGCAGGAGTCGCATGTAGATCCAGTGCAGAATAGTATAAAATCTAGAATTGCAGCAGAAATCCAAAATAAAATTTGTTGCTTATATCGCCGGGCAATCTTCATAGGTAGAATCGCAGGTAGAATCGAAGAAGCGCAGGTAGAATCAAAGAATCACAGGTGGAATCAAAGAATTGCAGTTAGAATCAAAGAATCGAAGGTAGAATCACAGGTAGAATTAAGGAATCGTAGGTAGAATTGCAGGTAGAATCGAAGAATCGCAGGTAGAATCAAAGAATTGCAGTTAGAATCAAAGAATCGAAGGTAGAATCACAGGTAGAATCGAAGAATCGCAGGTAGAGTCGAAGAATCGCAGGTAGAATCGCAGGTGGAATCAAAGAATCGCAGGTAGAATCGCAGGTGGAATCGAAGAATCGCAGTTAGAGTCAAAGAATCGCAGGTAGAGTCGAAGAATCGCAGGTAGAATCGCAGGTAGAATCGAAGAATCGCAGGTAGAGTCGAAGAATCGCAGGTAGAGTCGAAGAATCGCAGGTAGAGTCGAAGAATCGCAGGTAGAGTCGAAGAATCGCAGGTAGAGTCAAAGAATCGCAGGTAGAATTGCAGGTAGAATCGAAGAATCGCAGGTAGAATCAAAGAATTGCAGTTAGAATCAAAGAATCGAAGGTAGAATCACAGGTAGAATCGAAGAATCGCAGGTAGAGTCGAAGAATCGCAGGTAGAATCGCAGGTGGAATCAAAGAATCGCAGGTAGAATCGCAGGTGGAATCGAAGAATCGCAGTTAGAGTCAAAGAATCGCAGGTAGAGTCGAAGAATCGCAGGTAGAATCGCAGGTAGAATCGAAGAATCGCAGGTAGAGTCGAAGAATCGCAGGTAGAGTCGAAGAATCGCAGGTAGAGTCGAAGAATCGCAGATAGAGTCGAAGAATCGCAGGTAGAGTCAAAGAATCGCAGGTAGAGTCGAAGAATCGCAGGTAGAATCGCAGGTGGAATCGAAGAATCGCAGGTAGAGTCGAAGAATCGCAGGTAGAGTCGAAGAATCGCAGGTAGAGTCGAAGAATCGCAGGTAGAATCGCAGGTGGAATCGAAGAATCGCAGGTAGAATTGCAGGTAGAGTCGAAGAATCGCAGGTAGAATCGCAGGTGGAATCGAAGAATCGCAGATAGAGTCGAAGAATCGCAGGTGGAATCGAAGAATCGCAGATAGAGTCGAAGAATCGCAGATAGAGTCGAAGAATCGCAGGTAGAATCGCAGGTGGAATCGAAGAATCGCAGGTAGAATTGCAGGTAGAGTCGAAGAATCGCGGGTAGAATCGCAGGTGGAATCGAAGAATCGCAGGTAGAGTCGAAGAATCGCAGGTAGAATCGCAGGTGGAGTCGAAGAATCGCAGATAGAATCGAAAAATTGTGGGTAGAATGGCAGTTAGAATCGAAGAATCGCATGCTTATATGGTACTTTAACTTCAGTAACTATAACTCATAACTCATTTATGAGTATAGTTATACACATTTTTTTTTCTTTTAAACTTGGCATGATAATATTTTTCATTTTAAATTGTCTGTTTGCAAATTCGTTGTAACGAGCTAAAACTGTGTTGAGAATTTGATTTAATAGTTCGAACGGAACGTTACTTTCTATTCTAAATTATTAAATATCTTTCGATTTTTTGTCGTTCACTATGCAACCTATCTTAAAGTACTTAAAATACGGACTTTTTTAGTTCCTCTAAAATTAAGCCTCTATAAACTCCCGTAAAAACTTAAAAACGTTCTTTAAACGCCACTGCAGCAGCAGCAGCAGCAGCCAATGTCCGGGCCAGCTGCCATAGACGATGAGGCTTTGAGTGCCATGGATGACTCAGCCTACGAGTATTTTCAGCAGCAGCAGCAGCAGCATCGGCTGCAGTTGCTTAGACGCATTCAGCAAGGATATTATCCCGAATCAGCTGTGCTAAGCAGGTCGTCAATGATGACCACCACTGTTGAAGAACTCGACGAGGATATCGCGGAAGAAGCTGAGGTGTCGTCACGATGATGTTTTTCTCTGCCTCTGGCGACTGAGGCCTTAGGTTTCCGTGTGGTGTACTTTTGTTACCTAGCGACGCATCTGATTTATCCCTAAAATTAGTTATTTAACAATGAAAACACCACGGGTGTATTTCAAATGCCCACTGCCCACTTCACAATAGCTCCGAAACCGAATGATCGATTTTCGTAAAATTCCACCTTACGGATCATCATTTTCCGTCTTTTACAATACATTTAACAAATCTTGATTTTTAGATAGATAGATAGATAGATTGCAGCTATTGCGCGGCGCATCTAAAGCCTGTGTACAAACTGTTCAGTCCGTGGACTGTGAAAGCCGTTTCACTAAAACAAATTACTAACCAGCTAATGCTGCTGCAATGACTAACTAAATAGTTTAACAATTCGTCATTTTCGTTATTTTATAGTCACAATACTTTTCTCATACCGAAATTTATTCCAATGTCCGTGATGCCGCATTTCCGACTCAGCTGCAAAAATATCTTGTTATAGCTTATATTTGCCTACTTACAGTAGTTTAAGTGAAAATAATTATTTGTTTGCATTTCCTCAGGCATTTGATCCAGTCCCGATAGCTTCGTCAGCTAGTGCTGCAACGGACGGCACCTACCGTCAGCAACAGCAGCAGCAGCAGCCGCCGCAGCAGGATGTTCACTCCCTGACGCTGATTATTCAGCAACAGCTGGACGCCATCAACAATGAGATTCGCCTCATTCAGGAGGAGAAGGAGACCACTGAGCAGCGCGCTGAAGAGCTGGAATGTCGAGTTGGCAGCGGCACGAATCTGCAAAGTCAGCAGCTGCTGACCGCGACTTCGTCAGCTGCCGCCTCCGCCGCAGCGCCTCTGACATCGTCAGTAGCCCGCAGCTCGGCTTCAGCAGCTTCGTCCAGGGCTACAGCGGCGGGCTACTCTGGACAGTACTTCGGGGTGAGAACTGTTCTGTGTGCGCTTCTTTGATGCCTGCCCTGACTGTGTCTGTTTCCCAGTATTTATTGCTGTTGGAATTCAACTAGCCAACTAGTTGACTAGTTGAACTACCTTAATGATAATAATAATTGGTGGAGGGCTGCGGGCAATGGCACATCATTTGGTGACACTAGACCCGCAGCAATCGAGTACGGATTCTGCCCATTTCGCAGACTCCTGAGCACACACGCACACAGATACTGTACGCAGGCATACCCTCACAAATGTGTGTACATCTGCCCTGACTTTCTCATCGTCAGGCATTGAACACTCCCACTGTGCCTTGGAGGTTGGCCCTCAAGGGCGTAAATTGCACGACAAGCCCCCAAGCCTTCTCTCCGCGGCTGCGCCCCAAATAAATGTGGCCTCGCCGTGGAATCGAACTTAGGGACCTTGGTGCGAGAGGCAAACGCGATAACCGCTCTGCTACCGACCCCCCTCAATAGCTTCCTTACTTAAAAGGCTTAAATCAAATTTGTTTAAAAAACGCAGAAAATTCAGCTGTTTAGCCGAGCCGCGTCGGCACCGCATCTGGCGGACTCCGAGGAACCGCTGCGGCACCCGTGCTCCCATCCAGCTTATTTGCCTTCCTATATTCCATCGAATTGTCACCATTCTCGCACTCAACAGCAGGTTGGCGCTGATACCAGTTAAAATTTCTTAACTAAATTTCATTCGCTAGTGGCCAGTGATTGTACTCTTTTGTTGCTTAGAAATTTCTTTGCTAAATGCAAAAATTTTTTTTCATAGTTTTAAGGGGACTAATGTGACATTTAGGACTGCACTACCCCCTCTGTGACATTTAGGACTGCACTACCCCCTCTGTGACATTTAGGACTGCACTACCCCCTCTGTGACATTTAGGACTGCACTACCCCCTCTGTGATATTTAGGACTGCACTACCCCCTCTGTGACATTTAGGACTGCACTACCCCCTCTGTGACATTTAGGACTGCACTACCCCCTCTGTGACATTTAGGACTGCACTACCCCCTCTGTGACATTTAGGACTGCACTACCCCCTCTGTGACATTTAGGACTGCACTACCCCCTCTGTGATGTTTAGGACTGCACTACCCCCTCTGTGATATTTAGGACTGCACTACCCCCTCTGTGATATTTAGGACTGCACTACCCCCTCTGTGACATTTAGGACTGCACTACCCCCTCTGTGACATTTAGGACTGCACTACCCCCTCTGTGATATTTAGGACTGCACTACCCCCTCTGTGACATTTAGGACTGCACTACCCCCTCTGTGATATTTAGGACTGCACTACCCCCTCTGTGACATTTAGGACTGCACTACCCCCTCTGTGACATTTAGGACTGCACTACCCCCTCTGTGACATTTAGGACTGCACTACCCCCTCTGTGATATTTAGGACTGCACTACCCCCTCTGTGACATTTAGGACTGCACTACCCCCTCTGTGACATTTAGGACTGCACTACCCCCTCTGTGACATTTAGGACTGCACTACCCCCTCTGTGACATTTAGGACTGCACTACCCCCTCTGTGATGTTTAGGACTGCACTACCCCCTCTGTGACATTTAGGACTGCACTACCCCCTCTGTGATATTTAGGACTGCACTACCCCCTCTGTGATATTTAGGACTGCACTACCCCCTCTGTGACATTTAGGACTGCACTACCCCCTCTGTGACATTTAGGACTGCACTACCCCCTCTGTGACATTTAGGACTGCACTACCCCCTCTGTGACATTTAGGACTGCACTACCCCCTCTGTGATATTTAGGACTGCACTACCCCCTCTGTGATATTTAGGACTGCACTACCCCCTCTGTGATATTTAGGACTGCACTACCCCCTCTGTGATATTTAGGACTGCACTACCCCCTCTGTGATGTTTAGGACTGCACTACCCCCTCTGTGACATTTAGGACTGCACTACCCCCTCTGTGATATTTAGGACTGCACTACCCCCTCTGTGACATTTAGGACTGCACTACCCCCTCTGTGACATTTAGGACTGCACTACCCCCTCTGTGATATTTAGGACTGCACTACCCCCTCTGTGATATTTTGGACTGCACTACCCCCTCTGTGATGTTTAGGACTGCACTACCCCCTCTGTGATATTTAGGACTACACTACCCCCTCTGTGACATTTAGGACTGCACTACCCCCTCTGTGACATTTAGGACTGCACTACCCCCTCTGTGACATTTAGGACTGCACTACCCCCTCTGTGACATTTAGGACTGCACTACCCCCTCTGTGACATTTAGGACTGCACTACCCCCTCTGTGATATTTAGGACTGCACTACCCCCTCTGTGATATTTAGGACTGCACTACCCCCTCTGTGATATTTAGGACTGCACTACCCCCTCTGTGATATTTAGGACTGCACTACCCCCTCTGTGATGTTTAGGACTGCACTACCCCCTCTGTGACATTTAGGACTGCACTACCCCCTCTGTGATATTTAGGACTGCACTACCCCCTCTGTGACATTTAGGACTGCACTACCCCCTCTGTGACATTTAGGACTGCACTACCCCCTCTGTGATATTTAGGACTGCACTACCCCCTCTGTGATATTTTGGACTGCACTACCCCCTCTGTGATATTTAGGACTGCACTACCCCCTCTGTGATATTTAGGACTGCACTACCCCCTCTGTGACATTTAGGACTGCACTACCCCCTCTGTGACATTTAGGACTGCACTACCCCCTCTGTGATGTTTAGGACTGCACTACCCCCTCTGTGACATTTAGGACTGCACTACCCCCTCTGTGATATTTAGGACTGCACTACCCCCTCTGTGACATTTAGGACTGCACTACCCCCTCTGTGACATTTAGGACTGCACTACCCCCTCTGTGACATTTAGGACTGCACTACCCCCTCTGTGACATTTAGGACTGCACTACCCCCTCTGTGACATTTAGGACTGCACTACCCCCTCTGTGACATTTAGGACTGCACTACCCCCTCTGTGATGTTTAGGACTGCACTACCCCCTCTGTGACATTTAGGACTGCACTACCCCCTCTGTGATATTTAGGACTGCACTACCCCCTCTGTGACATTTAGGACTGCACTACCCCCTCTGTGACATTTAGGACTGCACTACCCCCTCTGTGACATTTAGGACTGCACTACCCCCTCTGTGACATTTAGGACTGCACTACCCCCTCTGTGACATTTAGGACTGCACTACCCCCTCTGTGATGTTTAGGACTGCACTACCCCCTCTGTGACATTTAGGACTGCACTACCCCCTCTGTGATATTTAGGACTACACTACCCCCTCTGTGACATTTAGGACTGCACTACCCCCTCTGTGACATTTAGGACTGCACTACCCCCTCTGTGATATTTAGGACTGCACTACCCCCTCTGTGATATTTAGGACTGCACTACCCCCTCTGTGACATTTAGGACTGCACTACCCCCTCTGTGACATTTAGGACTGCACTACCCCCTCTGTGACATTTAGGACTGCACTACCCCCTCTGTGACATTTAGGACTGCACTACCCCCTCTGTGATGTTTAGGACTGCACTACCCCCTCTGTGACATTTAGGACTGCACTACCCCCTCTGTGATATTTAGGACTGCACTACCCCCTCTGTGATATTTAGGACTGCACTACCCCCTCTGTGACATTTAGGACTGCACTACCCCCTCTGTGACATTTAGGACTGCACTACCCCCTCTGTGACATTTAGGACTGCACTACCCCCTCTGTGACATTTAGGACTGCACTACCCCCTCTGTGATATTTAGGACTGCACTACCCCCTCTGTGACATTTAGGACTGCACTACCCCCTCTGTGACATTTAGGACTGCACTACCCCCTCTGTGACATTTAGGACTGCACTACCCCCTCTGTGACATTTAGGACTGCACTACCCCCTCTGTGACATTTAGGACTGCACTACCCCCTCTGTGATGTTTAGGACTGCACTACCCCCTCTGTGACATTTAGGACTGCACTACCCCCTCTGTGATATTTAGGACTGCACTACCCCCTCTGTGACATTTAGGACTGCACTACCCCCTCTGTGACATTTAGGACTGCACTACCCCCTCTGTGATATTTAGGACTGCACTACCCCCTCTGTGATATTTAGGACTGCACTACCCCCTCTGTGACATTTAGGACTGCACTACCCCCTCTGTGACATTTAGGACTGCACTACCCCCTCTGTGACATTTAGGACTGCACTACCCCCTCTGTGACATTTAGGACTGCACTACCCCCTCTGTGATGTTTAGGACTGCACTACCCCCTCTGTGACATTTAGGACTGCACTACCCCCTCTGTGATATTTAGGACTGCACTACCCCCTCTGTGACATTTAGGACTGCACTACCCCCTCTGTGACATTTAGGACTGCACTACCCCCTCTGTGACATTTAGGACTGCACTACCCCCTCTGTGACATTTAGGACTGCACTACCCCCTCTGTGACATTTAGGACTGCACTACCCCCTCTGTGATGTTTAGGACTGCACTACCCCCTCTGTGACATTTAGGACTGCACTACCCCCTCTGTGATATTTAGGACTGCACTACCCCCTCTGTGACATTTAGGACTGCACTACCCCCTCTGTGACATTTAGGACTGCACTACCCCCTCTGTGATATTTAGGACTGCACTACCGCCTCTGTGATATTTAGGACTGCACTACCCCCTCTGTGACATTTAGGACTGCACTACCCCCTCTGTGACATTTAGGACTGCACTACCCCCTCTGTGACATTTAGGACTGCACTACCCCCTCTGTGACATTTAGGACTGCACTACCCCCTCTGTGATGTTTAGGACTGCACTACCCCCTCTGTGACATTTAGGTTTACCGCTCTACTCCCTCTGTGACATTTAGGTTTACCGCTCTACTCCCTCTGTGACATTTAGGTTTACCGCTCTACCCCCTCTGTGATATTTAGGTTTACCGCTGTACCCCCTCTGTGATATTTAGGTTTACCGCTGTACCCACTCTTTGATATGCAGACTTCTCCGCCATTGTAAGCCTCAAAAAGAGAACTAAAATCTACTCAATTTTCTTCAGTTTTCTTACTTAATGCTCAGTGTACATGTGTTAACAACAGCCAAATGAGCAGCATAGTGTTATGTTCTCAATTTTATTTGGTTCGCCCAGCTTAATGTGCCAACTAAATGGCCTCGTCTGCTTATCAAACGTGTAATAATATGTAAATCATTCCTATCATCCATAGATAATGCTCTTTATTTAAACTCGTGCGCATCTAACACCTCTACAGACCCGCCCTTCATCAGCAACGCCTCACCAGCAGCAGCAGCAGCAGCAGCAGCAGCAAGAGCTTCGTTGGACTCCCGCAGTCAGTCTGAATGACGGGTAAGATTTTGAGCACGTTGAATTTATAGTCTTAGGATGCTCTGAGTGTGTGTGCCAGCATCTGGCACAGCATTTGGTGACACCAGCCCTGCAGCCAGCGCAGACTCCTGAGCACACGCGCACACAGTTACCGTACGCAGGCACACACTCACACAGGTGTGTACATATCACCTGACTTTCTGATTGTCTGGCAGTGTACACTCTCACTGTGCCTTGGAGGTTGGCCCTCAAGGGCGTAAATTGCACGATAAGCCCCCAAGTCTTCTCTCCGCGGCTGCGCCCCAATTGAATGCGGCCTCGAGAGGCAAACGCGTTAGACCGATCTGCCACTCACCCCCATAACTCAGTCCATAAATAACCCGCTGACTCCGCCACTTGTCTCAATCTAGCCTCACTGCCCGGCCAGTCTCAGCTGTCCATCAGTACACATCGCTGCCGCCACCGCCACCGCCTAGGAATGAGCAGGCTGCTAGGCAACTGTTGCTATGGCAACAGAGCCGCATTTCACATTTCCCATATCAGCAAGGGTAAATGAATAGGGCATTGCCACTGACTGCATGGCTTGCAATGATAAAGATCAGACAATAACATTATGGTGTATCTAACAGATTACAACGGCTAGTGTTTCATTTTGGTTTGCATATTTACTAAGCATGTAAAATATAAGTTTAAAAAATATGCGCATCTGGCTACTTATCAATAAGTAGCGAATTAGCAGTTTTTTTATTAACAGGAATGCTTCATAATAAAAATTTTCTTCAAGACTCGTGACCTAATCTAATTGAGATAAGTTTGTTTTATTTAAATGTTAAACAGCCAACGCTACGAGTCGCAGCAACAGCAGCAGCAGCAGACGTTGCAACATCGGCCCATTAATCAACAGTCGCCAACATCTTCCGCCTCGGGCAGTCAGGAATCATTGCGCCAAGCTTTTCTAGCATCTCCACCAGTTCCTCAACAGCAGTTTCAGCAGCAGCAGCAGCAGCAGCAGCAGCAGCAGCAGCAGCAGCAGCAGAGACGAAAGCCCAACTCACTGATGGGTCGAATCTTCTTCAAGCGCGGCGGCAGCGGTGCCGCCGTCATTGCAGAATCGCCCACCGGCAGCCTCGCTGGGTCACCTGGCTCTGCAGCCTTCAACCACCAGCCGGCGGCCGTCTCCATGCAGCACTACCAGAGCCTGCCGAGGACTGCCAGCGATTGGCGCGACTCCCCCGTGTCCATTGGTGCGTGCCAATGCTAGTATCCAGGCTAGTATCTGGGCTAGTATCTAGGCTAGTATCTAGGCTAGTATCTAGGCTAGTATCTAGGCTAGTATCTATGCTAGTATCTAGGCTAGTATCTATGCTAGTATCTAGGCTAGTATCTGGGCTAGTATCTAGGCTAGTATCTAGGCTAGTATCTAGGCTAGTATCTAGGCTAGTATCTAGGCTAGTATCTAGGCTAGTATCTAGGCTAGTATCTAGGCTAGTATCTAGGCTAGTATCTAGGCTAGTATCTAGGCTAGTATCTAGGATGAAATCTCGGAGATAACACCAAGAGAACTGCACCACTGTATCAGGATGACCTCATTCACGCAATTTCAGGTGCCAGCCATGCTCCATCTCCGTTCGACTCAGCCTCCTCGACGATGTCCGTTCGGCCGTCGTCAACCGTTTCAACAGTCATTGCGCAGAGTCCGCACGACTTCCTCGGACAGAAGGCGGAAGACAGGAGAAGACGGAAAAAGTTAGCAAAACAACCTTTAAACCTTCCCAGATCCTCAGGTTGAGCTCTTAACCTTCCCAGATCCCCAGATTAGGCTACCTGCCTTCCCAGATCCTCATGTTAAGATCCCAACCTTCCCAAATCCCTAGATTAAGCTACCAACCTTCCCAAATCCCCAGATTAAGCTACCAACCTTCCCAAATCCCTAGATTAAGCTACCAACCTTCCCAAATCCCCAGATTAAGCTACCAACCTTCCCAGATCCTCATGTTAAGATCCCAACCTTCCCAAATCCCCAGATTAAGCTACCAACCTTCCCAAATCCCCAGATTAAGCTACCAACCTTCCCAAATCCCTAGATTAAGCTACCAACCTTCCCAGATCATCATGTTAAGATCCCAACCTTCCCAGATCCCCAGATTAAGCTACCAACCTTCCCAAATCCCCAGATTAAGCTACCAACCTTCCCAAATCCCCAGATTAAGCTACTTACCTTCCCAGATCCCCAGATTAAGCTACCTGCCTTCCCAGATCCTCATGTTGAGATCCCAAACTTCCCAGATCCTCGGGTTAAGCTGCCAAGCATTCCCAGTGTCCCTAAAGCCAGACTGCCCAGTTCTAGCAGATACCGACGCACCCACTCGTCACACTCAGGGAGGAGCTGCTGGAGTCGGTGATGCGCGAGCGGACCAGCTTCGCCCAGTGGAGCGGGCCAACTGTGGTGGCCTGGCTGGAGCTCCGTGTCGGCATGCCGGACTGGTACGTTGCTGCCTGCCGAGCGAACGTGAAATCCGGTGCCATCATGGCCGGTCTGTCTGACCAGGAGATTCAGCGCGAGATCGGCATCTCGAATCCGCTGCACCGGCTAAAACTGCGCCTGGCCGTACAGGAGATGCTAGCCATCACCGGGCCGCAGGCGCCGACTTTGGCTGCCGGAGCCGACTCGCTGGCCGGGAATCCAGTCAGTGGACTCATGGGACACGACTGGGTTGGCAACTACTGGCTGCCCAGCTTGGGACTGGCCCAGTACCGCTCGGCCTTCATGGAGTGCCTAGTTGATGCCAGGATGCTGCCCAGACTGGGCAAGAAGGAGCTGCGCACCCACCTGAGAATGACGGACGCATTTCATCGCGACTCGTTCGCCTGCGGCCTCCGGGCCCTGCAGCTGCTCGGCTTCGACCGGGAGGAATTGGAGGCTCGTCGAGAGGCCTGCGAGAATGTCGATACTGGTTAGTTAGACGCCCGACTGGCCCTGCAGTGCCTGTGGGGGCAGCACTGCATGTGCTTGACCAATAGACCAGTGGACGATTTAACAGTAGAAGTCGAAGCGTCAAGATATTCAATGATTCTGACACAAGGTCCATAGCTACACCTGAGTACGCAAATCAGTATTCTTCACATCCGGTGCTATAAAGGGCGTTATTAAATAGTGTTGTACTTCGTACTCCAGAATCCCGGGAAAGTTGCGCTTTAGAGGTTCCGGGTACAGTTCATCCTAGCTACTACACGTACAAGTCGTGTCCACCAATTTTAGCAAGGCTTCAGGACACACGGACGGTCCCCGCTACGGCTCCCGAAATAAATCAGTCGAGGCCGCGACTTATTTTAATTACTACTGAGTCTCGGTTTCGCCTGGCGTGTCTGGCTGGCAATGTATTTTCATCACGTGTGGATAGGTTGCACTGGTCTTCGCAGTGATAATGTTTTGGCAGCGTTTTTAGGGGCCCACGTTTTCATAGAGCCAAATAGGGTTAATGCCACGAGTCACCTGGGCCGGGGTGGGTACCCAAACCAACCCCTCGACCCCCGCCCCACCACCCCAACCCAGCCACCCACTGGCCAATCACGGCGCAGCTGGGGGGAGGGCAGCCCTTGTCTAGAGGGCTAGACAGGGCGGCTCAACCAATCAGCGCGCATCAAAATCAAAATCAAAACAGCTGTTGTGTCCACGAGACGGGCCAGCCGGCTTCGCCTCTCGCTCAGGACGAGCAGGGAGGTTCAGCACTTCCGTCCTACTATGTGTCGGCCTTCTGTCGCACTAGACGCACAGGCAGTAAGCCGGCAACCAATGGTCGCAACGAATGCACAGGCCCTGGTGACAAAGTCCTAGTGACCGAACCCGAAAAGACAGAGGTAGAACGACACTTACGTTGGTTAGCAGTTCTGGTTTGCGCTCGGCAGAGCTGGCTGAGTTGATGTATTTTCCAGAGTAGGCTGTGGTTGGAGTGCTCAAACAAAACCAAAACAGTCTCGCCAGAGGGGAACGAGCGCGCGCACGCCAATAAATAATACCTGCTCACCCAGGGGGGGGCTAAGCTGCAGGGTAGACAAACAGCATGAGAGAGAACTAGTTGCAGCCTTGCCAATCACGCAGGGTCAATGAGACAACTGGGCGAGACGCGAACCAATGAGAGGGCAGGAACGAGAGATAACAAATAACCGGGGTACGCAAACGTCTTGGCTCAACCAATCAGACGCCAGGAGTGAGAGAAATTGGTAGGCAGGCAGGCGCAGGGGGTAAGCGACTCAAAGTTCAACGCGACAGTGAAAGTGCACCGAAAAATACAGTACATAGAAAACTATTAAATCACAACACAGCTAACAAAGGCCAAACGGGCTTTCCTGATAACAAGAAAAGCCTTTTGGCCTCATCGTACCGAATGCTGCGTGGGCGGGCAGGGTGTCTACACGGACACAACAAAGGCTTGGCATTCTCTGTCTTGTCTTCTCTGTGGCATCTCTATAATATACCTTGCCTGTGCTTCTGCCTAGTAAAATTGTGTAGAGTGCTTTGTCTTATGGTCTAGGATTTTATCAAATAGTTCTCAACTAATATTTAAGTGGACTACGCAATTTGATGCTGAATTTTTTTACAAGAAATTTGTTTTCATTTTGTATTTAACTTGCTTTTAATAGTCTATTTAGTGTTTTATATTCTTGGCAGATCGTTCAAGATAGACGAGGCAGGGTTTAAAAGTACACGGCGAGGCAGTCTTTAAAAGTACACGACGAAGCAGCCTTTAAAAGTACACGACGAGGCAGCCTTTAAAAGTACAAAGCGAGGCAGAGAGAGGGAGCTAAACTCTCCAGCCAATCCGCGATTGAGATCGGGGTAGAACTTGGGGGAGAGCCAAACAGACAGCCAATCAATTTAAACCACTTTCTGTGTGCACAAGTCCCATGCCATCTCTGATTCGATGCAGATCTGCTAGTCTGGTCAAGCGATCGTGTCTATCGCTGGCTTAGCCGCATCGGATTGGCTTTCACGAGTGAACACTCGTCATCAGCTGCTGCTTCGACCGCCTCCGCCACCTCTGCCGGATCGACCTCCGGGCCAGCGGCCATGCACCAGCATCCGCTGCAGGAGTCTGGCGTCCACGGCGCCCTCCTGCTTCTGGACGAGAGCTTCGCCTGGTCTAGCCTGGCGCTGCTGCTTCAGCTACCTCCGGCTGGCGCGTCACCAGCCAGACAGTTGCTGGAGCGCGAATTCAACCAGCTGGTTGGTCGTGAGCGATCTCGACACCGACAGCTGCTGCAGCGGGCAATGCAGCAGCAGCAGCAGCAGTAGCAGTAGTAGTGTTAAAAAACAGTGCTAGATGCAAATTCTATGCTTGTGTAAACTCAAATATACTCAAAATCTTTCTTTATTATTAATTAGACGTCACTGGTTAATCCGCGTTTGGTGCAATAAATAGAAATCAATGTTGGCATTGTATGTTTTTACTAACATACTATACTGGTCTGTGTGTGCTATAAATATTATTTTCACGTTTATTAGTTGACATTTGTGTTTAAGATTTGTGTTTTATTTTCCATCGGTTTGTGTTTATTATGATCCTGTTTATGCTTGTTGTGCAATAGAAAACTTCAATGTGTCACTGTATAATTTTTACTGACTCTTTACCTGCCAATAGGGCAACTGTTATTTTACGTCTTTATAATTGTTGTGATTTAATTCTGGAAACTTGACCATTGCAATGGACTTATCCAATCGAGTTAGCAATGAGCAAAATCTACATTTTCAAGCTTTTTTAGTTTCTGCACATTCGCTCTACCTGTCGTTGCTAAATGATTCATCTGGGGCAAGTCATCTAAAAAATTAATGCTTGTTCCAGTCTAGCCCGAGAATGTACACTCGCTCCCGTCCTGCCCCCGTCTAGCCCGAGAATGTACACTCACTCCCGTCCTGCCCCCGTCTAGCCCGAGAATGTACACTCGCTCCCGTCCTGCCCCCGTCTAGCCCGAGAATGTACACTCGCTACCCGTCCTGCCCCCGTCTAGCCCGAGAATGTACTCTCGCTCCCGTCCTGCCCCCGTCTAGCCCGAGAATGTACACTCACTCCCGTCCTGCCCCCGTCTAGCCCGAGAATGTACACTCGCTCCCGTCCTGCCCCCGTCTAGCCCGAGAATGTACACTCGCTCCCGTCCTGCCCCCGTCTAGCCCGAGAATGCACACTCGCTCCCGTCCTGCCCCCGTCTAGCCCGAGAATGTACACTCGCTCTCAAAAATGCAGCACCAACTCAGCTAATCTACAATTGAGCTCTCAAGTAAAGCATTATTGTGATAAATCACTGTACACTGTTCCTTATTTTTTCTAGTTTTCGTGCCTTCCTAGATCTTGTACTGTAGATAAGTTGACACTGTCAGCTATTTATTAAGGAAAAGCAGTTTGTTTCTAAGCCATGCAAGTGCAATCTTGTTTTTACACGCAGTACCAACGAAAGTATTAAAAGCAATTTATTACTGTTATTACTAGCTTATGAGAGAACTGCTAATCTATGTTAACACATGTTCACTGAAAAAGACTTGCGTTTAATTTTGTTGCACTAGTTTCTTTTTTCTTCTTTTTTTGTTTTCTAATTCGTCCGTGCATTTTTGAGAATTTTAAGCTTTGTCTCAACTACGAAACAATGGTCTCATTGAACAGCTCCTGAGTTTTTACTCCCGGCGCTTGAAGACTTTAGCATGCCGCAGTGAATTTCTAGAGAAAGTCGTCTATTTTAAATGTTCTCTTCTTAAACATTTAGCTTTACTCGTTTACTATTATATATATGTAATAAACGATTGCTATATTTCACGCTAGATATTAAGGCAGTTTTACTTTCGATTTGATATTACACTTTTACAGTATCTTATATTTTTATTACTAGACAAATTTTTTTTGTTTTTTTTAATTGTTTTAGAAATGGCGCCATTGAGAGCCTATATGCTTTGTTATCTACTCGTTAGTAGTAGCTAATATATTCGTTCATTATAATTTGGTCGCTTTCCAGCAAATTTTTGTGACAATTATTTTAAGCAAGCTGTTTAACAAACAATTCTGCATGAATCCTTTCCGTTTTTAACTTCTTTTTTGTATCGGTTTGTTAATAATAAAAACAATATTATAACATTAATAATTTACTACACATACACAGCCCCAGCTATTGCGCGGCGCATCTGAAGGCTGCGTACAGCCATGCAGTCCATGGACTGGGGGACCGCCCAACCCACCCTAAATTATCCGGGGTAATGCTGGTACCCAGTTAACAGCTGGGTGAACTGAAGCAATGCAAAATTAATTAGTCTCTTGCTAAAGGACACAAATTATTCCAGTGGAGTCAGGAATCGAACCCCCGACCTTCAAGTCGTGAGTCCGACGCCAACGCAAGGTTACAACGAGTCCTTGCCACGAGTCAAGCGATTTTACAGCAATAAAATGAATTGAGTCCATACGCAAGCTGTCTCACCCACCCATGCAGCAGTCTAAAATTAGACCAACCAGCGTCAGGCAGGTAAGCAGCTCAGATTTCAATTCGTTATTGCTTCTGTAGGCAATTCCTCATGACTTGAACGGTCAATGCGTTTGGTTTGGCTGTAGCAATCATTCCTACAGTGCGAGCCACTTTTAATGAGGGAAAGCTTATACCTAGCTACCTAGCTCGCTGTTTTGCTAACATACTCGTATACCACCTGCCCTGCAATTTGACCCAACCCTAAAAGTCCCTGCTACATCGATAGAATCTGTTTGAAACCGGGATTTGATGTTGAAATTGATCTTATGCATGGCCAATACTTTGCCACAATGTCTCACGTTATCATCTTTATTAGATACCATCCCGGAACCATTATCTGATCCCACACCTGCAATCACCATCTGATCCCACACCTGAAATCACCATCTGATCCCACACCTGTAATCACCATCTGATCCCACACCTGTAATCACCATCTGATCCCACACCTGCAATCACCATCTGATCCCACACCTGCAATCACCATCTGATAACACACCTGCAATCACCATCTGATCCCACACCTGTAAAAAAACACCATCTGATCCCACACCTGCAATCACCATCTGATGACACACCTGTAATCACCATCTGATGACACACCTGTAATCACCATCTGATCCCACACCTGTAATCACCATCTGATACCACACCTGTAATCACCATCTGATACCACACCTGTAATCACCATCTGATGACACACCTGTAATCACCATCTGATGACACACCTGTAATCACCATCTGATGACACACCTGTAATCACCATCTGATGACACACCTGTAATCACCATCTGATGACACACCTGTAATCACCATCTGATGACACACCTTTAATCACCATCTGATGACACACCTGTAATCACCATCTGATGACACACCTGTAATCACCATCTGATGACACACCTGTAATGCACCATCTGATACCACACCTGTAATCACCATCTGATGACACACCTTTAATCACCATCTGATGACACACCTGTAATCACCATCTGATCCCACACCTGTAATCACCATCTGATGACATACCTGTAATCACCATCTGATGACACACCTGTAATCACCATCTGATGACACACCTGTAATCACCATCTGATGACACACCTGTAATCACCATCTGATGACACACCTGTAATCACCATCTGATGACACACCTGTAATCACCATCTGATGACACACCTTTAATCACCATCTGATGACACACCTGTAATCACCATCTGATGACTCACACCTGTAATCACCATCTGATGACACACCTGTAATCACCATCTGATGACACACCTGTAATCACCATCTGATGACACACCTGTAATCACCATCTGATACCACACCTGTAATCACCATCTGATACCACACCTTTAATCACCATCTGATGACACACCTGTAATCACCATCTGATACCACACCTGTAATCACCATCTGATACCACACCTGTAATCACCATCTGATGACACACCTGTAATCACCATCTGATCCCATACCTGCAATCACCATCTGATGACACACCTGTAATCACCATCTGATGACACACCTGTAATCACCATCTGATACCACACCTGTAATCACCATCTGATGACACACCTGTAATCACCATCTGATACCACACCTGTAATCACCATCTGATACCACACCTGTAATCACCATCTGATGACACACCTGTAATCACCATCTGATACCACACCTGTAATCACCATCTGATGACACACCTGTAATCACCATCTGATGACACACCTGTAATCACCATCTGATGACACACCTGTAATCACCATCTGATGACACACCTGTAATCACCATCTGATGACACACCTGTAATCACCATCTGATGACACACCTGTAATCACCATCTGATGACACACCTGTAATCACCATCTGATGACACACCTGTAATCACCATCTGATCCCACACCTGTAATCACCATCTGATGACACACCTGTAATCACCATCTGATGACACACCTGTAATCACCATCTGATGACACACCTTTAATCACCATCTGATGACACACCTGTAATCACCATCTGATGACACACCTGGAATCACCATCTGATGACACACCTGTAATCACCATCTGATGACACACCTGTAATCACCATCTGATGACACACCTGGAATCACCATCTGATGACACACCTGTAATCACCATCTGATGACACACCTGTAATCACCATCTGATGACACACCTGGAATCACCATCTGATGACACACCTGTAATCACCATCTGATGACACACCTGTAATCACCATCTGATGACACACCTGTAATCACCATCTGATGACACACCTGTAATCACCATCTGATGACACACCTGTAATCACCATCTGATGACACACCTGTAATCACCATCTGATGACACACCTGTAATCACCATCTGATGACACACCTGTAATCACCATCTGATGACATACCTGTAATCACCATCTGATGACACACCTGTAATGCACCATCTGATACCACACCTGTAATCACCATCTGATGACACACCTTTTATCACCATCTGATGACACACCTGTAATCACCATCTGATGACACACCTGTAATCACCATCTGATGACACACCTGTAATCACCATCTGATGACACACCTGTAATCACCATCTGATGACATACCTGTAATCACCATCTGATGACACACCTGGAATCACCATCTGATGACACACCTGTAATCACCATCTGATGACACACCTGTAATCACCATCTGATGACACACCTGGAATCACCATCTGATGACACACCTGTAATCACCATCTGATGACACACCTGTAATCACCATCTGATGACACACCTGGAATCACCATCTGATGACACACCTGTAATCACCATCTGATGACACACCTGTAATTACCATCTGATGACACACCTGGAATCACCATCTGATGACACACCTGTAATCACCATCTGATGACACACCTTTAATCACCATCTGATGACACACCTGTAATCACCATCTGATGACACACCTGTAATCACCATCTGATGACACACCTGTAATCACCATCTGATGACACACCTGTAATCACCATCTGATGACACACCTGTAATCACCATCTGATGACACACCTGTAATCACCATCTGATGACACACCTGTAATCACCATCTGATGACACACCTGTAATGCACCATCTGATACCACACCTGTAATCACCATCTGATGACACACCTTTAATCACCATCTGATGACACACCTGTAATCACCATCTGATGACACACCTGTAATCACCATCTGATGACACACCTGTAATCACCATCTGATGACACACCTGTAATCACCATCTGATGACATACCTGTAATCACCATCTGATGACACACCTGGAATCACCATCTGATGACACACCTGTAATCACCATCTGATGACACACCTGTAATCACCATCTGATGACACACCTGTAATCACCATCTGATGACATACCTGTAATCACCATCTGATGACACACCTGTAATCACCATCTGATGACACACCTGTAATCACCATCTGATGACACACCTGTAATCACCATCTGATGACACACCTGTAATCACCATCTGATGACACACCTGTAATCACCATCTGATGACACACCTGTAATCACCATCTGATGACACACCTGGAATCGTTTATTTAATTTTCGTTAAATAAAGTATCAAAATAAGAATTTTAGCAACAAAACAAACAGAATGGAAGTTTATAATTGTCTCTTCAATTGAAATTGAACTGTAATGTAAGGGGTCTAGACAGGCACAGGATACAGGGAGAAGAATATGACACTCCTGGATCTAATGATTACCTTTAGGCAGAGGAACTTTGCAACTAGATAGCTAGAAGCAAATTTCTATTGCTGGTCAGTCTCTGGCACTCAAATGCCTGTGAAAGCATCGAAGCGAATAGCCATCAGTTGGGTTTTTGACTTTTTCGGACTTTTTCGGTTTCAAAAAAAAGTTACTTTACGATTTAAACATTTAATATGTCAATAAATATATATAAATATATATGTGTATGTATACATAATAGCAGGAGGGCTGCGGGCAATGGCACATCATGGTGACACATGACCCGCAGCCAGTAAGGGTCGTGACTCCTGAGCACACACGCACACAGATACTGTACGCAGGCACACGCTCACACAGGTGTGTACATCTGCACTGACTTTCTCGTCGTCAGGCAGTGTACACTGTCACTGTGCCTTGGAGGTTGGCCCTCAAGGTCGTTAATTGCACGACAAGCCCCCAAGCCTTCTCTCCGCGGCTGCGCCCCAAATGAATGCGGCCTCGCCACGAAATCGAGCTCGTAGATGCTGCTCCAGTTAGGTTGTAATTGTCACCCAAAACTGCCTGATTGCACGAACTTTCGGAATGACATTCTGATCCGTTCCCAATTTTCAAAATCCCAATTTTTTTTTAATTTCCTGATTTATGCATTTTTTTGTAAATTTCGGGTTTGTAATATTTCACAAATGCTCTAAAATGTAAGATTGGTAAAATTTCGTGCATATGAGATTTCTATGAGATAAACTAGCATGATAAATATGGCACAGTTTTAGAAGATTTCTGACTGTCATTCATTTTTTAATCTGATTTCTAAAGGTTCAACGCCGTAGGTCGATGGCTGCCGGTGCATCGATCACACTGCCTACTGCAGATGCGAGCAGAGAAGGCGAGATAGAAAAAAATGCGAGTCAGCTTTGGAATTTATCTGTGGCTGTGCTGTCAGAATTTTTTAACTCGATTTATCAATATTCACAGTGCCTCCCTAATCCTTAGGCGTTGGTCCGTTGTGCCGATAAGCCTCTAAACAGACAGGCAGGCAGATTCGCAGCGAGAATCAAAAACTGGGAAAGCATTTCTAGGAAAACATATCGGTCAAACGATTTTGTCTGAGATGAAGTCTTGCCCGCGAAATCGAAAAATCAATGCTTAACTACTATGCGTCGTGAGATTTGGACAGGAAAATGTTGGAGAAATTGCTATAGTTGTAGTCTAGAGTGCAATACTTGCGCCAAAACTTTGAAAAAGTTTAGATCTTTTTGTCCTTATTAAAAAGTAAATCAAAGTTCATTTTAACTAATTGAATGCTAAAGCGGTTTCCAATAAAATTACATTATGTTTTCATTACTTATTGGCTGCACATATGTAACTACGCTAATCGTTAATTTAACTTAAACTAAAAAATTCGTTTAGCTTTTTTACGAATCATCTATGCACCGAAGCGATAGTACAAGTATGTTTACGAGTAGAGCTAAATATTATGGCTTAAAATTTAACTTAATAATCCGTTTACAGTCGCAGCCTTGACGGCCAAGGTCAAGGCACAGATAGAATGTCAGGATTAACTTTGGTGTTAGAAAAATAATGAGGTTAATAGGCGAAGCAGATTTTTGATTGGTTTACATTAAAATTAATCTAGATCACAAAAGCTTAGCATCAATACAAATGAACCCAATAAACAATTTAGTTTGTTTTATAAGCTTTCCTTGCATGCTTTGCTATAGTACAGATTCTGTGCATATGCATTATTTAGAACTGGGGCATTGATGTAGCCTTGAGTTTGAGATGGCAGCAGATATTTAAGGAAAACGGGGTGGAATAGCTGATGAGCAGGGGAGTTTGTGACAAAGTGGAGATCATAAAACATTCATTGGGCGGACTCGGAATAGGCTGTGGGATCCGTTGAGAATGGCGCTGATTGACAGCGGCCAAATCCCACAATGCGGGATAACTTCACCCGGTGCACATTTTATGAACCACACAATTACAGGTGCTGCTGCTACATAGCAACTCGGAGAGTCTGCTCAATGTCACGAAAAATCTTCCGGTCTATCCGATAAAACAACTTCCAGGATCACAAAACATTGGAATCGTCGAGATATTCAACGATTCTCGTCGTGGTGTCTGGTGGCAAAAACCAACAATATCTAGGCATAATTTTTCTGCTCCCAAAATTTCATCATGAAACCATGTCGGCAATCATGTTTTATATTGTATTGATTATATTATTTAAGCAATAGGGTTTCGCGTTTTTGGTTTATTCAGAGCAATGTTAGTTGTCCTTGTCACCAATAATCGCTGAATATCTCGACGGCGCTTACGTCGGACGGCTCTGAAAGTTGGTGCATCGTAAAGAGTGATAAATTTTGAGTTAAATCGTGGATTTTCACAAAACTCGGTCATTCGGTTTGGGAGCTATCGTGAATTAGGCAGTTGGGTATTTGAAATATTGGGTATTTGTGGTCTTTCCTCAAGTGGCTGCCAAGTCTCATCATTTGTACAAAGAATTAATAGTCCAGCTATCGATCGAAACTCGAAATGCAGAAAATGAATCTCCGGTTGCATACGTGTAAATAATATCACTGCCATAGTAGGAGTTGTTAAATACTTACTGGAGAGCTGTGGGTACTGACCAATTCGTTTGTGACAGTCGACCCGCAGCCAGAGAGACACGCGCATCACAGATACTGTTCGCAGGCACACACTCACACAGGTGTGTACATATGCATTGACTGTCTTATTATGAGGCAGAGTACATTCTCACTGTGCCTGGCACTGCGGTATGCGGAGCAATTAATGACTGCATCACAACCCTCAGACTCAAAGAGAATCACTACGAGAGAAGCACTTCCGATTTATTCGAAAATTTAGTCTTTGCAGGCCTCGAAGAAAAGAGACAAAGAGACTTATAAATTGAAGGCTCTTACAGATGAAGCGGCGAAGGATGAGGTTGAAAAAATCTGTGATAGAGAGAAGGGGCAGGAATCGTCGGCAGAATGCCCAACAAAGCAACTACAGCAGCAGCAGCAGCAGCAGCAACGTCGAGGGCTGCATCAAATTGCCCCGCACGACCAATTAGACACGAGCGAAGAACGTGCGACCAAACTGAGAAGACAGAACTGAGAAAAAATTATTCGGCAAGACTTTGCGCGGCTGCGAAATTAATTTCCAGTTCCTCCTTGCCCTTATTTTTCTTCTTCAGGCTGCCTAGCCCGATTCCTTCTTGACAGTGGCGGCGGTGATGAGCAGAGAAAGACGAAGTTAATATCGAGCAGGGCCGCTGCTTTCCTCCGAGAGATTTTTTCCCTCTCTGGAGTGACGGGGGCCTGAGGGATGGGGAGAGAGCAAGGGCAGCCGCCTAAAGTGGTACTGAAACTCCCCAATCCGGAGATCCTGCTAACCAATTTGCAGTCTGCCCGCTCGAGCTCTCCTCTAGCCGACTCGCCGGACTTCAAGGGCCCGACGAGTCGCATGAAAATATACGGCCGGCCTTTGCAGACTGCATTATGGCTCAAGCATAACTCCACTCCGCATAGGAAACCAATTAAGCTGCCCTGCTGAGCTGCCTAAAAAGAGAAATCAAGAGAGGCTAATGCGAGAAAGAATTGCTATGAGAATTAACCTGGCACAATGAAGAAATTTAATGCTTTTCAAAGTCGAGATCGCTACAAAAACTAATAGTGCAACCGCACCTGATTCGCGATTCGCAACGACAATAATGAGTACGGAAACGAGTTACAAGCGAACACGAGAACACGAGGGGTGACACTTTTTTCCTCCCGACCAAAATAGACTGGAATAGATATTCCATCTGCACTTTGATGCCATTAATAACGACAGGCAAAAATTTGTGTGGGAATAGCTAGAGAGGGACAGGGGTGGGACAGGCGCGGTAGGGCAGGAATTGACAGCTTTGTGGACTAGTGACAGCTGGATCAATCAATTCTTCGGTCATCGATTGTTAATGGCGTCGACAGGCGGGCTAGAGAATCCGGGTGGGTGGGATGGAGCGGTTGTGACCACACACACACACAGAGAGGCCATTGCTGGATGGTGCTAGCTTACGCGCTTGCTTCTGTCGCAAAAAAACTATTTCTTTTTTCCGTTTTAATCCCGCCTTAAAACTGTCCGTCTTCTTCATCTGTCGATTTTGTAAGCTCGCTTAGAGACTTAATCCGACGGATTACCGACCTCTTTCGCTTGATTGCTAAACTTTTTCAATTTCCAACTCGTTGTTAGAATCGTGTTTTCTGTACAGATTAGCCCATAGACAGTCGCGTAGCCCCATTGGCAGTATCGTCATAAGTGGCTTTTCTACATTCGTGACTAACTCAATTTTAAACTTTCTAATCAAGAAAAGAAAATGAAGATCAATTATTCATGAATGAAGCATTGTTAAAATTCGTTGAAGCAACATGTTTTGCAAGTTATGTTAAAAGAGCAGCATCGGATCTGCTTCCAATAAAAAGTTATCAACATTTTAATGTGAAAAACGTGAAAAGTTCCTGTCTCGCTTGTGCGTTTTTGTGAAAATCAGCGTCTAATACGCTCGTACATTTTCAAGAAACGAAGTGTGCCGTTTATCTTCTTCTAGTGGTCCTTGGGTTTAATGACTATATTTGCCCGAAGTGATCTATAAAAAAACCTCCTATAAATAAAATAAAATTAAAAGTTCTTCTATTATCGTTCTTTGGCAGTCAAGTTTGGCCCATAGACAATTCCAAAAGCTATGAATTGGCCTGGTTGTGAAAACCGCGTACTTTTAATAACACTCCTGTGCTGATTGCAGCCCACAGCGGGCAATAAAAGTGCACAAAGCTAAATTCTATAGCGCTTCCATTCTCTCTACTGGCACTGAGCCTGTAACAATTCAAAAAGTATAGATTGAAATTATAGTTGAACTGATAGTTCAATGAATTAAATATACAGAGAGAGAGAGAGAGAGAGACCGGTGGGAAAGGGAAACGTGACTCTCTCCTACGCCGCAAAGTAGTCTGACTGAGAGGCGAAATGTCAGGCAGAGGGTAGTCCCAGGGATCTTAGATAGAAGTGTAAAGGTTGGTTCCAGTTCAGGCGCTGGGACTGGCACATGCTGCGTGGAAACCTAGAGAGGCCACTTGACCAGCGTGTGGTCTAAATGCGCGCAGAGAAGTAAACACAAAGCAGCACATTCGACTTCTACAACTGCAAATTCAAATCCAACTAATGTTGAGCTATTTTTCGACGAGCTGACCACTTCGGAGAGGATCCGAGAGCTCCAGGCCTTCATCCGGCACGCCGTCAGGATGAAGATTGCAAACGCTGACCCAGCGAACCTGCCTGCTGCTGCTCGCGCGGGATGGACGCACCCCCGGGGCTGAGCCCCTTCTACGAGTATTTTATAAAAAAAACTTAAACAAACTTATTTTTGGGAGAATGTATGAACCGAATGACTGACAAATAAAGGCCGCTAGCAAACTCCAGTGTCGCCAACCGCATCCATAATTCATAGTCGCCTGTTCACTTTCGCCCTCCGCCTAAACCAAGCCCTATAAATAACTCGCCCCGAGTCACATTAAGTAGTCCGAGTTTGACACTTCCCCCCCCACCACTGCCACTGGCTTCATGGCACCGCGCAGTGCCATGTCCGAGAAAAACGCGTTAAGTAAGACTGCTCGCCATAGGAGACAGAAAATTTGCCCTTGGGGCGGGTGGGTACAGGCCGACAGCTGTTAAGTCAGAGAAGCTGGCGCAGGCTTTGAAAATCGATTAGCTTAGTCTGGGTGGGATACTAGACGATATAAATTCGGTAGACACACACGCACATGGCTGTGTGTCACTGCAAGTTACATATAGGCTAACTGAAACCTAACTCCATGGTCAATATTTAGGACTTGTCAATATTCTTCACACTTATGAGGCATGACGAAACACTATTTCAGTCCAATTTGGGACCCTTTATAATTATAAATGCCGCTGGTGATTTTCATGACAGCAAATAATGAGCAAGAACTTTGACATGTCTTGCTTCATGACCCTACTCACTAATAGAATAAGCCTCTTTTCCAAAACAACTTGACAGACATCTTACAGTTCTGAGACTTGAGCTTTATTGACCCTACAACCTAACCTTACAATCATTGACCCTAGATCTCACCCTTACAATCATTGATCCTACAACCTACCCTTACAATCATTGACCCTAGATCTCACCCTTGCAATCATTGACCCTAGATCTCACCCTTACAATCATTGATCCTACAACCTACCCTTACAATCATTGACCCTACAACCTACCCTTACAATCATTGATCCTACAACCTACCCTTACAATCATTGATCCTACAACCTACCCTTACAATCATTGACCCTAGATCTCACCCTTGCAATCATTGACCCTACAACCTACCCTTACAATCATTGACCCTAGATCTCACCCTTGCAATCATTGACCCTAGATCTCACCCTTACAATCATTGATCCTACAACCTACCCTTACAATCATTGACCCTACAACCTACCCTTACAATCATTGATCCTACAACCTACCCTTACAATCATTGATCCTACAACCTACCCTTACAATCATTGACCCTAGATCTCACCCTTGCAATCATTGACCCTAGATCCTACCCTTACAATCATTGACCCTAGATCTCACCCTTGCAATCATTGACCCTAGATCCTACCCTTACAATCATTGACCCTAGATCCTACCCTTACAATCATTGACCCTAGATCTCACCCTTGCAATCATTGACCCTAGATCTCACCCTTACAATCATTGACCCTAGATCTCACCCTTACAATCATTGACCCTAGATCTCACCCTTACAATCATTGACCCTAGATCTCACCCTTACAATCATTGACCCTACAACCTACCCTTACAATCATTGACCCTAGATCTCACCCTTACAATAATTGACCATACAACCTACCCTTACAATCATTGACCCTAGATCTCACCCTTACAATAATTGACCATACAACCTACCCTTACAATAATTGACCCTAGATCTCACCCTTACAATCATTGACCCTAGATCTCACCCTTACAATCATTGACCCTACAACCTACCCTTACAATCATTGACCCTAGATCTCACCTTTTCAATCATTGACCCTACATCCTACCCTTGCAATCATTGACCCTAGATCTCACCCTTACAATCATTGACCCTACAACCAACCCTTACAATCATTGACCCTACAACCTACCCTTACAATCATTGACCCTACAACCTACCCTTGCAATCATTGACCCTAGATCTCACCCTTACAATAATTGACCCTACATCCTACCCTTGCAATCATTGAACCTAGATTTCACCTTTTCAATCATTGACCCTACACCCTACCCTTAAAATCATTTATCCTAGATTTCACCCTTACAATGATAGACCATTTCACTGAGCTATTCAATGATAGAGCCTAAATTTCAGCCTACAAGTCAAAGGAAGACATGAAACAAAAATGTTAAAATAACAGAGTAAGACAGATTCGCAGTCCAATGAGCTCAGTTGTCGCTGTCAATCAGCAAGCAAACAATCCAAAATAAGAAAGTTCGCCAATGCACCGATTCTATTGCTTAGAAATGTCATTCAAATTCTATTTAATTTGAGACAAACAGTCAAAGCAAATTTCTAGGTATCTTCTGTTCATATAAAGACTCATAGAATTTAATTAGGCTGCGTAATTAATTAAGCTGGTATATAATTAAATTGACGCGGTCATATTGTACAAACCAGGCTGGGAAATAAGGAAGTTGCTTGTTAATACCATAATTTACAAAGACGAGCTGAAGCACTAGAAGCGCAATCAGTCGGAGAACAGACAGGAAAATAATTTAAAACAATCACACGAGAGAGAGGCAGAGAGGCAAAGTCGTGACCGAGTTCCCGAAGCGGAGGATAACAGGCTCCTATTTCAGATTCAGTGGCAGGAAAACTAAAAATGATTGCAAGCAAAATTTCGCAGCACGTAGAAGAGCAGACGACAAAATAAAAAGTACATACAGTGAGCAGAGTACGATTTTGCTTTTGTTGCTAGTGACAGGTCAGCGACTGAGTCTCCGAGTCTCTTAAAGTTTGCGTGCTCAATGAGCCTATAGATACCCGCGCGGGAGGACAAAAAGAGAATGAATATAATTCTAAATTAGCCGATTGACAGGTCTGCAAAGGCGGAGACGGCAGCTGACAATAAAAGATTCAGCATTTAATATGCGACTTCATAATGGGAGCCCAGCTATACATGCCCGCCTGCTAATCATCATGATCAAATAGATAAGGCATCGAATGACACTGACTTCAGACAGGGTAGAGTTTGGATAGGGAAGAGATTAGACACGGGAGAGATTAGACAGGGGAGAGATGAGACAGGGGAGAGATGAGACAGGGGACAGATGAGACACGGGAAAGATAAGACAGGGGAGAGATGAGACAGGGGACAAATGAGACACGGGAGAGATGAGACGCGGAAGAGATGAGATACGGGAGAGATGAGACACGGGAGAGTTGAGACACGGGAGAGATTAGACAGGGGAGAGATGAGACACGGGAGAGATTAGACAGGGGAGAGATGAGACACGGGAGAGATTAGACAGGGGAGAGATGAGACACGAGAGAGATTAGACAGGGGAGAGATGAGACAGGGGACAGATGAGACACGGGAGAGATGAGACACGAGAGAGATTAGACAGGGGAGAGATGAGACAGGGGAGAGATGAGACAGGGGAGAGATGAGACAGGGGAGAGATGAGACAGGGGAGAGATGAGACAGGGGCGAGTTTAGACACGGGAGAGATTAGACACAGGAGAGATTAGACATGGGAGATATTAGACTAGGGAGAGAATAGACAAGGGACAGATAAAACACGAGAGAGCTTAGACAGGGGAGAGTTGAGACACGGGAGAGGTGAGACACAGGAGAGATGAGACACAGGAGAGATGAGACACAGGAGAGATGAGACACGGGAGAGGTGAGACACAGGAGAGATGAGACACAGGAGAGATTAGACACGGGAGAGATGAAACACGAGAGAGCTTAGACAGGGGAGAGATAAGACACGGGAGAGATTAGACACGGGAGAGATTAGACAGGGGAGATAAAACACGAGAGAGCTTAGACAGGGGAGAGTTGAGACACGGGAGAGGTGAGACAGGGGAGAGATGAGACACAGGAGAGATTGGACACAGGAGAGACGAGACACGGGACAGATTAAAAGCGGGAGAGGTGAGACAGGGCAGTGGTACTGTAAGCCTACCATTGTTTCCGGACCCTTGCAGTATCTGACCTTCAGATGCAGTTGAGGTATTATATGCCACTTACCGAAGAATATTGGAATGATAATGCCATTCTTGATTCGCCCAGTTAACGGAAAAAGTATCCATGTAGCCTTGAAAATAGGATACGTCTTATCTACGTCGTAATTTAGAAAATTGTTCTCGGCGAGACAAACGCTTGGACATTATCTAAGAACATAGCCATCTTCGAGAACAAAGAACAGACAGTCAAATAAAGTCAAAATTAAGTAGATAAACAAATTTTATGTGATGGGGCTAGGCACGTTCTTATCGAGTTTTGCTCAAATTTGATTCCAATCAGTGCTGTTGAGAATTGATTAACTAGGGATCTGAGAAACAGGATGCTAAGCTAATTGGAGATCTGAGAAATTGGATGCTAAGCTAATTGGGATCTGAGAAATGGGATGCTAGCTAATTGGGGATCTGGGAAATGGGATGCTCATCTAACTGGGATCTGAGAAATGGGATGCTCATCTAATTGGGATCTGAGAAATGGGATGCTCATCTAACTGGGATCTGAGAAATGGGATGCTCATCTAATTGGGATCTGAGAAATGGGATGCTCATCTAACTGGGATCTGAGAAATGGGATGCTCATCTAATTGGGATCTGAGAAATGGATGCTGATCTAATTGGATCTGAGAAATGGGATGCTCATCTAATTGGGATCTGAGAAATGGATGCTGATCTAATTGGATCTGAGAAATGGGATGCTAAGCTAATTGGGGAACTGAGAAATGGGATGCTCATCTAATTGGGATCTGAGAAATGGGATGCTAAGCTAATTGGGGAACTGAGAAATGGGATGCTCATCTAATTGGGATCTGAGAAATGGGATGCTCATCTAACTGGGATCTGAGAAATGGGATGCTCATCTAATTAGGATCTGAGAAATGGGATGCTCATCTAATTGGGATCTGAGAATTGGGATGCTCATCTAATTGGGATCTGAGAAATGGGATGATCATCTAATTAGGATCTGAGAAATGGGATGCTCATCTAACTGGGATCTGAGAAATGGATGCTGCTTCAGGGAACAATGTTGGCAAAAGCTGTCCTACTTAATATTAATGATGTAATCTTGCACTGATTCGAATGCACACAGGTGACAAGAGCCTCTACATGGGATTGATTGTTCAAGCTGTTGAACTTGATCAATGAGGTATGCACTTGCGTCTATAAAATAGCGGTAAAGTTAGTACAAAAAGTTATAATTATACAGTATCTGATTAGGGACAAAAACAGGCAAAGAATCCCATTGTATGAAGCAAATGATTGAAAAAATCAAACATGTTTCAAATAGAAAGCGGCCAACAGCTCGAAAAAAGACTAGCAATATCCGGGCCCCGTGCGCCAGGGTCCGTTAGCAGCTGGCGGATTAACCAGAGCAGAATGAATAAAATGAATCGGCGAAAAAAACTGCAGGTGAGACAACACGCTCAGCGCCACCACCTTGCTAAAGCAAGCTTTGGAGCCTCAGAGCGAGTCTCAGAGCGGAACAGATAATCTAATGATTATTCACAGTTGAGTCTCAAGGCGACGCTGCGATTGTTGAGCCGATGCTGCAGCTTTCCTAGAAACATGCACACCAGAGCCGGCAGCAGCAGCAGCAGCACCAACCAGCCGTACAGGCTGTCGCTGATGATTATCAAGGGCGATATTGTCTGACAGATTTGGTGCGGACTCGTCCAGACCCGCAGCTGTTGCGCCGCCGATGCCGCTGCTTCGAGCCCGTTGAATCGGGCGCGGACTGCTGGCCAATGAAGCTGAGCAGGAGTTTGAATTGACTCTCTGCGGTTGACAATTGGCCTGCGAGGATTGCTGCTGCTGCTGCTGCTGCTGCTGCTGCTGCTGCGATGCTGATTTCGTTCGTCCGCTGCTAGCCAAGGAGGAAGATCTAGCTAGAGTCGCAGGCAGCAGCTGCAGTTGCATCATGTAGTCGCGAATGAGGTAAGCCATCTGCGTGGCCTGTTTGGAGTACAGTGACAGACGGCGGCCTTCCGGCAGCAGCTGCAGGCTCAGCAAGTAGCGGCTTTCCGTGCAGAAACTTTGCAATGCGGAGAAGGCCCACGACAGGTAGGGATCTTGATGCAGGTCGGAGATTAGCAGGTGCAGGCCTGACTCGCCAATGGCCAACACACAGGACTCCAGTTGCTGCGGCTGTAGCGGCGGCTGCTGCTGCTGCTGCTGCTGCTGAGGCTCAGGACAGTTGACGCGAACTTCGAACAGAGTACAACCAAACAGTGGCCAAGAGTTTGAGCAGGCGTCAATAAAGAGCAAATTTAATGCGTGCTGTTTGTCAGCCTCCGATAACTGAGGCTGCTGCTGATGCAGGCTAGCCAGGTGTTGTGTGGCTAATGCTGCCACTTCCTCTGGATTCACCTGCGTAGAAATGGGAATTACGGATTGTCCGGTATCTGAATGGATTTAGAAGATCAAGATTAATATCTGAGGATGGGGCTGATGACTAGTTGGTTACCTGAGGATGGGGCTGAAGGCTAGTTGGTTACCTGAGGATGGGGCTGATGGCTAGTTGGTTACCTGAGGATGGGGCTGATGGCTAGTTGGTTACCTGAGGATGGGGCTGATGGCTAGTTGGTTACCTGAGGATGGGGCTGATGGCTAGTTGGTTACCTGAGGATGGGGCTGATGGCTAGTTGGTTACCTGAGGATAGGGCTGATGGCTAGTTGGTTACCTGAGGATGGGGCTGATGGCTAGTTGGTTACCTGAGGATGGGGCTGATGGCTAGTTGGTTACCTGAGGATGGGGCTGATGGCTAGTTGGTTATATGAGGATGGGGCTGATGGCTAGTTGGTTACCTGAGGATGGGGCTGATGGCCAGTTGGTTACCTGAGGATGGGGCTGATGGCTGGTTGGCAACCTGGGGATGGGGCTGATGGATGCTGGATTTCTGGAACCCGAGGTTTTAGATAACGGGTGCTAAGTTGTCTGTGGAGGCATAAGGTCCTGAGGAATCCACGGCGAGGTCACATTCGGAGTGTGCGCAGCCGCGAAGAAAAGGCTCGTGGGCTTGCCAAGCAAATTTACTAGGGATTTGAGTGAGATACGTGAGGCTGATCAATTGGGATCTGAGATACGTGAGGCTGATCAATTGGGATCTGAGATACGTGAGGCTGATCAATTGGGATCTGAGATACGTGAGGCTGATCAATTGGGATCTGAGATACGTGAGGCTGATCAACTGGGATCTGAGATACGTGAGGCTGATCAACTGGGATCTGAGATACGTGAGGCTGATCAATTGGGATCTGAGATACGTGAGGCTGATCAACTGGGATCTGAGATACGTGAGGCTGATCAACTGGGATCTGAGATACGTGAGGCTGATCAACTGGGATCTGAGATATGGGATAATGATCAACTGGGATCTGAGAAATGGGATGATGATCAACTGGGATCTGAGATGTGAGATGATGATCAACTGGGATCTGAGATGTGAGATGATGATCAACTGGGATCTGGGATGTGGGATGATGATCAACTGGGATCCGTGATGAGGGATAATGATCGACTGGGATACTCTGAGATGTGGGATGATGTTCAACTGTGAATCTCAGAAATGGGAGGCTGATCATCTGATCGCAATCAAAGATCATGTGAGATATGGGATCGAAACTGTGCTACTCGGGAATGCTCAGAGTCTGATTGGGGAAGTACATCAAGTTCGCCAGACCTGCCAGACCCGCACAGACCTGATCTCGCCAAGATCTCGGCAGGATGCGCAGCACAGCGGACGGCGGGCTGGCGGCCTCGCAGGCAGCGCGAATGCCGCAGAGTTCCCGGGCTAAGGCCGGGTCCAAAGGCAGGCGACCCTCGAATACGTCAGTCATGCATTGGTGAGCCAGCAGAGCCGATTCAACAGGATCCGTGCGGCTGACAAACGGTCGAACAAATAGTCGCTTCTTGCACACTAGCCGCAACTGCTGGTGATGCTGCTGATGATGCTGTTGATGGTGATGGTGATGATGGTGATGATGCAATAAACCTGGCGATGTAGAGGCCAGGCTAAGCTGGGCATATTGCTCCCATTTGAACAGCACGTCGCCAACGTAGTCGCTGGGGTTGGTGTACCGTTCCATGACTCCATACTGCTCGAACAGAGCCCAGCCAATAGCGGCCTGGCCTGTCAGAGGCACCTTGGCTAACAAGCCGGTGAGTGCCTCCTCGCAGGTGAGATGCGGATGAAACTCCAGCAGTCTATGATCACCGTTAAGCAGGTGCACGGAGACACTAGCGGGGCCTCGTCTGAACAGAGCCAGCAGTTCGCTGGCCGATGGCGGGAAGCGTCGCCTAGCTCGCTGCTGCCACTGGGAGGCGCGCTGCAAGCACCGCAGGCAGAACTGCGCGTACCGGCCCTCGTCAGTGAGGGTGTCAAGGGCGGCCCGGTTCAGATGGCTGCGCAGGTAGGCCAGCACCTGCGGGGCGGGCGGCGGGGACAGAGCGCACACGGCGCATAGCAACTGATAGGAGCGCTCAGAGTGGGCGTCCAGCTCCGAGCCCGAGTCCGAGACGCCGCCACCGCCGCCGCCCACCATACTGAGGCCACCGGCTACAGCGCCTCCTCCGCCGCCGCCCCCGTGGCCGCCGCCGACACTATCCGGCCAGCAAGTCTGCTTGATGAGCAGCAAGCAGAGCTCGTTGCACAGCTGGCCGCTCTCTAAGCACTTCTGTACCAGAGCCTGCGCTGTACGCAGTGCCACAGGATCCTCCAGTGTGTCCGCCGATTCCAGCAGCTGAATTGAGGCGGCAAATTTGCATGCCGTGGCGAATTGCTGCGCATCCGGGTGCAACAGCAGAGGCTGCTGCTTGCCTCCGCCGCTGCCGCTTCCGCCGAGGCGAACAGAGGAGCCGCCGTTACCACCGCCGCCGACGCCGCTAACTAGGCTGCCACCAGAGCGAGTCCAATAGCTAGCGCGAAAGTAAGCTGGATCAGAGCAGCCACGACTTGGCTGCTGCTGTTGCTGCAGCTGCTGCTGCTGCTGTTGCTGTTGGTGATGCTTGGCCTTGCTCGTAAAAGCTCGCAGGGTTGAACGCAGCAGCGACTGCTCCTGCTGGGGCGGCTTAGCGAGCAGTCCGGAGGCGATCAGCTCGCGCCGGCACCGATCGGCCTCCTCGGCGAGACGCAGGCGGTCCGCCTCGGTGGTGGCCACCCGCTGAAGGAGCAGCTGATTGGCCTGGTGTAGTATGCTGCTGGTGCTGGCGGAGGTTGCGCCATGGGGCTGCTGACCGATGCCGCCGGGCAGCGGAGAGGCTGGACCGCCCGAGGAGGCGTGATTGTTGTTGCAGTTGCCGGCGCTGTTGTTATTGACGGCGCGACCGGCGCTGAAGCCGCTAGCCATGCCGGCTCACTGGCTTCGCTGCTGCTGCTTGCTTGAATTGACAAATGTCAAGACATCTGAGCCAGCCTTCGGCTGCCAGTTGCTCACAGTCGGGCATCAGGTGACACACCGACAGCAGCTGCGGCCAACAAAACACGCGTCTGACACGCGTGCGCCTCGGACAACTGACTGCTGGCGGCCGCAAATTGAAGGCTTAAATAAGGCAACGAATTGAGACCTAAAATTCAGAGTCGTCCGACAACTGAATCATCACCCGGCTAGCTAATAGTCTAAACTGAGGCCATGATCTCACTCCTGGCAGAGATCCAACATTCAGGCTGCGTTGTATTTATCCCCTCAGCCTCCTAAACTAACTCTTGACTCGGCTCTCAATGGCGCACTTACACATGGCTATTGCTTAAATGCTTTCAATATCTCTAATTCTGCTTTGTGCGTGCCCGTGTCACAAGGTTCCTGTGCGTGCAGTTGCTGGGGTGGCCTCAAGGAGGTGGGAGTCGGTTACTGGGGTGGCTCCCTTTTAACACATGCTTGACAAGAGGCGGGGAGGGAAGGCTGGGGGATAGGGATAAGGAGGAGGCCGGGTGGGAAAACATAATTTTCGGACGGCGCAGGAACGGGTGGGGAGGAAAAATAGGGATAGAGAGAAGAAGAAGGGAATAAAATCCCCTGCATCTCTAGTGAGCTATGCAGGCTATAGCGTCAACACACAATCCGCCGTAGCCTTCAAACAGCCAATGGAAATTGGACGGCGAAACTCAAACCAGAGAGAGAGGGGGGGAGCCGCCCCAGTCCCCATAGCCTCTTCTTTCTAAGCTAGTTGCCCCTCCACCAAATCCTCAAGGAGGAAAGCGGAGCACTCGCCCTGAGTAGGGCAGAGGGAGAGAGCGAGAGCAGAAGACCAAGAGAAAGATGGTATTGCGGTGTGGGCTGTGTGAAGCGAAGGAAAAGGGTACAAAGGCTTGCGAGAAGGGGACGCAGTTAGGCTCAGAGCAGAGCCAGTCTCTACTCAAGGCTCTACTCTCTACCCTTCCTCCCTACTCGATCCTTTTTTCTCCCAGGGCCGCGCCAAGTCGGGTTTGGGTTCTCAGAGCTGCGTCAGAAGCGCTTCTCTACATCTACCTTCTCTCTGCTCTCCCACCCCCAGAGCAGACTAGTTAATTCACAAACGGTTAAGTGCGCACGGACACACACAGAACTAATTTTAGTCTCGACTGCAAACTCAAGAAGCCGTACTCCAACTCCAATGTTGGCTGGAGTAGGGTAGCCTAGTTAGCTACTCCAACTGACTATGAAGAAAAGGACACGATGAAAGCATTGTATTATAAAGTCTTCAGTTGATTGTCTACTGAGTGGCCTCATTTTTTACCTTAAAGCGCTCTAGTTCTCTAGAAAAAAGCAGCAATATACTGATGAGCTAGTTCCCTGTCTCCTTGAAATATGAGCAGGCTCATACAATCCTTTCATTACTCATATTTCCTAATTGCTACGTTTTTACTTTGTGTGAGAAGAAGTCTTCTAGGAGACAGAAAAGCAAACTGTATTTCTGACCAAATTTAGTGACCGATATAATAAAATTATTTGAAACCAACTTGCACTCGCCTGCAATTTATACTCGTAGTGCAATGATTTATATGCTATTTAAGATTCTCTAAAAACGAAAATGTCATAAATATGTTTTGATTATTTTCATCAATAAACAAACGAGGCTACAATTTTAGGCAGCAGTTTTGCTTTTAAGCATTATCTCCATAAAAAAACTTTTCAGATTTCATACTGCAGACAAGTTTGACACTAGTACTTTTTTAGAAAATGACAAAATGTCACCATGAAAACATTTTAAGTGCCATGTATTAAATAGTAATGAAAAAAATGTATACTACATGATGGTTACAAGTCAATCAAAAACTTTAAAAGACAAAATATGCTGAGTACACAACAAGGTCATGTACTTATTTCATCACTTTACAAAAAATTTAGAACAATTGTGGCTTAATGCAACATTTAAAAAACTATGAGTATATATCCATTAAATATACTGCCATAACACAAGAATGTTTCATATTTCTCCTGTCACATATAAGTAAGAATCAAAGCTTTCAATTAATTAAACAGATGTAAACTTTGTGTAGCTAATACTAGATACTGATTATACTTGGCACTATTTAGCCAGATTCACTGTCTAAAGGCTGCAAATGGCTGTTCAGTCCATGGACCCTCAATTACCTCAGCTAATGATGGTACCCATTAAACAGTTGATTGAACTAAAGTAATTTCGTATACAACAGCCTATATACAAAAATAAAGAATTGGAAACAGTTAATGTATTGTTTTTGTAAGATTTATTAAACTATTTAATATCTTAGAAACTAATGGCAGTCTTTGCTAAGCCAATGCCTCGTTGCCTGTCATTTCTATCACTCTGGAGATTATTCAAAGACAGATAAGAAAGTAGGTTACAGTCAATTTGTTAGCAGATAACTTGACTTAACAATGGTGTTCAAAAATTCTCACTAGCAATATAGCAGGCCAGAGATAAAAAAATGAAATCTGCTACTTATAACTTAGAAAATAATATATCTATGTAATACTTTAGAAGTTAACATTATATCTAAAAGAAGAAAATTCTCAAAAGTATAATGGTATCTAAAATATACACTAAAACAAAATTCAGAAGAAGGCAATATGAATAAATATTTACTTAGTGCTCATATGTGAAATTTAGTTAGAATAATGCAAATAGCTATTTAGTTTGTAAATAATAACAGTTTGTAGTCTGAATTAGTATCAGGTAGATTGCTGCAAATAGTGGCTAGTGCTATTCTGTCTTATACTTCATAGTCTTAAGTTAATATAGGGTCTGTTTTTTAGATTTAGTTTTGATAAATATATAAATATATATAATTTAGGCCTTCGATTTTATTTTTCTAGAAACACAATACATAGCAATAAGCTATTGATATATAGAAGAAGTTGCAATTACACTGGACTAAGTCGACCAACTTAAATTCATTGTTATTAAGCAGCATAATTTGAATTTTTTTACTAAAAAACCGTGTTATAGTAAAGTTTCTAAAACATATATATATTACTTACATGTGTTATTTATACGTAGTGGAGCAAAAATAAAATCTTTTCTCTTGATTAGAAATGATTTTTTACGTTTTCTTTGTTTTAGTAAAAATACGTGAGGCACACCAATGCAAAAAACTTATCTGAAGCGATATCATTATACTTTTTAGCATTATTAAATGCGATCGATCAACTGTGGCCTTCTAAAATTCAATAAATGTTTTCTTTTGGTCATTTCTACTTGCCTTGTTCTTTGCGATTAAATTACTTGCGATTTTTTATGCAAGTTTCTTGCATGTAGGCTAGCTGTTATGTCGCTAAAAAAACAAATCCGCTCTGTAACCGCAACACTTTGCTTAAAACTGCGTCATTACATCTGCCTCGGCATTGGCACTATCTAACAAGACGATCTCGACCAACGGACCACAGGTCCGGCATCGTAATGCAGAACTGTACTCACTGAACAATCGAACAGCCCAGGCGGCTAGCTATAGCTGTACTATGAGACCGCCCAAGAAGACAATTACTGCTGACAGCGCGCCGAAGCTTCGTTGCCGGCTCTGATTCAACTATAGATCATCAGGAAAAAATAGATAGGCCTAAAGGAAACATCACGCAGACGGTTACTCCTTGTCTGTTGATGAATACTCGCATTTAAACCGTACAGCGAATGGTTCGCTGATTCATGCTTATACGCTTATAATTTGCGCTCTCTATGCTTGAGGAGACCATGTAGTTGGCGATTTCGTTGGCGTATCTATATAAGTATGCTTAAAGGTCTTTTCCGACCTCGCTTATAGGCGCATTTTTACATTTGCAGGTAATTGATTCACGTGGGATCTCTTTGAAAAACAGATACTGTGTATATCGATCAGCGGTTAAGTTGCATGGATCCGATTCAAAATTCCACTCGTTCTTTATAATGCATCATAATTTACATCTCTATATATTGCATGTACTCTTGTAATAACGCTTATATGCATCATACATATACTTGAAAAATCAAACGATTAATTGATGCGAAAAGCTCACTCCAGTTCGACCGGGAATCTTTCTGTATTACTACTATAGTAGCTGTTATTCATGCATATAAATTTATTTTTAGTTTTTATTCTGTCAGCTTAAGGATTACGCACGCATAAATAAATGCTTGTTAATTATGTGCATATGAAAAACTACAAAATAATTGTTACTGTCGGTTAATTGGCATAATGCAATTGGACTATTAAGGCACAATTAGTTTATGGTATTGAGTAAGTGTGTTGGGTGGTACATCTGCAGCTTTCAAACCGAGCCAAGTAATAAATAAAAATAGTATTTTTAAGCCACAGCTCTTGAAAGAAAACCTAGCAGGGTATTGCATTAATGCCTCGTGTTACAAAACAACTGAGCCAATCAATTTATTTACTGACTTAACCACACTAAGTCTTCTTGCTATCGACACAATTCTGCATCGCCGAGTTGTTACAAATCTGTCAGATGCAGCCCAACTGGAATAAAGGACGCGTCGAAATGCAAAGTAAAAATTCAGTTCCAGCTTATGGACATTTTACTAGTACATCTAAAATCTGCAAGATCGGCCCAGGAGAAGTAAAAAACATCACTGAAAGCGATGCCAAAGTACTTACTGGCAAATCCAGTATTATCGGCAGAAATCGAAACGGAAACATTGCGGACATCAGAGATAAACAGACATCACCAGTGGACTTAAACAGCCATGGTTCAGCAATGCAGCAATGGGACTCATACTTCAACTGGGTGGAAGAGGATCTCCTACTACAGAAAGAGCATGCGCAACTTGTGAACAACAGTGCAGAAAATTCAAAATTTCTATCGACTTGCGATTACATATCTGACGATCCGGAGCCTTCCTGTATCTCAAGCTCCGATGCAGTCAAAAGGACTGTGCCAGTCGTTACAGACCGGAATAACTGCACAGCAGGGTCTCTATCAAGGTCAGTAGACACAACAGCAACGCTGCCGCGTGCTCCAGTACAAGCTTTTCCTAAAAACAGGACGATCTGCAGAATTAGATTAGACAAGCAAAACGAGTCTAATAATATTCCCTCCACGATAGACGTGCAGGCCAACAACCACAATGTCGTATCGAAAATCGACGGCGGAAATCAAGGTAAAACAGTAACCTCCGGTCGAAGCCTCCACGAAATTGAGAGAGCCATTAACTACACCAAGAACAACTCGAAACAAAAGCAGCGGTACGAGATGCGGGGCGGTCACTCGGTGGAAATCTGCTCTCGGGTTGATTTTCCGGATCGCTTGGCTCGCGATGTCTCAGTAACAGTTGAAGCATCCCACAGCAATGGTTGTCATCGAGTTGTCATGCTCAAAGGGTTGACAGCGAAGAAACGATTAGACCTCGGGCCAAAGGTAAAGGATTGTCGGCTACGGATGGATCAGATTGTCTTCACTAGGCCCAATACTTCCACGGAGAAGTGGCAAAAGTCCATTACAATGTCTTACGATTCGGACTTTCGGGTGGGTCTGGGTGGGGAGAAAAGCAAGGCTCTATGAAAGAAATTTGAGCACAGTTTCAGTCTAGGATCACCTTGCGGTGCAAAATACGCTAATACTGCGCAAACCAAACCTTTCAAGTGAAGAAACCTGTTTCTAATCCACTGATTCCGGTGGCTTAAGCGAAGTGAATTGTTGTCACAGCATCCAATTTTTTTGCCGTAAAAAGGCATCTAAAACGCAAAATACATTTTTGTTTATCTGTTTCAGTTTTCTGCGCAATCATTGTGGCCATTGATTGCGATATGAAAGTAGAGCATCTGGAAAAACATCATTTCTCTGAAAAAAAATATCTCAAAGGCCTTAACCGAACTCTGTGAAACATTGTGCTCAAGAGTTTGTTTTAATTTCTGTTTTTTATGTCAACTTTTTTTAATTCGTCACTAAATACAGACTTCTTTAAAACTGCCATTAGAAAACTAAAGCTGTATGCTTAAGTGAAGCCAGTAGCACTAAATTATGAAACTTGTTTTTTATCCTTGACTTTGTTTTAATTGCCTTGATTTTTGTTTGCTTGAAAGTATAAAAGCACATCAGCGGCTTATATTTCTTTTCCATTCATCGACAATTTGTATTTTAATTATTTTCTTATAATTCCAATGACACCAAAGACAAACATATGCGTTTAAAAAGAACTTGAAACGCTTCATACTTAGAAATTAATCAGATTCCAACACCCAATTAGGAGAATAAATTACCAATAACTGCTACATTACGCGACAAAAATCGGCAACAGAAATCTCGAAATCACACAAAGATTCTAAACTATAGTAACGTAGAAATTGAATGGTTAAATGGACTGCTCTAGTCCGCATGGTCGGTGGTGCATCTGGCCACTGTAGCGAATCCACTTGTTCGCCACCCACTTCGAGCCCTCCAAAACTGGACAAGCTGCGTGAATTGTGCTTTTTATTTCTGACGCGCTCCTTCTGAGGTTGTACCAGAAAAGAACACTATTCTTCACAGGCAGAACTCGCAGTCCGAGTCGCGGAAACACGGTGCCACCTCCCTGCTTCACGTCGTTCAGGTAAACGAGAGCCGTGGCGACGCGATTGATGCCGCCCTTAAGACCTGAACCTAAGCTGTCCATATGAGGCTCGTACTGGCCTCCGATGCCATAGTTTCCCATCTGTAGCGACTCGGCGTAAGCGATGCTTAATCCCGTCACTGCGCCCAGTCGACGGCTCACCCGTTCGACCGACCAATCTTCTTTGTCAGTCATGAAAGCGGTCATGGCGATTCGAATATTCGAATACCCCATCGCTGTCCGGCTCCTTTGAAGCTTGGGACGCGAGATCTCGATCAGCCGATCGCTCGCCGAGTCTGTCAGCACGTCGTGAAAGACCAGCACCCTGGGATCATCGCTCAGCACCACCTCCTTCACGGGAGCCAGAGTGAAGAATGGATGTGGTACGGAGAGGCGACACACAAGGTTCTGAGAAGACACATTTTCTCTTGAGAAGCTGCCATCTTTGCATAATTTTCTGTAGTTGTCAATGTCCACAGCTCTACTTTCTTGCTTGTCTACGAGGTGAAGTTTGTTTACGAAATCCGTTTGATTTCGATTCGCGGCATTCCAGTAGTTTTCCAATAAGCTCCCGATGCGACTTTCCGATTTCTGAAATGGCAATGGTCAGTTTAGCAAGGACCACTATAAGTGTAGGAGGGGAAACGACTGTTTTAAAATACTTAAGAACAAAACCACTCGGAAACAAACTTTATTCCTCAGTCTCTGATCAGCGATAAAGTTCATTTATTATAACTATTGTCAAATAACCCTTTTGCCTGATGCTCTGATTATTATTATTTTGTTGCTGTACGCTTCAACTCCGCTAACGTTTTTAGTATAATAGATAGATAGGCCTAGTAAATAAAATAGCATGTAAATAATTCTTCAGGAATAAAGCGTTGTAAGTTTTGTTAGATATTAGATATGTTACAGTCTAGGACTGTAATATCAACAGAAGAGATTTGGATCTGATTTTATTGGAAAAGAAAATTAGGAAATGTCCGATCTCCGTAGTGTTTTTTTCGGCAAAAACCAGCCTCCTAAACATTTTCTAAGAAACGTAGTTTCTAAGTTTCTAACTTTCTAAGTAATACTCCAAATCCTAGTAGTCCTTGAAGCTATGCAAATATGTGTCCTATAATGCATGTCAGTGAACATTCTCTCACCAAAATGACGTATTTCTGCAAGATTTCCAATGCGCTGGACACACGCTCAATCAGTGTGTCTGGGTGGAAGGCGTCGGAAGTCAGCAGGCGGATCCACTGCATTCCGAGCAGCCCGAGGCTCTGGTTGAACGCCCTAGACGCCAGATGGAGGCAGTCGTCAACTAAAATGGTGGATGTTGATAAATCTTATTAGCAGACTGCAATATCGTCGCAATTGCTAGTTTAATATCAATTATATAGACCATCTTAAACCAAAAGGATAAGTAAGACGCTAAAAAATGGTTCAAGAAATCAGGCGAACATGCAGGGAATCAGTGGCAGATGCTAATGTCCCTGACCTCAATTCCGACGCGAAACCATATTCATTTCGGGCGCAGCCGCCGAGAAAAGGTTTGGGGCTTGTCGTGCAATTGACGCCCTTGAGGGCCAACCTCCAATCCACAGTGTACACTGCCTGACGATGAGAAAGTCAGGGCAGATTTACACACATGCGTGAGCGTGTGCCTGCGTACAGTATCTGTGTGCGTGTGTGCTCAGGAGTCAGCGGGATGGGCAGAATTGCCTACTCGCTGGCTGCGGGTCTAGTGTCACCAAATGATGTGCCATTGCCCGCAGGCCTCCTGTAATTATTATTATTATTATTGCTATTAAGCAGGCGAACGTGGAGCATACCTGATAGAAGCAAGGGTTCCTTCGATGCCGCAGTTCCGATGGAACCAACAGCCAGTTTGCCTCTGGCGATGGAGTCAGCCGAGATGTCGTACACGTCTTGTAGGCGCAACAGAGCGTCAGCCGCGCCATCGTAGTCGTTGGTAGTTGGCAGTCCGATGGTCACAGACTTCAGGACCGAATCGGCAGCGTTGCCACAGTCGCCAAGCAGTCGCTTCCACTCCTCTCCCATCCTCCGAATCATGAGGAAGGCCTCAACCGGGTGCATGCCTCTCTCCATGTCAACTGCACGCTCTGCTTCTTCACCGTCTCTGGTAGTCGAGTTCCGTAGGCTGCCAACGAACTGTCGAACGCGTTGCAACCTGAGTGTCTCATTGTCAGCAACCCTCTGAAGGGCATCGGCTAGCTGTTCCTTAGCCGAAGTCAGCTGCACAATATGCGCAGTCGATGTGAATAGGTGCCGCTCTGCTGATGTGAGAAGAAAAAGCTCAGAGAGAAGCAGCAGCGGAATGAGTCTTGATTGCATTGCTGCTAGCTTCAGATAGTATTGCACAGCTCTGCCGGTGCAGATTTGTTTGTGACGTGGCCTTACCTTTCCTAAAAAACGGCAGCCTTCTTAGTTTTCCGGTGGTTTTGTTTGGTGCTAAAAAATATAATCCAGTCAGTTTATTCTACATTTATGCTTTTTCCGCAATAAATTGTAGCAGAGCGGCTCAGTCCGGTTTCAAATAAAACTCTGGAGTATTCCAGGCTAAACTAGGCAGCCAGAATGTCTGTTTACATGTTCTGGGACAATTTTCACGCAGACGTGTAGAAATCTGATAATGGTATTAAAAACTGCTCTTAATGCTATTATTGGCTTCCTTGAGTAAAGCTATGTCTCAATCGTAGATTGTGTCGCCACGAGTGGCAGTTGATCTTATTTTATTCAAGGCCAAGACGCACCTTATTCTATGGCCTAAACGAGTCTCGCAATCATTCTCTTCAGCACATATATCTCTTGTGTTTATACCAAACAGAAACTTCGTCTATGGTCTATTTTTGAGGATCTATGGTCCATGTTCTATTCGTCTATTGGTCGTAATTATGAGCTGTACGCAATGAAAAGATGCATAAAAGTGTACGCAATAATCTTGACGCAATGATTAGACGAAAGATGCAATGGGTATAAAATCTTGTGATCTTTGGAGAGAGGATCCCGAGAACTAAAAAAGGGTCTCGACAAAGCGTAAGAATTTTGTCAGAGTTACTTTGCAGGTTGCTGTCTACAAAATACAGACAATATAGGGGTCCACTCCGAGTCTTGCAGTCAGCAAAAGCGACTCAAAGCTGAGTAACACTAAGATTTGAGTAACTGCTGCTTTTTTAAGCTCATGTGCTTACATTTTTAGCTAGTGAGCTGTGTATAAAGAAAGTGTTAGAAATGCAATTTTCTTGGTTTCGCGAGTCAAACTACTTTCAGTAGAGTCGCTCGTTGCAAATGTTCCTGGAGCGATGATTGAATTTTAAAATATATTTTATTTTAGACTGTCACATTCAAACAAAAAGTCGAATATGTTTAGCATAAATAAATGAATAAGCTACGAGAGTGTCTTTTCTTTGAATCATCATCCAAAGATTCTCATTCTCATCTCACAAGACTGCTATCCCATTGTGTTTTTTTCAATCGATTAAAAAGTGTCACAATAGTTTTCTCACATAAAAAGTGACTGTTCTCTTTTAAAGATCAGTTAACTGGATACTAGCAGATATAATGCTTGAATTGGAGAATTTAGCATTGATTGGGCTGACGAGAGAAAGCCAATTTAGAGGGCGGCCCACTGACTCGGGCTTGGATGGCGACGGACGGGGGGCGGTGGGGTCCGCTAGCTGACAGCCAATGAGAGCTGAGCTAGAGGCGGGCCTGCCTAGACCATTTGGGCAGCTCAAATAATTGAGAATACCTAGGCCGCTTATCAAAGGGTGGATTGTCAGTGCACCATCAGGCAGGAACTGGTGTAGTCCCAGAAAACGAAGTGATTTATTCCTGTCGAACTGAATCGAATTCGAGGCTGAAATGACTGGTTTCACGATAGCAGAGCTCATCGGAAAGTCAGACAATGGACGCACAAATCAGCAAGATTCGTCAGACAGTCAGGCGCGCGCCCTCTCGGAAGACGAAAAAAGTGAGGACGCAGAGAATTGCGACGGGAGCGCACCACAGAAGCCACTGACACCGCCAAGTGTCACGTACGCAGTAACCAGCGCGAATGTGGCGGCTGTGGCTGCTGCGGCGGCTGCGGCTGCAGCTGCTTCCGCTGGATTCCCAGTGCCGACACCACTAAGACTCTGGGGCCATTTTCCTCGACTACCTGGTGCACAGCAGTCGCCCCCGCCGCTACCTCAGCAGCAGCAGCAGCAGCAGCAGCAGCAGCAGCAGCAGCAAAGCCTATTGCAGCAGTCGCCGGATCATCGACTGTGGCTGCACGCGCTGCACGCTAGATTTCAGCAGTCACAGTCGTTCGGCCATCCGGGGGCAGTTCGAATTCCAGGTGAGACCACCATCAGAAACGCATAGTGACGATAAATAAGAAGAACGTTAGTATCCAATAAATAGGGAAAAAAATCCAGATAACTTTTAAGATAATAATATCAATAATGATAATTGCAGGAGGGCTGCAGGCAATGGCTTATTATTTGGTGACACTAGACCCTTAGCCGTCGAGGAGGCAATTCTGCCCATTTCGCTGACTCCTGAGCACACACGCACACGGATACGGTACACTGGCACACCACTTACACAGGTGTGTACATCTTCCCTGACATTCTCATCGTCAGGCAGTGTACACTTCCCTTGCCGAGTGGGTTGGCTCTCAAGGGCGTAAATTGCACGACAAGCCCCCAAGCCTTCTCTCCGCGGCTGCGCCCCAAATGAATGTGGCCTCGCCGCGGAATCGAGCTCATGGACCTTTGTGCGAGAGGCAACCGCGTTAGACCATCTGTTTCTCTCGTATATTTACAACTGTCTAATATTCAATCCAAAAAAATTTGAGTCTGTATTGTCAACAATTTAGTCCGCCGAAGCATGCATTGCGGTCCTGATATATAAAACAGAAAATATTTTACCTTTCAGCACTAAATGGCATCATTAGCAGCAAGCGGTGTGTCAATTAAGTAAACTGCCGTGAGAGACAGTCATTGCGGGGAGGAGAGAGGAGTTGCTTGAGAGAGATAAAATCATGAAGCACTTGGGGCAATTTGCACCCCGATTTTCGCCTCACACCCCGCAGCAGCTTGAGCTCACTCCTATACTCAATGGCCACAGCAACAACAAGTGGGGAACATTAGAACAAATGCTTTTAATTGCCTTATTCTACCCCAACCGCCCCTGCATTCAATTTAGTCCGCAGAATAAGTGTGGCGCCTGTGTATTACACGTGAATTTTCAACTGGAGCGGGTTAGTGAATTGCACAGCACAATGCAGACAATGTTTTCAAACTGTGCAATTAAAAACAGCAGCGGGAGACCTCATATACTGATGCATAGGTAAAATTAAGTAGCTCGCATCGCATGTCTTGTTGTCTGCAGTTTAACGGCCAGGATCTTGCAAATCTTGAAATGCTGATACAGTTTAGAATCAAATTATACATCCTCCAGCAACTGAGCAGAGAGCGAAGACGGAAGTGAGAAGATAGGAGAGAGAATGGCAGAGAGGAGAGATGGGGGAGAGGATAAATGAAGAAGGGTTTGGCAATACTAACAATATTTGCAGAAGGGCTCTGGGTACTGGGCACATTTGACCCGCGGCCAGTGAGGAGGCAATTCTGCTCATTTCGCTGACTCCTGAGCACACACGTACACGCCTCGCCGCAGAATCTAGCTCAGATGACATTGGTGCGACAGGCAAACGCGTTAGATCGCTCAGCACTTAATGGATCAACGATGAAATAAATAAATGCTAGACTTTTGCAAACGTCAAGCTAAGAAAATCATCGAGACCGAAATTACTAGCTAGCAAAATTGGCTAGCAAATCTTTATTAGATTATTAGCCAAAAGTTAATATACCGTACAATATGAATGCGTTTCAAAATGATACCTGAGTTCATCACCTGTTGAAACCCTTGTCCATTTATTGCAGCTCCGGAGGCGTTCCTATTCCAAGGCTACCGCAAGCCGAAGCGCATTCGCACCGCCTTCTCGCCTGGACAACTGTTGCAGTTGGAGCAGGCCTTTGAAAAGAATCATTACGTTGTTGGTCAGGAGCGAAAGGAGCTTGCGGCCGGCCTCAACTTGTCCGAGACTCAGGTGAGTGAGTTTTGATTTATGTGGCCTGCAACTGTCTATGGTTCACACATTTGGCCCTCGAAATCATGAGACAACTTATCTCTGCCTATAGGAACTCAAGAAACAAGAAAATTTAAGGGAAATTTTCTCTTTTATGTGCAGGTCAAATAAGATCTTTAAAAAAAGTCTTACCTTAGTCCAAAGCGCTTAAAGGGAAACAGCTTCATCGTGCATTAAGAACTATGTCTACGGCAAAACATAATTTATTCTTCTTTTCGTTGTAATGACGATTGGTTTAATAGCCCTATACAAAGCAACCTTGTTACAATGAGGTTTTTTTTCATAATTACGAGTAAGGTGTTTCGCGAATAATAGGTGAATCGCGAATCCACCTGATGCTTTGGGTTCTCTCAATCGTCGGACCATTTGTCAGATCCCATTGCTAACAGGCTAATGCTATTTCAGAGATAATAAATGCACAAATAGATTAATCTGTCCACGCAAACATGCATATAACTACTTCGGGCGGAACGCAATCTCGCATCCGGTGGGAGCGCGGTGGCTGCCGCACGAAGACTGTTGGCCTTCGTGTCAAAAGCTCGTTAAGCGAAAAGAAAATAGGAAGAGGAGCAGGGGGGGCAAAGTGGGTGAGCTGACCGAAGAAAAATTTGAGCCGATAAGGGGAAGAGAATGAAATGAAAGGTGGAAGGAAGCGGCATAAAAAGGGGAAGGAAAGTAAGCGAATTGAGGGGATAAAGAAAAAGCGCGTGTGCCGGGTTTTGAGAATTGCGTTCCGCACAAACTATATCTATATAGGCTTCCACTTTCGGGAAGTTGTGCCACCGAATCTGCTGACAACTTTAGGATATGAGCTCATAAATCGCTCAGCAATGGGGGGCCGGTTCGGAATGTGGATTTAACGGGGGAAAACAGTTTTTAGACAGAGCTCAGATTAGTGAGTGAACTCAAACGGCAAGAAGGAAATGAGAGTAGGCAGGTCCTTGCCTTCGCGAAGGGCCCTTTCCGACAGCTCTTGCGGCATCTCGTGCTAAACTGCCGTTTTGCGGGCGACTTCCCCAGCTCCGAGTTGCGTGGCGCGGGATTTCACTTTCAACTGCCGGCCCCACTCATTTCCTATCTAAGAGGTAAATTCTAATTAATAAAGCGATCGCGCGTGCCTCAGCAAGGGTTTCTTGAGCTTTTTTGAGCAAAGCTAATCGATACATAATATTGGCGAATGCTTGACTCTGATCCTTTTTGTAGGGCCTGAGTGATTTTAGTGGGAGGCGGCTAATTATTAGAAGCTTAAATCGTTGCCCAAATCCCGGATCTCGGCTCCTGTTGGAATGCAACAATTGACAGTTGCGAGCTGTTTAGGCGGCCGTCGGGTGCACCTTTGAGAATGCATTAATTTGGCCCCTTAATCCGGCACATTAGCAGGGCCTGGTCTCGGTCAATGCCTTCTTGTCTATTTTCTTTGTCCTCTGCTGAATCAAGCCTTCGCACTGCAGGCCACTTATAAGGAAATCTCTCGTCCTCGGACCGCACAGCAATGCCACAATCAGCGGATTATGCCACATAGACAAGGGCCGGACAATGGAGCATTAATCCCAGCAATTTCCAATTCTTCGGGAGTCGGCTCGCTCTGCAGTCGCAAGGTTCCCCTCTGTCAATTTTTCCTCATTTTCGACCTAAAACTGATCCTCAAGGAAGTCAGCCTTATTCGATTGCTATAATCCCTGGGCAACACGAGACAAAAGCACCGGAGGGGGGGTAAGAATTCTCTTAAACCGCAGCGAGACCACGGAAATTAAATTGTTCTTAAAATCCCATTGTGCTAATTTATTAGGAATCCACACCCAGAAAGCTCACTCACAGCACCATATTATCTTAGTGATTGATTTTCTGATTGATTGATTGTCTCTTGACAGACACGCAAATTTTGCCTTTTGTAAAAGTCAACAGTTCTGGAGAGACCTTTACAATTGCCTGCATGTATCACAGCTCGTGCTTCATGCTTCTCATTGTTCCAGGTGAAAGTTTGGTTTCAAAATCGACGCACAAAGTACAAGCGAGTTCGCACAGAGGACGAGTCGCAGCAGCAACAGCAGCAGCAGTCAGCTCTGTCTCCTAAGGAACAGTCGATGCCCGAAGATGATGATGACATCATGGACAACGCGGACGGTGACTGCACTGACGAGGAGCTACTGCGGAATGAGTTCGACTGCCGCGCAGTGGACACCAGGGGGCTCAGCTGCAACGGTCTCCGCGCCGACTGTTAGCAGCGCCCGTGTGGACACCGCGTTCTGGCCTGTCAAGCTCGCCTGTCGCGTCTCCCTGTTACTTAGCAAACATGATGGCAATGAATCAACTGGATTGGCCTTGAAGCACCAGTTAGATGAACTTATTGCAGCAACAAAGCTAGACTAGTCATTCGATCGAACTGAACAAAGTTTTCCCCAAACCTTTCCTTGTCTGACCCGTTACTAGCTGTAAAGAGAAAGTCGAAATATATTTATGTAAATGTACTCGCTATTAATATTAGTAAACATGTGTTCGTAGCTTTGTCTTGTGCACAAATTGCTGCACATAAAAAGTCTTTTAAAATATTATCAAATTGAGATATTTTGAATTATTTTTTTCACAATAACTTTTTCTGCCGAATTCTGGCGTAGAAATTCGGGTAAGTGTGGCAGCGGTCCGTGGACTGAACAGCTGTACGCAGCCTTTGGATGCACGGCACAATAGGTGTAGCTGTGCCAGGCTGTACATCTGGCCCGACTCATGGGCAAGGTGTAATTTCATAATTGAATCATCTACGCCACTAAAGGAACAATGCACAGAGCAAACAGCTACTCAGACTTGACCGACGCCTCACCAACTTTCTCCACCTTTTTCTCCTTCACATTTCTTTATTCATTTGAAGCAATGAGAGTTTTTGCTAACGAAAACAATCCTATTTCCAATTTCTGCACACGAAGAAAGTTTAAAGTTGGCTTTGAAAACAATTGAAGCCTCTACAGTATATATTTTTACATGCAGTTTAGCTCAGTCGGAAGGCAATTTTGGTTATAATTTGTAGCAGTTTAACAGCCCACTGGCTTGTTGAATCAGGAAAGATTTTTAACAAAGTGGCTGTTTGAGGATTTGGAGTGAAAAAAAACAGTAAGGCTGCGCGATGTAATATCGCTGAGAAGGGGAAATTAGCCTCAATACAGCCCCTCATTTAGTAGCTCACTGAGGGGAGAATTTTCAATTGCTTTCGCAGCCACCGATGTTGGAAATTGGGATAAATTACTCTAGACACTGGGGTTTTCCTAAATTCCCCGTTCATCATTTCATCAGGGTCGCGAGGTCGCAGGTTTATACGGCACTGATGCCCAGTGGAGCAGTAAAATACAGGTAGTAGATTAGTGTCAGCTAATTGAAATTTCTATCCATACTGGATATAGTCAACTGAGACAACAATCAATAAGGGAAAACTGTCCCATTGTATGCAGGCAAATGTACCACCACCCAATGCACATTGCCTATTGCCTATTACATTGCCTATTTCCAAGTTTGAGCATTCCCATTTAGACGATGCGATAATGCCATGCAGGTAACTGCCCCCCACCCACGTGAGACAAGGCTCATTACACGATTAACTTGATGATGTGAGCATCAAATTTGTGAGTCCTCTGATCTGCAGGTCTCCCGCCTATCAGAGGGGATTTGCGTGGGAGAATTTAATGATAGACGATTATTTCAGTTTTTTTGCTGAGGAATGATAATGAGCTGGCCATTAGGCCTAACGAAACGCGAGTATGAATATGACTCCACGATACTTGATGGCTGGTGTCTGAGCAGTGACAGGCCTTCTATTGGATAATAATTAATGTGCGCTTCCACTGCATAAGTATTATATTAGCCTGCCGGCGTAATAAGGGATGAGGGTGCGTTGATGCGTACAGGTGGGAAATGCTGCAGGTAGCTAAAGCCATATTGCCCAGGCAATTAAGTGTTCTCATTCATTAGCTATAGCATTGTGCCAAGCACAATATGCATATTGCAGCATTTTTATGGCTGAAAGCTGCGTTCGTGGCATCGCCTCTATGTCTCTATCCGTAATCTCTGCAAAATTAATTTTCTCAATATGAAAACTAAAGCACTACACGATATGGAAATATGTTTCGTCTTTAAATAATAAAACATCTATTAGTATTATAATCGACACTGAAAAATAAATTTCCTACGCTAGCTTCAGCTCAAAGCTGCTATAGCGAGACAAGGTGACACAGCCTCATTAAGCTTGAGTAAACATTTCGACTTCAAAACAAAAACTACCAAAACAAAGAGGACGAAAATTCGGAGTGAATAAAGCAGACAGACCATTGTCACCCGCTCAGTTTGTCTTGGTCGCTTCCAACAGCCAGGCGGCCGCAACGCGCAAAGCATTTCTTTATTCTATCTTAATAATTCTATTATCAACCAGCGGGCGAGTCTATTTACCATCCCACTGATTGTGCAAACATTCAAGTTTGCCACCCCCGAGTCTAAAGCCTCATTAAACACCTCCACCGCTCTGGCGTGTGTTATCATATTGTGGGCGTGTCGCTTTTATAAAGGTGTGAGCAATTAGGGGCGGCTTAAGGTGTCGGGGGTGACGGGACGGTTAATTAGACCGCCTTTGACTAAGATTCAGCAGTCCCCTAAATAGTTTTTATAGACTCTAGTTACGCCGGTGTGCGTGAGTGGTTAGCGCGCCGAATTCCAATTCCGAGTTAAAACTAACAAATAAACTCTATTGGTCCCACCTGTGTGTGTGTGGCGCGTGCGAGTGTGTCCGGTGCCAGTTTTCTCGAAAAAAAAACTGCTTAGTTGTCACGATCTGCAAACCCACCTTGAAACTATCTTAGTTTGGTTATAGTTAAAGTAGTTAAAATGCACACAATCAGCTTGACGGCCTATTCTTGTCAGGCTTTGCTAAATTAGCTAAAGCAGCAATGACAGGTGAAATATTCATCAAAATTATTCTTTTTAGCTTTAAAGCTGTCAGTTTGTGGGCTATTTACCTGTCATTTTTATCAATTTAAAGGCTGCGGCTTTTATTGTGCTCAGGCACGATTTGCCCAGGCAGTTTTCCCTTGCTTTCTCTCGTCTGCACCTTTTATTCCTTTGCTCATTTAAGCTATAAGTCAGTAAGTTGACACTGCTGTTGACACAGTGAGGTTTAATGCCAGACCATTGTCACTAAAAATGAGTAGATTAGATTGTCTAATTATTTACAGCATAACTAATCAGGTGGTAGATCTGGCCGATGAGACGTATGCTAGTAGGGAGAGTTGAGTAGGGGGATTTGAGTAGGGGGATTAGAGTAGGGGGATTTGAGTAGGGGGATTAGAGTAGGGGGATTCGAGTAGAGGGATTTGAGTAGGGGGATTTGAGTAGGGGGATTTGAGTAGGGGGATTCGAGTAGGGGGATTTGAGTAGGGGGATTTGAGTAGGGGGATTTGAGTAGGGGGATTTGAGTAGGGGGATTCGAGTAGGGGGATTCGAGTAGGGGGATTTGAGTAGGGGGATTTAAGTAGGGGGATTTGAGTAGGGGGATTCGAGTAGGGGGATTTGAGTAGGGGGATTTGAGTAGGGGGATTTGAGTAGGGGGATTTGAGTAGGGGGATTTGAGTAGGGGATTTGAGTAGGGGGATTTGAATAGGGGATTTGAGTAGGGGATTTGAGTAGGGGGATTTGAGTAGGGGGATTTGAGTAGGGGGATTTGAGTAGGGGGATTTGAGTAGGGGGATTTGAGTAGGGGGATTCGAGTAGGGGGATTCGAGTAGGGGGATTCGAGTAGGGGGATTTGAGTAGGGGGATTTGAGTAGGGGGATTTGAGTAGGGGGATTTGAGTAGGGGGATTTGAGTAGGGGGATTTGAGTAGGGGGATTTGAATAGGGGGATCTGAGTAGAGTTCGGAATTAAATAGGGGCGGTCCGAAGACGCAGCGAGTGGTGAGCGTCGCCCATTTCATAATTTGAGTAGGGGCGGTTAGAGTAGGGGCGGATTAAGTTAGTTAGTGGCGGATTTGAGTCGGGGGCGGATACGAGTAGGGGGCGAGTAGGAGTGCTCAGCGGATTTGAGTGCGCAGCGGATTTGAGCGCTCAGCGGATTCGAGTGCTCAGCCTCCGCGGATTTGAAAATGTGGCGTATTCAAGTAGGAGATGAATTGGACTATAGGGGCGATCGATTTATTGAAGTATCAGTAGCTGATCTTTAGAACGTTTCAGAGCCCGTAAGGACAAGCAATAGCCCCAAGTTAAAAAGAAAATGACACAACTGAATAATTGTAGCCCACAGCAATGTCCCTGATTGCGCACCTGAATTCACGACTTAAACTAGTGGGAATATTTCGCTATCATCGGGCGCTGATAATTGCGACTTCTGCGCGGTGCTATATGGTCAAAGGGACTCAATTTTGACACCTCGATCTTCGCCACAACCTCCCGGGAGACCAGGGCCTTTGTCAACTCGCAATTCTAATTACTGGTCTGCAGTGAGCCGTGAACAGTGTCCGAAATCATTTTTACGTTAAATGAAAAGATTTTTCAATCAACGGATCTTCTAAAAACCAATCAATCAGTCCGACACCCTCGCAAGGACAAGCGATCGAACAGGATGCGATATTATTGAGCACATTATTTTATACAAATGGTTTGACTGCTTTTTTTAGTGGTCGTCAGAAATATTTTGTGAAGTCGGCAGTGAATTAGACTGGCATTTGATGAATGGAGAACTCTATTAGCAAAAAAGCAATGAGCATCATGATTGTCTATGTCATATCCTTTCCCTGGAGACAGCTTAGTCGAAGGAAACAACAAAGATTGACGCTCTGTTGACAATGGAACAGAGACTCAGTTGGCTGATTGTTGCTAAGGCCAGGGACTGAGGGTCCCCTCGAGTTTGAAAGATGAGTCCAATTGACGCCCTGCAGTCCAAACTGCCTTGGCTATTATTCTAAAGCGGCAATCAACGGGCCCCTTCATCAAATCCCCGCAATGACAGGCCGCTGCCAGCCTTAAAAACACAGGCATGCCGCCAACCCCCGGGCGAGTAAACTTCCTGAACTCACCAAGGGGCGTGTTGGAAGACAAAGAATGCTTCCGCTTCTCTGCTGTGTGGGGAAATTGTTTTCCCAGCGTTAATCCCCTGCCCCACCCCAATGTCTCTCCGGTAGGTTTTGCCTCGCTAAGCCGATGGTTAATGGGGCTGCGAGGGAGTCGAAAGCTCAGCGCTCACTCAACATTAGCTGCTGTTTGAGCGCCTGTTAACTCTCGGCTCTGGCCTTTTACTCGTCGCCAGCGACTCCATCACAGTCGCTGACTGCCGCTGCTCGCATCCGCCCTGCCTGCCGACTTTGGCGGGCCAGATTGATTGAAAATTTGGGACTTAGACAAACTGAATTTAGCAATGGGCCTACACTTCGGCGCTGGCAGTCCTGTTGCTTTGAAACAACAGGACTGCCAGCTGCCGTCGGGTTCCCCGCCCGCAGTCGGCACACATCCTGTGCGTCAGCCCACCCCTTCTCAGCCGTGTCTCGAGTAACAGCCCAGGTTTGCTAGGCCTAATGCCAGGCTAAATCAGTTTGCTCAGTCTCCACTTACTAGTTGAGGACTAAACAATGGTCCGCGTGTTCTCCAGCGTTTGTTCGATTCCCCTCTCGTTGGGAGTGAGTCCGACGGACAAAGGCTGCCAATCACCAATCATGCTGGAGGAAAAAATTAAAACCAGACCGAGGATCAATCGACTGCCCGTGATCCACTGAGCTTGGTTTCTCGGTTCCCTCCGATATTTGAACAGGCTCTTCTGAGCCTACAGTCAATTCTACTGCGCATCAAAGATGACTTTTGACTTCCTTTTGGCTCTTGTTTTTCTGCTTAAGCGCATCGACCAATCGAAACTGAGTGTAAAATATTCAGATTCTGGTTAGAGCATGCAGAGACATCCCTATGAGGCACCAGGAGAAAGAACAGGAAGGAAGATGGAGACCAAGTGACAGTACGACAAATATTTCTGAAATGATCTTACCGGAATAAAAAGTGATCTAATTTCAATATTGATCGATTGAAAATGTGAATATGAACAATAATCCTGCTTTCAAGAGCTGAATTAATTTTTCAAATAAAATACTTCGGTGATGGATTTTAACACGATGTCTAGCGCCGCGTTTAGCGCCGCGTTTAGCGCCGCGTTTAGCGCCGCGTTTAGCGCCGCGTTTAGCGCCGCGTTTAGCGCCGCGTTTAGCGCCGCGTTTAGCGCCGCGTTTAGCGCCGCGTTTAGCGCCGCGTTTAGCGCCGCGTTTAGCGCCGCGTTTAGCGCCGCGTTTAGCGCCGCGTTTAGCGCCGCGTTTAGCGCCGCGTTTAGCGCCGCGTTTAGCGCCGCGTTTAGCGCCGCGTTTAGCGCCGCGTTTAGCGCCGCGTTTAGCGCCGCGTTTAGCGCCGCGTTTAGCGCCGCGTTTAGCGCCGCGTTTAGCTGCAAGTGTTATATTGCATTGACCATTATCAAATAGAAAACTTAATATATTTTGAATAATACGAGCTAGAAGAAAAAAGTCTTTGCTACCTACTAAAAATAGTTTAGACTAACTACGAGTATGAGGAATTTATGAGTATTGCATGAAGTGAAAGTGTTTTTTCGTCAAGAAAGCAACTTTTTCTGGAAATATTTAGGCCTAACTGATATCGAGCGAAAAGAAAAGAACTTTGAACTTAGCGACTAAAACTCGAGCGCGTGAAAGCTCGGGGCGTCCTTCACCTAATACGTTGGGCACGCTCGCAATCATTCTACCTGCTAGCTTGGAGGTGCCATGTAGGCCCACCCCGACCCAGATCAGCTGATAGCAGGGGGGCTAACGAGCCATGTAGTTAAAGGTCACCCAGACAGAGTTTATTATAATCAAGCTTTAAATTCCTGTGCTTAAAGTGCTACTCCAGGTTGCACTGCTCAGGTCAGATCTAATTGACAGTTATATAGCGAAAATTTGCTCAGACCGATGGAGTACGAGAAAATCCTCACTCAAATTGGCGGCTTCGGCCGAGCTCAGATGATGATCTTCCTGACGCTGTCGATGACGTCGGTGAAGGCCGTGCTGGATCTGCAGCTGCTGGCCATGATGCTGCACGTGTCACCGTTCCGCTGCGCTCAGCAGAACTCAAGCGGCTACGAGCCTCAGGAATTCGACAGCCAGTGCTCAATCGGCCGGCTAACAGAAGCGAGCAACTTCTCGACAGCTCTCACGCAGGACGGCAACTACACCGAGGAGGCCTGCACGGAGTTTGAGTTCGAGGACGACTTCATCCGGCTGACCATGGTGAAGGACTTCCAGTTGGTGTGCGACCGGAAAATCTTCCCGACCATCCTGATGAGCGTCTACTTCCTCGGTGACGCCTGCGGGATGCTGTTCGCCACGCTGGGCGACCGGATCGGCCGACGAACCATCCTATTGATCTGCGGCTGCGTGGACATTGTCACGACGGTGCTGCCGGTCTTCACGCCTACCGTCGAGTGGCAGATTGCTGCGCGGTTTCTCAAAGGTAACGCTCCTCAGGTAATGCTGAATGATAAGGATGGACACCTAGCCCAGTTGGGTCAGACTTACTGCTGTTCAGCCTGTGGACTCGGGGGGGCAAGACCCACCAACAGTTCTACCTGTACCCATTTTACAGATAGGTGAAATGGGTACAGTAATTACTGAAACGAAATCCAGTAACTAACAGTAGTAATAATATTCAAGTTTTTTGGACGGCTGTGGGCAATGGCACATCATTTAGCGACACTAGACCCGCAGCCAGCGAGGAGGCAATTCTGCCTATTTTGCTGACTACTGAGTACACACTCACACAGATACAGTACGCTGGCACACGCTCGCACAGGTGTGTACATCTGCCATGACTTTCTCATCGTCAGGCATGCAGTGTACACTCTCAATGTGGCTTGGAGGTTGACCCTCAAGGTCGCAAATTGCACGACAAGCCCCCAAGCCTTCTCTCCGCGGCTGCGCCCCAAATGATTGTGGTCTCGCCGCAGAATCGAGCTCAGGTAGATGGTGCGAGAGGCCAACGCGTTTAACGCTCTGCCACATCTTCTAATTAACGTTACTAATCGGTTCACTTGAGCTGCGATTCTTAATCTCGTGCCTTCCTGAAGTCGAGCAGGAATTTGTAAATTTTTCTATTGGTAATTAGCTCGTAGTGCTTGGAATTTCTGTCTATGGCCCAACTCAAGACAGTGGCTTCTTTTTAATATGCATAGATGCGACAGTCAAGAACTTCGTGGTGTTCAGGATTGAAATATTTCGGGCTATTCGGCGCTTACACCCGATCCTGTCCCGAACCCAGATCCCGAGACCGAACTCCGAACTAACCCCGAAGTGCCAAAGCCAGGAAGTTTCTGGGTAAGGGAGTTAAATTAAATTTTGAGTTTTGAATAGAAAGAGACAGTGTGGCTCTGAGTCTTAGATTACTTTTTAAGTAAGTTAAATTTTTCTTTCTCAGTGCTCCACTGAGTCTCATACGCCTAATTCTTTATAAATTTCGCCGCACGACTGTAAACTCAAAAGTTCTAATTTTGCTCAGGTATTAATTAAAATAATTAAAATTAAAATATTTAGATCAGGTATTAAATATCCGGGTCCTAATAATAAGCAAAGTGTCTACCTGTAACCTGCAGGCCTAGCATCTCCAGTGTACTATCAGGGTCTACTGCTTGTCGAGGAGCTCACGGCCGCCAAGCACCGGGCCATGCTGGGCAATCTCTACTGGCTGCTGTGGTGCCTCGGCTATTCCATGTGCAGCCTGATTGCCTTCCTGTTCCAGGAATGGCGCACCATCCAGCTGTTTAGCCTGGCATTCAGCGCCAACTACATCCTCGTCTACTTTCTGGTGCCGGAGTCGCCCCGCTGGCTGGTGCTGAAGGGCCGCACCAAGGAGGCTGGCAAGGTCTTCGAGAAGCTGGCAAGGTGGAATGGCATTCGCTGGAGGACAAACAAATTTGACGTGAGAATTTATGTCGAGAGATTGGTAGAATAGGACTGACACCAACACATTTCTCTAACGCACTAGAAACTTTAGTGTGCTGATCAAGTATCTAGGTCAAATGGGGTCGTTGCCTAATGATTAGAGATCGGACTCACAACTTAACGGTCGGACTCACGATTTCTGACTTCACTGAAAAATTTGTGTCCTTTATCAAGACACTCAACTCTGCTTTGCTTAAGTTCACCCAGCTTTTTAGTGGGTACCAGCATCAGCTGGGGTATTGAGGGTTGGGTGTGACGTCCCCCAGTAGGCGTGGCTGTGCTGTCGGCTGTAAATCTGGTTTAATTGTTTTTTATCATTGCCGAAATGTCGCTTTGCTTTTCTGTAGAAGATCATCATGGAAGAGACTCCAACAGGACGCACCTCAGAACTGTTTACCTACCCCGTGATGCGGCGTAAAACACTGACGATCACATTTGTAATGCTGATCTTCTCATTGTCCTATTACGGCTTGACCATCGACACAACATTCATTATCAGCGATGTGTACATCAACACTGCGGTCAGCGGGCTGCTGGAGATTCCAGGCTACCTCCTCGCCTGGCTGGTTTCGGAGCGCATCGGACGACGATCGCCGACTGTGGTGATGGCCATCTTAGCTGGGGCCGCCATCATTGCCGTGCCCTTCATACCGCAGGAGTTACACTACACCTTGGCTATTAAGGTTGCCGTGGCGCTGATTGGTGAGTAAGCTGAACTGTCGGGCAGGGTGAGTGACAGAGCGGTCTGACGCGTTCACCTCTCGCACCAGGGACCCTGAGGTCGATTCCGCGGTGAGGCCATATTTATTTTCTGAGCAGCCGCGGAAAGAGAAGGCTTAAGGGTTGTCGTGCAATTTACGACATTGAGGGTCAACCTTCCAAGGTACAGTGAGACTGTACACTGCCTGATGACGAGAAACTCAGTGCAGATGTACACATCCTGTGTGAGTGTGTGCTCAGTAGTCAGCAGAATGAGCAGAATTGCCTCCTCGCTGGCTGCGGGTCCAGTGTCACCAAAATGATGTGCCATTGCCCGCAGCCCTCCTGCAATTATTGATAATAATATTATTAGCTCGTATTAAGCTGAACGGTCAAAGTTGAATTAACAACTCAGGGAGTCAGACAGTGAGTCACCCTGCACCGATTGGCAGGAAAGTGTCTGCTGACTGCGGCCTACTCAGCGATGGACATCTACGGGGCTGAGAACTTTCCCACCTCGTTGCGCAATAACGGTGTTTTTCTCGCTGCCGTGGTGGCCGGCTTCCTCAGCGTGATCTCGCCGGTAATCAACTACCTGTCAATCATTGCCGAATGGCTGCCGGCGGTCCTATTTGGTGGCATGACAATCTTGGCAGTTTTCATTGTGCTGTGGCTGCCAGAGACCAAAGACATGCCTCTGCCAGACACCGTCCAGGACGCTGAAAAGTTCTTTCGCGGCAGCGAACTCGCCTGGCGCCTGGAGCACGAGGAGCGAGAGCGTCGGGTGGTTGACAACTTCACAGAGCCTGACGAGCTGTCCGCCTCCGAGATGCAGCGACCGCGCTACGGTTCCTTCGGTAACGAGCGGGACAGCCAGAGACCCTTCACACCGCTCTGACCTGAGCTCCCATGGCGATACTTTTGCGCTGAGGAAATTGAATGAAATTCTTTACTTCACTTTTCTCCGACACTTCAGAAATCTGAACTCAAATCGTGTCAATGGAGATGATCTATTGTGATCAGTTGTAATTTATCATGTTTGAATGTCTCGCAAGCGTATTATTTTAAGTTATCAAACAATTTTAATTCACACAATGTACTACTAAAACAAGCTCATACGCAAAAATCGAGACCTGGAGCTAGTGAACGCGGACAGTAATCAAAGTAAATGAGTTTTCTGCCCCGTTTTGTACCTAAACTGTAATTTTATTCCGTTTGAAAATAAAGTTTCAATATAAAAATCTCTGCCTTTTTAAACAATTTCGCAGCTTTAGCCTTTGAAATATATTTGTTATTTTTTCGAAGAATTTAGGATTTATTTTTATTGTAAATTTTAGAATTATTATCCGATGTGTCTATGAGGGCCTATCGATGCCCGCTGGGCGAGGTCTTTTTACCGAGAAATTTGGCTAATAACAGCCTCTATAAAATCTACGTTTTTGCGAAACTTTTGCGTTTCAAATCTAGCGGAACTTCTGAGAAACTCGTCAGTTCTCCTCGCGAGTGCCGCCTGACGAATTGATTCGCTTCCCGATGCGGCCGGCGATGTAGTTGAAGGCGTTGCGAAACTGGTGGACTCTCAGGCCGCAAATCAGCCAGTTCAGCGAGCAGTAGGCGTAGAACAGGTAGTTGAGCACGTTGGCCAGCGACAGCAGCAGAGGCTGCATAACTTTGTTGTCAATGTCGAGCCACAGTGTATAGCGATAGTTCAAGAAGGAGACGAAGTACACAAGAGCTCTGGGCAGCGAGACCAGCAGGTACACAGCTGTCATCACCAGCAGGCTGCGGGCGCCGCGGATGTCAGACTGGTTCTGCTGGCACTGATGCTGCTGCAGTCTGAGGCGGGCGGCTTGAATCGATACAATCTTGGCGCAGGTAAAGACGTTCGTTACGGCCATGACGAAAGTGCCGAGTAAGCCGTTAAGAAACAGCAAGACGTAGCCCTGAACTAGCTCGAAGGCCTGCCATGGCAGCGCGATGGAGAGGTAGCAATAGCGCTGTCCGAAATATTCGTAGGCTTCGTAAAGGATGGCGTGGATTGAAGCGCAGCTGAACGCTAAAATAAAGAGGCCGAGAGCGATGCAGTACTTTCGCTTAGTCATGCGGGCCCGATGGTGCAGCGGCCAGCATAGGGCGTAGATCCTATCAGCCGCCACCAGGCAGAGCAGGGTGGAGGACAGGCTGTTGCCGAGGATCCAGAAGAAGGCCCAGAGCTTGCACACCCAGTTGCTGGTGAGGTTGGGCAGCTCGATGGGGACCCGGCTGCCGAGACCGCTGTGTAGAAACTCGCGTACCGTCAGCCTAAGCGAAAATCAAATCGCAAATGCTCATTTCCGTTTGATTCTAATGCCTCTGAAGTTTAACAGAATTCAAGCAAAAGTAAGAGCTTTCTTGTAACATTACGTTGTTATAACGGTGACAAAGTCGGCCGCAATATTGGCGCACAGTAGGAGGTCCTTGCCCTTGATGCTGCGCCAGGTGCTGACAAACACCCACGCAGACAATAAGAAGCCCACAGCGCAGATCACAGACGCGATCGGGGCAGCGTACAGTCTGAGGTTGATAAGGATGTTCTCGATGACATTCTTGATGGCTAAAAGCCTGGTCGGCTCTGTGATAGAAAAGTAGTACAGGGCATTCTTTGTGAAAAACAAATTACTGACAAGACTCTAATGATAGTTTTGATACTTACCAGCAGCGATTGAAACGTTCTGCATTGATTAGAACCGATTTGTCGGTTGTAGTAGTTCGTAAACAAATTTCTAACAATTTTGTAAGCCAAAGGGTGGCGCAATTTGTTCTCTACCGCTGTTGGGGCGATTCACACTCTGCATTTCAATTTCGTATTTATAGCTGCATGGCTCGCTCAGCTACTCGACCACTTGCCCAGGTGGCTTTCCTTCAACTGAAGTGATCAGCACAATTGGCCTTTTTGACAATCGTTGCACGAATGACACATGATGACTCTATTACATCCTCTTCCCCTCTCAATCTCCTAATTAGCGGCCTCTAATTAGGGCCGAAGTCCGGTCAGATTTTCAGAGTTCTGTTGTTTCAAATGCGGAACATTTTCCCATTCAAAGACGCTTCCGGAGATGAAAAGGGACCAAAGGCTTGCTCAACCGGCGCGAAAGTTTCCGTCCAAATTTTTAAAGATTTTCTTTCTTTGTCAAATATGATCAGCACATTTCCTGCTAATTGATGCAATTACTTTTAATTAAGTCAATAAAATAACTGCCAAGACACTGATGCAGAAGCTGAACACTGATGAGCCCGACCAATATTCATATTTTATCTTTAAAATTCGTATTGTTTTATACTCAGCACGCAACAACTAGACTGCGTGATATTTCAATGATGCTGTAAAAAATGTTATTAAAAAAATTCTTCTGCTTGTGTTTGCCTGGGGTAGCTAATAAGAAAATGAGAATAAGTTTAGGAGTATTCGGGCTGACGAAAATGAGCAGTTATTGTTCATTTGGTTAGAAATTAGGTTGTCTAGCTTTAAAACTCGGCTTTAAACCTTGGGAGACTGTTCGAATAAACAGAAAGGTTGTAAATACAATTCAAATTTAAAGTCCTGTGCGTAAATAGAAACGATGGCAGCGAAGCATCGTAGTGTGGGTACCCAAACTCGTACAAGTATACAAGCGTCTATTCACAGTCGAATCATATACATAGCAGGCTTAAAATGTACTTCTGATTGTAGATAGACAAGTTGTACAAGTGAAGATTGACTGAAATTGGGATTCACATTGAAGAGCGCTGAAGAGATTGTTTGGCTGGTAACTTTGCAGTCTGTTGGACTCAGTGACATTAGGAGTGAATGAAGAAGTACGCAATGTTTGTTAAATACCTTTAGATGTCTGTCGAGAAGATCTGTTGGAAAAAATATGACGTCTGCGTTTCGGACAGTTAAAATGGTCAGCACAAAAAACTAAAAGGAATTCGCCGGCTACTGAAGGAAATTAAAAGTTAAACCTGCTAGCTGGTTGCATATCATTTCATGTTCTTCTGCATAACTCCTCAGCCGCGAACAGTTCCAGTTGTCTCCTTCGCCGCCACAGCGTCAGGATTGTCCTGCTCCGACCGGCGCTTCTCCACATGCTCCAGCAGAAGCGCCCGCATTGCCTTGCGCTCCGGCTGCTGGCCCTCCGTAGCTTTCAACACAGACAGTCCGTGGCTATTGGTAGCACGAACGTCGGCGCCATGGTGCAGCAGCAGCGCTGCCAGCTTCTCGTGCCGATTGATGACGCAGTAGAACAGTGCCGTCTGACCGCTGGAGTCGGTTTCGTCAACTAGCGCGCCCCGATTCAGTAACTCAACAGCCACTGCCGAGTTGCCGTTGTTGCGATGCTGTGCGCACCGCAGCAGCGGCGTGCAGCCGGCGTTGTCTTTGGCGTGCAGGTCGGCTCCGTGATCCAGCAGGCAGCGAATGTTCTCCAGCTGCTCGCCATCGACGGCGTAATGTAGGGCGCTGAGTCCGTTGCGATCGCGCGGACCCAGACTGGCATTGGCCGACTCCAGCAGCCACTGCAGCACAGCCGGCTTGCCTTTGTACGCAACCTGCATTAGGCAGGTTTTTCCTGAAGTGAAAATGAGCACAGGACTGTACAGAAAAATAGAAAATGTAATAAAATCTGCTTGACGGCTGTGGGATTCGGCGCGACATGATGAAAACAAAAACAATCAGAAACGATAGCAAAGAGGGCTGCAGGCAAGGGCACATCATTTGGTTACACTAGACCCGCAGCCAGCGAATATTCAATTTGCACAAGAAGACGCACCATTATCGCCAGACCAGTTGACATCAGCTCGATGGTCCACCAGAACCTGGCAGAAATCCAGCAGTCCTTCGAGTGCTGCCTCAGCCAGTGGTGTGAATCCTTTATCATCCGGCGCATTGGGATTGGCCTCTCCAGTCTCCAGCACCTGCACTAGAGTCTCCAGATTCCGTCGCCGGATGTGGCGGTGCAGGTCTTCGCCGCTGAACGGCTTGCTGGCTGTTTTCACCGTCACCGGCTCGCCAAAGTCGCCCCAGCCGTGACCGTTTCCGAATCTCTGCCGCACCTGATACTCCTGGTCGGGCTCGAGGCCGGAGCAAACGCAGCGCACGTCGTAGCCCTTATAAGCCACCTCCCAGGTGTTTTCGAACCGCGACCATTGAATCTCAACTCGCAGGCGGCCATCGTCTGCACTTTGTCCCTCCGTCAGCTGGGTCAGCTGCTCCTCCCAGCTGAGCTCCACCAAATAGTGCGTCGCCTTGTCCACCTGCAGTTGGCCACGTGGCTTTGGCGGTCGCTTGCTCATGGCTTGTTTTTAGCTAATTAGAGCAATCTTTCGTTTCGAAAAAATCTAATGACTTGTACTGCAAGTTCAAACTTATTTGACTATTTACTGGCTCAAATGCAGATGAGCTCTACCTGCTCCTACCAGCTGTTTGGACGTAATGAAAGGCAGCTCATTGCAACCCCGTGCGATGTGTGTTTCGCCGCCCCCTCCATTAAGCTCTCTCTCTTCTACCTTACTTGCCTTTTCCTGTCTCCAGCAATGACACAGCATCTCTACCCGCAAAACCACAAAATCGACCCCGAGAAACAACACTGAATCGCGTGGCCCGGCGGACACGCACAACCGTTGTACGCTGAATTCTACGAGCATACAGCCATGCAGAGAAACTCTCTCACCGTGATAATGCTGCAAACTTGGTAAGTGACAGCTTCAGCCCCGGTGTTGGAGTAAAGGTGAGAATTAGTCACTCATGAGGTAGGCAGTAAAAAAGCAGTACCCATGCTATATCGCCTAACATAGCTTGGGTTCATACAGAGAGGTCAAGGCCCAATCTCAACTTCTCTGATATGTTACAAACTAATCTAAGTAGGAAAATTGCAAAGAAAACAAATTGATATTGCTTCGATTTGACTTCTAAATCTCATAGCACAAAAGACACTTACATATATGCGTGTGTAAAGGAGAATGTAGCAATGAATACTGTAAATTGAATAAATAGTAATGTGTTGGCACTTCTGAACGGAGTTCCGAATCAAGCGATCAGGTTTGACCGTGCGTCATTGAATTTTAGAGTCAGATGTCGCGTCTGATTTCTGACATTTTGTATCGATGATACCACAGAGTTATCTGCGAAATATTTTGTAGTCGCAGAGACAGGTGTCATAAGTCTGTCCGTCTGAATGGAATGGACTCCTCCTCACAAGGCCGAGTTAAACACAATGACATCTAGAGCACTAGTACTATAGATGTCCTTGGTTAAACTTACTGTAGTGCCGTTGTAAAGGCGAACTCTTGTCTTAAGAGGTATAGCTAAGCTAAGAAAAACACAAACCTAACTGGCCCTGATGGCCACTCTGGCCCTGTATATTATTTTGAACATGACTGACGGCAACTTGCCGCACACAACATATGCCTTTTCGGAGCTGCTTTAAATGAAAAAATAACTAATGTTTATTTACACTCCATAAATGGGTAATTCCTCTGTTAAAAGTGATGGACATCATTTGTAGAAGCTTGCAATTTGGATCTCGAAATATATCACCTTGTTTGTCATAATCGTACTTTCGGATTTATTAAAACATATCATTTTAACTAAAGTGACCCAACAAGCTAAACAAAAGAACAAATTAGACTAACTATAGCTTGATAATGTGTTTTAAAGATAACAAACAAATACTCGGGTTTCTACTTGGTTAAAAGCTGTTTAGGTACTTCGTCGAAATGGAAAGATTGCGTGGCCTGCCTGCAGCTGCAGCCTACAGGGCACAGACTCTGCGCCAAACATCCTGCCCGAGGTGTCTTATTGTGGAAATTGTGTCTGTGTGTTGCTATCGACTTGCCATTGCCAAGAAGCCGAAGTATATCTACTTGCGTATCGTCCACTTGATGTTTGTTTCAAGGCTTAGTGTTGTTAATTTAAAGTTTTATCATCATACAACTAAAGACTAGCTAAGGCTAAAGTACGAAAGTGCTCTCTTCAGATTCTTGCATTCGCTAGCTAGCTAGCTGCAGTTAGCAGTAGGCCTAGAACTACTAGATCTCAAAAAATCGCCAAGAATTTGTAAAAATTCGCTTTTTTAGTTCTTTAAGTTCCATTTAATTTATTTTAAGGTACTTTTTAAGGTACCTTAAACACTTATTTAGCCCTATTTCAGGCTCAGGTATATTGGCATCCATAGATAGATACCTAAGAACATTTTATATTTGTTTTTAATTTTGAACTAATTGATTTTATTTAAGTTTGAATTAACTATATTAAAGCTGTTTCAATATATAACAGTAGCATCTATCAAAATGGTTGTCTATTATAAATTGTTTGATATAATGTTTTGTCTAGAAAGGTTTATATAGTAAAATTTTTTATAGGTTTATATAGGCAAAAGACCAACCTGATATAAGCTAAGTCATCAAGGAACTCTATAAGTTCCTTATAGAGGAACTTATAGAGTTGTTATAATGAACTTATATGAAGTATATCTTCACAGCTTATAATGCTGTGAGAATTACTAAAATGGCAAATGATTAACTCGTGTTAATCATTTATATAAAAACTGACCTAAGGGTCAGTAAATAAAAAATGAAGATAAGGCTTTACTTAATTATAAAAGCTACTGTGTAATAAAATGCTGCCTAAAACTTTGAAGGCAATAAATGAACATCTCAAAACCAAAATTTAATGTTTAAGAAGATATTAAAGAAATTTCAAACAATTTCAAATATTTTTATAACCCTTAGCCTTTTTTGAGTAAAAAATAAAGTCTTACTCATATGATAACCAACATTTATGCTACATTTCAATTAGTGCAACTAACCAAGATCTTTAAAATGGAATATAATTTATATTTTAAACATTCTTGGGAATCTAAGAGCTAAACATAAGTGCTAGGCCTTGTCATATATATTAAAATTTTGCTATGCAGACCACTTAATGTCCTTAATTGGCCAAATTGGTTCTGTTCTGCCAAACAAATCAATGATATTTTTTATGTGTTTCTATATAATTTAATTTTTTATAGCATAGCTATATAGTTTGTAGCATGTTGCAAACATTTTCTATAATCTGAACTGGAAATTCCATAAACCAAATAACAAAAAATTGAGAAATAATGTTTCTTAATTCAAGCTGAATGTAGTTACATTTTAAAGTCTATTAATCACAGATTTATTAAATCAAGTCATTTTTGGTTCTCATAATCATTTCTGATGGCTTGCAATGGCTTGTTTATTTTTTAACTTAGTTTGAATACTGAATACATATGTAAAAATTAAATCTGTATACTATATATAAGCCTGTTGAAAAGGTGCACCTATTTCATGAGCACTTCTATAGAACAGCTGTTTAGTCCATAGACTTAGGAAGCTTCTTGCCTACCCAAATTTCTACCCTAGTCCCTAGCTTATGCACTGTTTTTCTTTTTCTATAGCCATTTTCCACTTGGGTCAACTCAAGCACTAGGGCAGGGGTCGGCAAACTCTGGCCCGCGGGCCAGATGCGGCCCTCAAAGCTCCCAAATCCAGCCCGTTGCCCCTTCTGACAGCTGTTGTATATAGTTTCATCTTTCCCCTGCCTCATCTCTCCCGTGTGTCGCCTTTCCCCCTGTCTCATCTCTCCCGTATGTCACCTCTCCCGTGTCTTATCTCTCCATTGTCTCATCTGTTCCGTGCCTTGTCTCTCCTTTGTCTCACCTCTCCTGTGTCTTATCTCTCCCGTGTCTCCATCTCTCCCGTATGTCATCTCTCCTATGTCTCGTCTCTCCCGTGTCTTATCTCTCCATTGTCTCGTCTCTCCCGTGTCTCATCTCTTCCGTGTCTTATCTCTCCATTGTCTCATCTCTTCCGTGTCTTATCTCTCCTTTGTCTCGTCTCTCCCGTGTCTTATCTCCATTGTCTCGTCTCTCCCGTGTCTTATCTCTCCATTGTCTCGTCTCTCCCGTGTCTTGTCTCTCCTTTGTCTCACCTCTCCTGTGTCTTATCTCTCCCGTGTCTCATCTCTCCCGTGTCTCATCTCTCCCGTGTCTCATCTATCCAGTGTCTTATCTCGCCATCGTCTCGTCTCTCCCGTACCTTATCTCTCCTTTGTCTCATCTCTCTCGTGTCTCATCTCTTCTCTCTCTCATCTCTCCTGTTTCTAATCTCTCCCCTATCTCTGATATATTTCTCTTAGATTTCTACAGTCTGCGCGGCCCGCTGTCGTCTTTTAGGTTCTCTTTTTGGCCCGCTAGCTAGTAAGTTTGACGACCCCTGCACTAGGGCATGGAGTAGCTCGCCTAAGGACATCAATATTTAGAGATTTGAACTCTCGAACTCTTATTCACAGATATATATAATGCTCTATTCATTCAAACGATCTAACGCGTTTACCTCTCGCACAAAGGTCCCTGAACTCGATTCCGCGGCGAGGCCACATTCGTTTGGGGGTTGGCGGCGTCGAGAGAAGGCTTGGGAGCTAGTCGTGCAATTTACGCCCTTGAGGGCCAACCTCTTATGCAAAGTCAAGGTGTACACTGTCTGACGATGAGAAAGTCAAGGCAGTTGTATACACCTGTGTGAGCGTATGCCTGCGTACAGTATCTGTGTGCGTGTGTGCTCAGGAGTCAGAGAAAATGGCAGAATTGCCTCCTCGCTGGCTGCGGGTCTGGTGTCGCGAAATGATGTGCCTTTGCCCACAGCCGTTCTGCAGTTATTCTTTTATTAAGCCTATTTGGCTTAACTATCAAATTATTAAGGATCGGATTTTTTTTAAACTAAGAACTTAGGAATTGTGTGTTAAACTAGACAAGCAAGGTTCAGTTCGATATCAAGTGCGCACGATTGCATAGTTTAGAGAGTTAGTTTCCATGAAACTTCGCTCTGCTCAATATTCATTTTCGTAAAAAAATTTCCGCAGCACCCTTAGCACCAAGTGCACGCCAACTGAAGTGAAACTTTTTTATTCAGAGCGATCTGCCTCTAACCGCCCTCCCCTTGTTGAGTTCGGGCGAGCCGCCACTCGGTTCAATAAGTCGATAATGTTTTTCACTGTGCGGTCTCACGCATACAAATTTTGTGCTACGTAGCAGTTGCCCCCTTCCCTCGGCTCGGTGGAACAGTCAAGTTGAATTGCAGCATGAGGGAAGTATTAAGCTCGCTGCGTTATTATTAGATATCTGCTATAATATTTAGTTCTAGAATTGGTCTTGCCTTGAAGCAATCGACAATAACTGACTCTGACGAAATCGATATATATATAAATGCTTTGAGGCTTTTCTATCTCTCTTCGTTTCTTTCTCCCAATGCTTCGTTTCGTCTCTCGATCCTATTCTGCTATTTGAGCAATTCTGCTCCAGTTCTTAGCCAAGCCAAATGCCCAATAAAGAATACCGATCGTGACAGAAGAGGCGAGGCTGCTTAAACCTAGCCATGTGTGGGTGTGCGGGATATTTCTAAAAGACAAGAAAATATCTTTTTTTGTGTGTGCGTCTGTCCTCGCATAAAGTCTTGATAACCGTCTTCCCACCCCGGCACGTCCCACCCCTTACCCTCCCCTTCTAAGCCAAGCTAAATATGAATAATGTTTCTCCCTGCGTCTGACACTGCTCCCCGGACCCGTGAAAGTAACACTACTTTATTTATCTGTCTCAATAATCACCAAGCATTTGATTTTCAAATTTTCAACCCTGCCTTGCAGTGCTACTCTATTGAAAGAGTTCATCAGTTTAGACAAATAAAATACTTATCGGGCGGTGACGGCTGCTGCAGAATGTGTCAGCTAAGGCCAGGCCGGACCGTCTCAGACTAACTTAAGCTCGGAGAAATTGTCATGCTGCAGTCACAGCTGGGCTACACCCATCTCGCCCAGCTGTCCCTCGCTGTTGGCGCCCTGGTTGTCCTAGTCGCCCTTGCCGGGTTTCACCTAGTCTCTATCGTGTGGGCTCGAATCTATTTCTACCGCCGATTGGAACCGTTGGACCCGGAGGCCGGCCGAGCCCTGCCTGGCGTGTCCATCCTCAAGCCGCTAGTCGGTATCGATAAGAATGTGTACGCCAATTTGGAGACCTATTTCACTCTGCAATATCCGCGCTACGAACTGCTATTCTGCCTGGAAAGCTCCGACGACATCGTTAGCATGGTGGTTGACACCTTGATGGAGAAATATCCCCAAGTTGACGCCCGGGTATTTAAAAATCCGAAACAGCTGAGCGTTAATCCCAAGGTGAACAACATGATGCAAGGCTTTGAGAATGCCAAATACGACCTGGTGCTGATCTCAGACAGCGGTGTTCGCATGCTTCCGCTTGCCCTCATGGACATGGTCCGCTGCATGGGCCGCGACGTTGGCTTGGTCCACCAGATGCCATTCACTGAGCAGCGGCCTGGCTTCCACAATGTAGTCCAGTCCGCTTATTTCGGCGGCACCCACGCCAAGATATACATTGTGGCTAATCTGGTTGGTATCAACTGTACCACCGGTATGTCCTGCCTGTTCAGAAAGTCAATCCTGGATCCTCTGCCCGGCGGGCTGGTCTATTTTGGTCGCTACCTAGCCGAAGATTTCTTTCTTTCGCAGTACATACGCTCGCGCGGCTATAAAGTGGTTATATCCCATTATCCGGCCCTGCAAGATGGCAGCACTTCCATTGCTAATCTGCGTTGTCGACTGATTCGCTGGATTAAATTGCGAACAGCTATGATTCCACACGTAGTAGTGCTGGAGCCGCTCACAGACTGTCTGGTCTCCGGCCTGCTTGGCGCGTGGGCTCTCACCTACCTTTGGCCAAACGGTGTGAATTTCTTTGCCTACCTGCTGATCCACTGCCTGGCCTGGTTGCTTTGCGATCACCTGCTCATGCTGAGCTGCATGGAGAGTCCTGCCCCGTTTAGCCGTTTGGCTTATGTGTGCGCCTGGCTGCTCTGTGCCTGCATGTCGCCCCTGAATGTCCTATCTGCCCAGTGCCAGACGAATGTCGAATGGCGAGGTCGACGATTTCATCTAATGTGGGGCGGCGTCACTTACGAACTGCCAACGCCGGCTAATGCAGGTGCAGCTACTGCTGGGGATGGTGGTGCTGCTTCTGCTGCTGCTGCTGACGCAGCCGGCCTTAGCATTGTCGGGGCGGCCGCCACCGCGGTCGCTTCCTTCAAGGGTGACAGTGCGTCAATAAAAGTAGCTGTCTAATATCGCAGACTGCTGATATCTGTCAAATAAAAATCCTCTCTTAGTCCCCTGTCCCAACTGTAACAAAACTGGTCGATAAATTAACAACAGTTTTGCTTTGCCTATGCAATCTTAATAAAATACGAAAAAACAAGTATTTGTTCTCTAATCTAACATGTCAAAAAAGCCGTGCTTTGTTTCAATGTAATACTTTTTATCTAATCCTTTTAACAAAAGACGTTTCCAAACTGTTGTTCAGATGTACCTGTGGCCCAACAGTGTGAATTTATTGTAATTTTAATCGCAGATGCTTTTGCTAATATTTTGTTTTTTTTCTTTACAACATTTTCTTCTTTTGCGTCTAATAAAGTTTTAAAAAAATAAAACAGAAGTTAACTTTGCTCTATTCTAAAGTTTCTTATCAAATGACTTTCTTGCAATGCTTTTTATATTAGTATTGTCGGTACAGGCGAGTATATCTAAATTGTCAGTCTTATTGTATTATTTTACTTGCTGGTTCATTTTTATGCAATATTTTCATAACCCACTTTTTGCATTCTACATCAGATAACTTGAACTAAATCTGCCATGACTATGAGGCCTGTCCATGAATATAATACAATCGTTTGTTTTGACTCATTCTATTGATGGAATGGACTCAGGAGCTTCAACACTGTCACTCTGCCCCAGTCCATTAGAGGATCTGACTGCCCCAGTCCATTAGAGGATCTGACTGCCCCAGTCCATTAGAGGATCTGACTGCCCCAGTCCATTAGAGGATCTGACTGCCCCAGTCCATTAGAGGATCTGACTGCCCCAGTCCATTAGAGGATCTGACTGCCCCAGTCCATAAGAGGATCGACTGCCTCATTCCATTAGATGATCTGACTGCCCCAGTCCATTAGAGGATCTGACTGCCCCAGTCCATTAGAGGATCTGACTGCCCCAGTCCATTAGATGATCTGACTGCCCCAGTCCATTAGAGGATCTGGCTGCCCCAGTCCATTAGAGGATCTGACTGCCCACAGTCCATTAGAGGATCTGACTGCCCCAGTCCATTAGATGATCTGACTGCCCCAGTCCATTAGATGATCTGACTGCCCACAGTCCATTAGAGGATCTGACTGCCCACAGTCCATTAGAGGATCTGACTGCCCACAGTCCATTAGATGATCTGGCTGCCCCAGTCCATTAGAGGATCTGACTGCCCCAGTCCATTAGAGGATCTGGCTGCCCCAGTCCATTAGAGGATCTGACTGCCCCAGTCCATTAGAGGATCTGGCTGCCCCAGTCCATTAGAGGATCTGACTGCCCCAGTCCATTAGAGGATCTGGCTGCCCCAGTCCATTAGAGGATCTGACTGCCCCAGTCCATTAGAGGATCTGACTGCCCCAGTCCATTAGAGGATCTGGCTGCCCCAGTCCATTAGAGGATCTGACTGCCCCAGTCCATTAGAGGATCTGACTGCCCCCAGTCCATTAGAGGATCTGACTGCCCCAGTCCATTAGAGGATCTGGCTGCCCCAGTCCATTAGATGATCTGACTGCCCCAGTCCATTAGAGGATCTGACTGCCCCAGTCCATTAGAGGATCTGACTGCCCCAGTCCATTAGAGGATCTGACTGCCCCAGTCCATTAGAGGATCTGACTGGCCCAGTCCTTGCTACTGTTTAGTTTATTTTTCATTTGAACTTCTATTTTGCTAGGCATGGCTATCTGGCTGTTGCTATTGCATTGAGTAAAGAAAAACTCTACTTGCTTTTTGGCCTTGACTAGCCTTTTTCAAATTGTGTATTGAAACCGGCGCATCTGACTCAGCTGTATTGGCTTTTAGAACACTTATATAATCAACATATGCCAAACGTATAGATGTAGCTAAATAGGGTCTGGGAATAGACTGAACAATAACTAGACTAGACAATACTAAAGCGAGACTATGAAAATGACCTAGCTTAGTAAGGTAGCAAAGACAGCAACTGTGCAATATCTACCTTGCGTTCTGTTTCTCTCAATGCTCCCTTTTTGGGAGTAGTCAGTCTTCTATTTTATTAAGCATAACGCAAACAAATAGTATTCTATATATTATATAGTGCAATTTAGTTGCACATGCTTTAGTTCCCCGTTTATTTTGTGCACTAGTTTTTTTTAACTTTTGTTTGTTTGTGTTCTCCGTTAGTCAATTTTTGCAGCTTATATATTTTTTCTAATTTTTTGCCGCTTAGTTCTGAGACCTGATATAGTATTCTGAGAGTCGCTTTAGTGACCTGGTGTGTCTCGAAAAGAAACAAATTAAATGACTATAATTTATGCTTCTATTGCGCGTGCATGTTTTTCTTTAAGTTGTCACGGACAAATAACAAAATAAAAAAATGAAGCATACATCCTTAGGCGGTGATTGCTGAGAATTAACTACTTTTTCTACCTTTTGAAAGTATGTGTGCCTATTTAACATTTTGTCATTTATTATATTCATTTTAGAGAAATGGGTTCCTGTATTACGAGTACTTTCTCAATCGCAGTCAAAGTACTATTGGTTCATTAAAGTTCGACGCTTTAAAACTTACCAAACATCAACGCGAATTGAAGAGCAACAACAAATGTCCCGTTTTCCCCACGGTTCCTAGAATGAAAGGCCTTGAATTTAAACTCTTGGTTCTTACTGACGACCCTGTCTTGAAACTATTCAATCCTTAAATTCTAACATAACGGATGCTGACTTTAGTTTGATTCTTAAACTTGGATTTGTACTTTTAGTCGTAGGTTTCGCCGCCTGTGCTTTAGCAACACTAATCATAGACGAACCTCATTTCGTGTCGCCCGGATTAGCGCTAATCCACCGCGACTCCGCGAATCCCCATATTGATTTCGGCATCAATCATTGATCTCTAGTGCAGGCTGATTTATCCCTATATAGGTTTACTTTATCTTATAGCTTACGCCCCGACCCGCGAAACTGGTCTGCATTTCTCCGCGCTTGCAGACGCCCTCGCCTCGACACCAACCCCACCGACCAACTGCTAGCCCATCTTACTGGGATGGACCAGAGGGACCAGGCCTAAAAACATTATCCCCACAAGCCCATGTGTTCGGGCTTTGGGAATTAGTCAGCCAGTCTGGCCTTTTACACACACACCGACTGTAGCTTCCACACGAAGACCTATATACCAACTTGTACTTTTAGGCGCCCACACTGGTTCACTGCATACTCGCCGCTGTATGCAGAGGTGGTAGCTTTTGCTTCGCTTCTAACCGCGAAAATGCGAATTATAGGCAATCTCGCAATGCGTGCAGTCTGCCCAATGTTCCATCCCCTCCTTGAACTCTCTTCTGGCCCGCTGCCAGGCAGTGCAAAAGCCAGCGTTCGGAACATCTGGCCCCGTAACGGATGACTCATTGCAGTCTACAGTCCACTGCCATTGTATTCTGTGTTGTAGACTCTTTTTCGGTTTTAACACAAGGATGTATAAAGTCAGATTCGCGAATATTTGCCCAAGTCGCTACTTAATCGTAAATTTTTATTTCCGAACTAAATTTAGTCATTTACTACTACTCATAATTAGTACTTTAGACAACATCAGCGAGATAGACTAACAGGGGTATCGTAAAACGAAAAATTCGATCTGCATTAATGATTCAGATGTCGAACTATGAAAAATTCTAACTATTATGCCGAAAATTCATTGTAGGTAAAAGTTAAATAAAGATATTTCGTTGCTTCACTAAGAATAGTGTATGAGAATTAATGTCGTGAGGTAATTTAGTGCATCGCTTAATCGTATACTTTGAGTCGGAGACTATAGCAGTACGTGATGTGTAAAGGTCACACCCGAAATTATCAGTCAACTAAAAAATTCAGTTGAACTTGCTGCTTCCTCCGCTAAATAGGTTCATCTGAAAATGATAGTTCATAGAAATTATCTAAAGTACAGATAATTATAGACGTAATTTAAGCCACTTACCACTGTGTCACTCAACGCGTTGAAGCTTGATCTGCGAATGGGTGTGGCTCCGAGCTTCTCCTGAAATCGGTTAGAACCATTCAGAACATTAGTCGCATTGTGCAGGTGGGAGGCCTTTTAGGTCGAAGTTTATTTATACGCCTTCTGAAAGGCAGCTCAGCGACTTTGGTGCGAGAGGCTGACGAGTTAATCCCTCTGCCACTGACTATACAGACAGTTTTATACCATTCGGATCTATGAATTTAGAAACTGGAGCTTCTTAATGAAATAAACAATTTGAAAATATGTTGCACGATACAGAAGTTATCTGGGGTCGTCAACTCCGGCCCGCGGGACTGATGCGGCCATGCGGCCTCCCGAATCCGGCCCGTTATCCCTTCCGACACCTACAGTATCCTGTTTCATCTTTCCCTTTCTTATCTTTCCCGTGTCTCATCTCTCCCGTGTCTCATACCTCAGTGTCTCATCTCTCCGGTGTCTTATCCCTCTATGTCTCATCTCTCCGGTGTCTCATCCCTCTGTGTCTCATCTCTCCGGTGTCTCATCCCTCTGTGTCTCATCTCTCCCGTGTCTCATCTCTCTGTCTCATCTCTCCCTGTCATATCTTTCTTGTCTCATCTCTCCCGTGTCTCATCTCTCCCTGTCATATCTTCCTATCTCATCTCTCCCTGTCTCATCTTTCTACAGTTGATGCGGTCCGGAAAATGGGGGTCTAACGGCGAGTTGTCTCTGCAGTTTCTAGATTCAGAGCTCCATGGTTGTACCCCTTTTTTTCTAGCGTGCAAGCTAATATATTTCAGCGAGCTTCATGCATGCAAGTGTACGAGTACTATCACGTTGGCAACAAGAACACCAATCTGCCATAATAAGGATTTTGGCACATTATCGATTATCTCCAATCCTAAGGACTACGCTCGTACAGACAGTGTCCAGATGTTGGTACTGCAGTGTCTCAAAACTGACACACTGATTTATTTTCCTTATCCTTGATCCTGATTTGCATTCAGTGGGCATATCAAGCCTTCGCTGACACTAATGAGGCAGTCAAGGCGGCTTGGTGGAGTGAGTTATCAAGATTTGATCTCCCACCATTGCTAACCTTCAGTTAGCTCCTAACCGCAACACTATTGCTCAACCAGTTCATACTGGAACTAAACATTGCTCAAACATTCTAAGGGTAAGAAATCGCAGAGGTTAACAAAAATTTGCGGTTGTTATTTGGTTTTTGGGTCGAATGATAATAATAATATAATAATTTTTATTGCAGGAGGGCTGCGGGCAGTGGCACATCATTTAGTGACACCAGACCCGCAGCCAGCGAGGAGGCAATTCTGCCCTTTTCGCTGACTCCTGAGCACACACGCACACAGATACTGTACGCAGGCATACGCTCACACAGGTGTGTACATCTGCCCTGACTTTCTCATCGTCAGGCAGTGTACATTTCACTGTGCCTTGGAGGTTGGCCCTCAAGGGCGTTAATTCTTGAGGGCCAGTATAATTATGATGATAATAATTAATAAAGCCTTATCGTTTTTCCGCGTCAAAAAATTCTAAAAAGTTAATGACAGTTGGCTCACACGTAAAAACTTGGATGACCTTAAAATCAGTCTCGGCCAGTTGCTATGCAAACTCACACAGGAATTGTTAACCAACCCGGCGCCGACATGAACTCACCGCCAGGAAGCCCTGAGCCGAGGGTCGCCTACTGCCAGCACGCGAGCTGGGTGGAGTAACGAAGCTGCCGCTGGCACCGCTGCTGCTCATTGGTAGGCCGCCGGCGACAGCCGTAGCCGTGAGGCTGTGCCGACGGGCCTGCACCGACGGGATTGACAGTGTGAAGCTGCGATTCGCCTCGTCCTGGGCGCGTTTTGTTAATTGGTTGTTGATTATTGTTATTGTTGTTTTCGTCGTCATCATCGCCGTTGTTGTTGGATAAAGACGCGGTCAGGAAGGGTGGTGGGAGAGACAGAGTTCAGTTTTTGGTTCAATTTTTTTTGTTTTACTGTAAAGGTTTTAATATTGGAATGCAACAATCTGTTTAAGGCCTTCACCGAAGGCACACCTGCCTACTGTTAGCATTATCGTTGGCATACTTAAAATTTTAAATAGTCTTTGTGAAATCAAAATCGATTGCGTGACTGACAGAGGCTATGAAATCGCATCGCATCCTGGCATAGGTCGCGAGTGCACTCAGGAATAATTGTACAACCACTTAGACTCCTCTGTAACTGGATAAATGTCTAACAAGGACGAATAGAGGAGAGACTGTTGGAAAATATCTGATAAAAAAACTAATTTGGGGCAAAGAATTCAAGGCAAATGAATCTTGCCCGCGATTGCTATTCACGAAACTCGCCCCGTAAGTCTGATTTATTCTTTTCATGTACTATTCGATGTACTTTTCATTTACTGAAACTCATCAGCTTTTGTTACAGTAGGGTCGCGCGAAATGTCTATGAATGGACACAAGCTAAGAGAATAGATAAGTGAACTACTCGTATGTTATCAATGGTTAGATACATTTGCTCAGAGGAGCTATATGAGAGAGCTCAAGTGAGAGTGAGTTACTTAGTGAGGTTAGAGCATCGGGTTTGTGACCCAGAATCAAGAGTTTAGTCCAAATGACATAAAGTTCTTTGTGTTTTATGGAACAGGTGATGTGGCACTTAGAGAACAGATGATGCGACACTTAGAGAACAGATGATGCGACACTTTGAGAACAGATGATGCGACACTTTGAGAACAGATGATGCGACACTTTGAGAACAGATGATGCGACACTTTGAGAACAGATGATGCGACACTTTGAGAACAGATGATGCGACACTTAGAGAACAGGCGATGCGACACTTAGAGAACAGGCGATGCGACACTTAGAGAACAGGTGCTGCGACACTTTTTTTTTAATTACACCTGCCCCAATTGGGTCAGATGTGCAGCCGACAGCACAGCCGCAGCTAATGCGCGGCGCATCAGAAGGCTGCGTACAGCTGTTCAGTCTATGGACTGGGGGGACGCCACACCCACCTTCAATTATCCCAGCTAATGCTGGTACCCATTTAACAGCTGGGTGAACTGAAGCAATGCAGAGTTAAGTGTCTTGCTAAAGGACGCAAATTGTTCCAGTGGAGTCGGGAATCGAACCCCCGACCTTCAAGTCGTGAGTCCGACGCCCTAACCACTAGGCTACAACCTCTACTCTAGAGAACAGATGATGCGACACTTAGAGAACAAGTGATGCGACACTTTGAGAACAGATGATGCGACACTTAGAGAACAGGTGATGCGACACTTAGAGAACAGGTGATGCGACACTTTGAGAACAGATGATGCGACACTTAGAGAACAGGCGATGCGACACTTAGAGAACAGGTGCTGCGACACTTTTTTTTTAATTACACCTGCCCCAATTGGGTCAGATGTGCAGCCGACAGCACAGCCGCAGCTAATGCGCGGCGCATCAGAAGGCTGCGTACAGCTGTTCAGTCTATGGACTGGGGGGACGCCACACCCACCTTCAATTATCCGAGCTAATGCTGGTACCCATTTAACAGCTGGGTGAACTGAAGCAATGCAGAGTTAAGTGTCTTGCTAAAGGACGCAAATTGTTCCAGTGGAGTCGGGAATCGAACCCCCGACCTTCAAGTCGTGAGTCCGACGCCCTAACCACTAGGCTACAACCTCTACTCTAGAGAACAGATGATGCGACACTTAGAGAACAAGTGATGCGACACTTTGAGAACAGATGATGCGACACTTAAAGAACAGATGATGCGACACTTAGAGAACAGGTGATGCGACACTTTGAGAACAGATGATGCGACACTTTGGGAACAGGTGATGCGACACTTAAAGAACAGATGATGCGACACTTAGAGAACAGGTGATGCGACACTTAGAGAACAGGTGATGCGACACTTAGAGAACAGGTGATGCGACACTTAGAGAACAGATGATGCGACACTTAGAGAACAGGTGATGCGACACTTAGAGACCAGGTGATGCGTCACTTAGAGAACAGATGATGCGACACTTAGAGAACAGATGATGCGACACTTAGAGAACAGGTGATGCGTCACTTAGAGAACAGATGATGCGACACTTAGAGAACAGATGATGCGACACTTAGAGAACACGTGATGCGACACTTAGAGAACAGATGATGCGTCACTTAGAGAACAGATGATGCGACACTTAGAGAACAGATGATGCGACACTTAGAGAACAGATGATGCGTCACTTAGAGAACAGATGATGCGACACTTTGAGAACAGGTGATGCGTCACTTAGAGAACAGATGATGCGACACTTGGAGAACAGATGATGCGACACTTAAAGAACAGATGATGCGACACTTAGAGACCAGGTGATGCGACACTTAGAGAACAGATGATGCGTCACTTAGAGAACAGATGATGCGACACTTAGAGAACAGGTGATGCTTCACTTATGGAACAGGTGCTGCGACACTTATGGAACAGATGATGCGTCACTTAGAGAACAGATGATGCGACACTTTGAGAACAGGTGATGCGACACTTAGAGAACAGATGATGCGACACTTAGAGTACAGGTGATGCGACACTTAGAGAACAGATGATGCGTCACTTAGAGAACAGATGATGCGACACTTAGAGAACAGGTGATGCGTCACTTAGAGAACAGATGATGCGACACTTAAAGAACAGATGATGCGACACTTAGAGACCAGGTGATGCGTCACTTAGAGAACAGATGATGCGTCACTTAGAGAACAGATGATGCGACACTTAGAGAACAGGTGATGCTTCACTTAGAGACCAGGTGATGCGTCACTTAGAGAACAGATGATGCGACACTTAGAGAACAGATGATGCGACACTTAGAGAACAGGTGATGCGTCACTTAGAGAACAGATGATGCGACACTTAGAGAACAGATGATGCGACACTTAGAGAACAGATGATGCGTCACTTAGAGAACAGATGATGCGACACTTTGAGAACAGGTGATGCGTCACTTAGAGAACAGATGATGCGACACTTAGAGAACAGATGATGCGACACTTAAAGAACAGATGATGCGACACTTAGAGACCAGGTGATGCGACACTTAGAGAACAGATGATGCGTCACTTAGAGAACAGATGATGCGACACTTAGAGAACAGGTGATGCTTCACTTATGGAACAGGTGCTGCGACACTTATGGAACAGATGATGCGTCACTTAGAGAACAGATGATGCGACACTTTGAGAACAGGTGATGCGACACTTAGAGAACAGATGATGCGACACTTAGAGAACAGGTGATGCGACACTTAGAGAACAGATGATGCGTCACTTAGAGAACAGATGATGCGACACTTAGAGAACAGGTGATGCGTCACTTAGAGAACAGATGATGCGACACTTAAAGAACAGATGATGCGACACTTAGAGACCAGGTGATGCGTCACTTAGAGAACAGATGATGCGTCACTTAGAGAACAGATGATGCGACACTTAGAGAACAGGTGATGCTTCACTTATGGAACAGGTGCTGCGACACTTATGGAACAGGTGATGCGTCACTTATGGAACAGGTGTTGTGGCACTTATGGAACAGATAATGCGTTCTGTACTGAATTGTCGGTTTCCTAGTCCCTTGGTTACAGCTATACGATTTATGCCGCTAATGACAGGTAATTACACAAGTCCCAGTAATTAAAGACCCTTTGGGGTGCAGCTTATGCAAGTTACGGCTTCCTAATCGAAACTAAGAGGAACATTCAAAGTTTGTCAAGAAGATTAGGTCCGATTTCGTCTGTCTTCTTAAAGTCTCATTTAGGAAGCAAAACGCTTTAGATGTAAAAGCAAAATTAGGAAACTAAATCAACTTTGAATTTATTTTATCTCGCCTTAATCTTCAGCCTGAAGTTGTGCAAAATCGACCATGAGTTTTTCTCCATTTCAAAACTAAATACGATATTAGTCCCCTCGTCTTTACGAGGCAGACGGTAGGCAAGCAAGCCATTGAGTACAATTCGCATGCAGCCAAAGAACAAGTGGCCTCTTCACTGGGATACCGGAGGGGCGATATTTGACTGGGGAAATACGCTGAAATGCTTTCATGGCAACAATAAGGTACTCTCGGCCAAGAAATTTCTTGCAGCCTGTCCCGCACTGATGAGGCTCCTCCACAGCCCCCTCATCAGCCCTCACTCCCGTATTTGGGGAGAGATGACAAAATTGTGAAGAAATGAATAAGGCACTAAGCTGAATTATCGTGGGACCGCAGTGCAAACACTAAGCCTTCATGAGACGGGATGGGTGCACTGAGGAGCGAGGATGCTGCCTGCATGCGGTAAGGGGTGCTGGATTCAGACCCCACTAGCAACTGGTGACTTGAATAGGGTCAGGAACTGCAAACTGACTGAAGGCTAATTAAATTATGAGAAGATTCTGGAACAACGGCGAGATGCCGTGCAGCTTGGCGGCAGAGTTGCCGCTTTTTATTTCTTGAATCAGGCGACAATGGACTTGCCGGCATCGACAGTGTCAGGCCTGTCAGAGTGACGGATTGAATGTACTATGCTCACTCAGCTCTAAACCTTTAGAAATCATTTAGAATAATGGCAGAGAAGAGCCGAAGCTAGTTTTTACTTTGTTGACCAGCAACAGCTTTGACATCGATGGAACTCAAACTAACTCCACCTCTTTCTATCAGTAAGATCAAGGCTAGAGTGTCAGGGTGAAGTGGTAACTGCCAGTTAGTATCAAACAACTGCTGTCACTGCGAGCTAGATTTCAGACTTGTGAAGAATGAACCAGATTTTATTTGGGCATAAAACGTTTCAATGATTGGTTAAACGATGGGGTAAAAACTAAATTAGATATCACCAATGGTATCATAGTGCCCAAGTGAGTCTAAAATATTGGCAAGCTTTGAAATGTAACGCACTGCAGTATAAGCTCTTAAGTACTGGCTAAGTCCTCTGCTCCGTAAACTTTTGTAAAATTTAGCCTCAACAGTAAAAAGCACGAAGCGACAGTACACAAAGCGGATGGACCAGCCAGATTCTTTGTGACAAAATCCGCAACAAGATTTACCGGCACCGAAAGCGAATGCTTCGGTCGAGGGGGTGGCTTCGGCGGGGGCACACCGCTGCCAGGCTTTTCTGCTCTTCTGTAGCCGCTGCCAGTTGCGGCGCACGAGACGATCCGCCTGCTGACCGTGCGGTCATGGCTGGAGCGCAGCAGAGCGGCTCGCCTCAGCGACTCTGAGACAGACGAAGAATTCTCTGCTTTGTCTGACTGCTTTGTGTTGTGGGGCGACTGCAGGTTGGCAAATGCGTACGGAATCGAATTGGGCAGGCTTGTTGTCGGTGATCAGGGAGCCTCTACTATTTTCGAGTCAAGTACTCTCAAGAACCCTGCACGATCCGTGAACCTAACTTCTCCTAATTATTTCTGCTTGTGACCTGCTTGAAGTGTGGAACGTGAAGAATGTAGACAATTATGGGGCGCAGCGATGCCTGGCTACTTCGGAGGCCGAAAATCAGGTATCTGAGTTGTTGATAGTGCAATAAAAATACTTCACTTTTCATGAAGTGAAATTTTGTATTATTCGCATCGGCTAATAGTAATAGTAATAATTTATTTAAAAATTTAGCCGGCCCATTTTGCTGACTCCTGAGCACAGCCGCACACAGATACCGTATGCAGGCATAAGTGTACATCTGCCCTGGTTGGTCATCAAGGGCGTACATTGCACGAAAAGCCTTCTCTCCGTGGCTGCGCCCCAAATGAATGTGCCGAGCTCAATGACCTTGGCGCGAGAGGCAAACGCGTTAACCGCTCACCCTCCTTGTCGTCGGCTAGGCGAATTTTAATTGCCAGGAAGCATGCAGTCGAAATTTTAGCTTTAAAACAAATACGTTTAGCCATTTATTCGAAGCGTGGAATCCTAGATTATCGACTATGCGTGATACAGAATTCTTTAGTTGCTTGGCTAACAGATAGTGGGTACCGGGTTGGCCTGACCTAAAATTTAGAATAATTAGTTAAACTCTTGGGCAAGAGAAAAATAAGCTAAAAAGTGAACATGGTAGCTTGTACAACCTGGGGCACTCTTATGGATCTGTCCAGAAAGCGAGGGCACACGTCGGACTCGTTATCTGACTAGCTCAGCCTAAAATTTTGTCCAGCTAAAATATTTCTCAGAGATAAGCAACATCGTCAGCATCAAGCATGGTAGAGTTCTCTGAGCCATGCAGCATCAGTCGCTTCCGTCATCGTCATTCACCATGATCAGATTCAACTCACCGCTCCGGAGCCGACACCATAGATGTCAGTCGCCGAACCTTTTCTGGGCGCAGTGCGCACATTGAAGCCTGGACTGCTGCCTGTTTTACTCATCTTGTTGCCGCCGCCGCCGCTGTTGCTGTTGCTGTTAAAGCCGGCTGCCGTTGCTGATCTTAACTGCTGTTGCGGCAGCGACTGTTGCTGCTGTTGCTGCTGCTGCTGCTGCTGCTGCTTTTGCTGACTTTCAGCACCTGTATTAAAAATAAAAAAGTTATTTTTCTGTTTTCTCGCTAGCCACTTTAGTACCTACTTTAGTACGCAAAAATACAGGAGGGAATCGAGCACACAATAGACGAGAATATTATTATCATTTCACAGACCAACACAAAATCGAGAATCTACTTGTTGCCACTGAATGGTTGTTGGTTAATACACATGAGCAGCACGAGTATAACATGACTTCGAAAAGTCAGAAACATGAATCTACAATTGGAGGCACGTCATTTTTCCAAAAAAGATGAAATTATCCATTTCTGCATATGGAATGAATGTTCATTAATCAATTTTGGAAGTATTGCAAAAGTTTTATTGCTGAGAATAACTACTTAACAAATGCACGCCCGCGCGAAATCTAGAAATTTTAGGCCTCCATATTTGGCCAGCAACTTCAATGGGCCAATGGGCTAATGCGCCAATTCTTTACTTGGCCTGTCCAAGTGCAAAAAAATTCTTCCCAGCCTCTTACATCGCGCCGCATCATTGGCTGACAGGCTGAGCGCCATGGAGAGGTAGGCAGGAAAAACGGTGAAAAGAGACCCGACAACCCGCGCCAAGAGCGTCACGCAGGTCGATACGGTCCGGTCTCAACTCGCGACTTGCCTATTAAGAGCGACTCAGCGATCTCACGAGCGGTTCTTCCTTTCACTGTCAGACACGCTGAGAGAATTAGAAACCAAGAGCAGGTTTAGTACGGACAGCGAATAGCTAAGCAGATTGGTATATTTGAAACCATCGCCAAGAATGCATTTGTCTGCTGCTACGACTGCGGCTACTGTTGCACTGCTGCTGGCTTTGGTGCACAACGGCGAGGCCAAGACTCCAGAGCACGAGCTCGAGCTCAAGAGGTTCGCCGCTCCTGGGCAGTATGACTGGAAGAAGAGGTTCGCCGCTCCTGGGCAGTATGACTGGAAGAAGAGGTTCGCGGCCCAGGGACATTACGACTGGAAGAAGAGGTTCGCCGCCCAGGGACAGTACGACTGGAAGAAGAGGTTCGCGGCCCAGGGACAGTACGACTGGAAGAAGAGGTTCGCCGCTCCTGGACAGTACGACTGGAAGAAGAGGTTCGCCGCTCCTGGACAGTACGACTGGAAGAAGAGGTTCGCCACCCAGGGACAGTACGACTGGAAGAAGAGGTTCGCCGCCCAGGGACAGTACGACTGGAAGAAGAGGTTCGCCGCTCCTGGACAGTACGACTGGAAGAAGAGGTTCGCCGCTCCTGGACAGTACGACTGGAAGAAGAGGTTCGCCGCTCCTGGACAGTACGACTGGAAGAAGAGGTTCGCCACCCAGGGACAGTATGACTGGAAGCGAGACTTTGAGTAGTGAGACCTCATAACGCGGCGGCAGACGCGACAGTCAAAGACCCACTTAACTAAGTACAGTCAGCACCAGCAAACAGGAAATAATTAAACTTTAACTGTTGATAACACTTAACAGTTTCTTATAGTCAAACAATGTGCACGCTTTCAGTGTTCTGAAAAAATTCGAAGCACTCTCGAATATTTTGCTTGCTCCACTCCGGATCTGGCAACCTTTCTGTTCCCGCAATGTTTGAGTCCGTGTGAGCAATATGAGATTAACATAAAAAACAAGAGAGCTAATCACTAAAGCTTGTGCAAGCTTAACCAAAACCAGCGCATTATGTTTCTATTTGTCTTTGCAGACTCGACGTTTAAACTCTAGAGCCAGTTTATCGGGCCTAAATTGCAGCCACGATGACAGGCCTCTCCGCCTTCCTCCTCCGCCCACTGGCCCAATGCTGAATCAGAAGTAGCAGAATATTTTCCGCTACATCATCCAGCACACACAATCAATTAATCTCCGCCCTGGAGTCTGAAATTGACTGTTGAGGATGAGGCAAAATCAGCCGATTGTCGCCAATTACAGAAGAAGCGATTAAGTCTGTAGGATTAAAGCGCATTGCGCTGGATTTTCGGAGCCCCAGGCAGCAGATGCGATCTGACAGATACTTTTTCAAGAGAAAAACACACAGATAGAAGATTGAACTCCCGAAAACGGGATGCGGGGTCGGATTATCCGTGCGGACCCTGGCTTGAAGAATGGCCTGCGGATTAAGCCGGCCGTGTTCTGTAGGGAAGACTCGAGTATTTCGGCGATTCCATAAACCGAGTTTTCAGACTAAACTTTCTCGGAGCATGGAAACAGAATCCGGTGCAATGCTCTCTTGTCGGCGCTTGAAAGGATTACCTGCTGACTATTGTTCAGGCCTTCGAAATAGGGCAAGACAAGACCAAATATTCTGGGAAATCCGACCAGCAATCCTATCCGACCACTCCCTCGGGAGTGTGCCTGGGACTTTGATCTACACAATGGCAACTGGCTTAGGTCACACCGCACTAGTACACTAGTCGCTTGGGTATGAGGACATTGCATTAACTCTGAGCACCAGAGCTTTGGACACTTACGAGCGTGCTCGAGAGACACAGAACTATAGAGACTCTAATAATGTAGGTGTCTATAGGGAGGTTTGCACTGCAGGTTTTTACGGATACAAAAAACTGGAGCGAAAAGTACATGATGCACTAAAACAAGTCAACTAAATATAGAGCGTAACAAAAAAATCGGAGAAATAGGTTACAGAGGTGTCTTTTGACTCAAATCATGACTTTATTTTTGGTCATTTCGCTATAAAATACCCAGACCACCTCCAAAGTGCTCCCAGGCAGCCGCTGATCGCATCCCGGCTGTGCCTTGACTGCGCCGTCTGGGTACACCGCTCACAGCGGTTGCGGCAGCCCCCGCCGCCGAGCCGGCCGTGGCGGAGGCCGCCGCCAACTGCGAGCTGAGCCGACGCACAGCAGCCGTGCCGCTGCAGTAGCGGCTGAGGGCGCGGGATAGCCGAGCGGAGTTGTTGCCGGAGCTGTCCAGCAGCTTGGCGATGGCCTCCATGCGTCCTGTCAGGTCTGGAAAAGTTTAGCCGTGTGGTTCGCCATTCGCGAACATTCAGATGCGCCAGTCCAGTTACGCGATTCATTTTGTTGTCTTTAACGCAAAATCGACATTATGAGATCAAGATTATGTTTGGGGAACTTTTTTTGTACGCGTAGGAAAAGTGATTGCATTTACTATTAAATTGAAGACGGAGAGCTAAGTTGAATTTCGTCTTTTCTAGTTGAAGCAATTTGTGACACGCAATAATTGAGTACAGCATCTGGGCGTGTCAAAATTTGACAGTTGACCCGAAACCAGTGTAAACAATTGTTTCCCTTTAAATAACTTATCACGGATCTGCAGCCCGTGACAGACACCGATACAGACACAGGTGTCTTTGTTTCAAGAATTTAAGACGAGCGGAAAGGTCAACAAAAAATGGAGTCTGCATTTTTCAGACCGATTCATCAGGATTTGCAAGCGGATGCCAGCTGCGGAACTAAGCCGCTAAACTAGCTGAAGATTTTGAGCAAGCGGGGGCGGGGATTACAGAGGCCGCTTTTAGGAATTGCCAATGGCCTCTGTTCGCTTGCCTTTATTCTAATGGCGATACAGTGTCCGTAATATATAAAGAGTGACTGCTGGTTGGTGAGCAGTAGAGTTGTTTATTGTTTTTGGTCTCATTGTGCGGAGCAGTCATAAGAGTACATACGCTCACACAAACAGGATTTAGCAAGTCTTCAACTTTCCGATTATAAAAAAAATTAAATCGAGACTTTTATCGATAAAAAACTTATGCGCCGAAATTCTGGAAAGGCTAGTATAATCCGTTTTATATTAGTAAACTGATTTCATCCTCAAAATATTCAGGGGGTTTCTGTGCTAATTTCTTTCATATAATCGCGTCTCTTTGCTCTCAATGTGTCTGTATATTTTTTCTCGACAAAAGTACCCTTTTTTAACAGACAGGAATGTAAAACTCTAGACATGTATCTTGACATGGCCTAGCACTGCAATGTAAAAAAGCCTTGCTAAACTGCAATAACAAAATATAAATGTTGTAAAAAAACAGGGCTTTTCAAATTCAACGGAGATGGGAGTAGTTCTCAATGGAAGCAAAATCTCTTTCTCGTTCTCGATAATTTTCTATTACTCAACAGAATTGTGATAATAGTTGACAATGCTACAGTGACGATCCATTGCGGGTGCAGATGAATGGAAGCTAAAAGCTTTAAACGGCAGAAAGCTTAATAGCCTATTCCATCGCCATTGTCTAAACTAAACCGCATTGCATAGGACTGAGTCGACGTTTTTACGGTTTAGTCAGACAGTTGGAAATCTAAACCTACGCTGTCGTAAGCAATGCTTAGCTGCTCTTACAATGGCCTGCGTTGCTTGGCCACAGATTCACGGGGTGGTGGGTGAGGTGGTGGGTGAGGTGGTGGGTGAGGTGGTGGGTGAGGTGGTGGGTGTGTAGCTGCGGTTTAATTAATTTGGCAAGTTTGACTGCTGCGTTAGCTAAGCTTAACTGAAGGGAGAAACGCGAGGAGCTGATAGGTGGGGCAGCCAAAGACCTACGCGTAGTTCTTTTGCGTTTACGTGTAGTTTTTGCAGATTTATATTCCTTACTAGTTTCCTTGCCTGCTTCTCTCCCGCGGGTATCTAATTCGTGGATGGTGACGATGGTGGCAGCGGTGGAATGGCAGCATTGGCCGAGGTTTCGGATATATCAAGCCCAGCCGAATGCTTTGCTGGGTTGCATTATTCATGACAAATGAGAAATAGGACGACAGTCCTAGAATTGTGGGAAGAAATTAGATGAGGCCGAAGATAGAGAAGGTAAGGAGGGTTTAGACAGAGGCGGCGGTGACGATGACGGAGACGAAAGACACAGGGAGGGGTAAGACATTTGAAGACATATAAGACGTTTTTCTCAAGATTCTTCTTTGTCTGCAGCAGCAGCAGCAGCAGCAGCAGCAGCAGTGGCTGCAGCGCTGAGTGAGCGGGACAATCTGAATGCGTTGCTCGGGGAAACGCAGCAATGTCATGCGACAACATCGGTGTTAGTAGCAGCTGGTAGCGATTAACACCAAGACTATTTGATTGACTTGCTTCTGTACATTAGAAGGCCTATGGGATCATTGAGGTGACTGCCTAGAAAAATAGACATGCGAAAATGAGAAAGCAGTAGGATATCTAACTAAAAATGCTGCTTTCAGTTACACCTGTGAAGAGACAATTAATTTCAAAGAACGCTGGAAACTAATTCTTTCTAGCTAGCGGGAGAAAATGAGTTCTTATATTGTAGCAAAATATGCATCCCGTGTCAGGCTGGGATGAATTAAAGGAGTTGAAACGATGTTTAAACGCTTTGGAAAGTATGCAGATAGCTTGAGTGGCTTAGCAAAGGCGAATATTTTCCTGTCCCTATCAGTGCCAGTGAAGCGTTTTCCGAGGCTGCCGCACTTCCATCTTTAAAGGGCCTCGGGGTCTCACGCGCACCTCCGGCGCGCGCTTAGAAGCCTGTTTAGACTCCCTGGAAGACAGGTGGAAAGATAGAAATAGAGAGATGGTGTAGGGGAGATGAATTAGTAAAAACAATGGACCCGATGACAGGGGGGAAGAGAAATCCTCTTTCAGTTAAGAGGCAGAATTTGAGGATGTCAGAAGCCTCCGCCGCTGATGCTCCGGAGTCGGAATGCACTAGCTGCGTACGTTACTTAATCCAAGTTGGGTAGAATCAGGACCCCTCCCACACCCATTCCCTACGTTCCACCAGTTCTAAAACACAAAACTCTAATGGGAATGCACTCTCTGCCAAATTGGCATCTGCGTCAGTCAGACTGCAGTTTTTTGGGTAACTGATTCCAAATTCACACCGGCAAGTAATTTGAGTTTGATGTGAATGGGACTGATGCTTAAGTCCTAAGTTTGTATAAACTGCAGACAATGCTGGACGCGACTACAAGTTTTTAGAACAACTGTCGCCAAGCGTCGGCTGCTAGCTATTTCTTGCGCAGTGAATACCTTGTCACGCGATGCAACGCGTTTGAAGAAAGAAAGCGTTGTGGTGGAGTGACAACAATATCCCTTTGTCCAACAGTCCGCCTGACGCTTCTAGCAGCAGCGCAGGAAAGTCAGTTTTGTAGTTAGTATAGTTTCTAAGAAAAGCAAGTGAGCATAAGTGGCATGAACTATTCTGTCTCCCGTGTTGGGAACTGAAAGGTAGACTTAGAAAAAGTGAGACCTATTTCTGTGATTGATTTATTGATTTCGAGCCGTATAGCTCGTACTCTAGAACTCATAGTCAATATTTTTATGTTTTATAATTTATTCCCTGTACGCAGCAGAGCCTAGAAGTTTTCAAAGACATACATCGAATTTAGACACTAAATAACTATTTTATAAGTTTAAAATCGGTTCAGTTAGTTGAAGAGGCATTTTCTTTTCTGGAGCTTCAATTCCGGAGACGAAAATGTTAATTCTGAGCAGCACCAACCTCAATCGCAGTCACTCAGCAGTCCGCAATGACCGGGGCTCAAATTTTCAGTCCTTAGCTAAGGTGCTGTGTAACAGGAAATTGGGCGTTCTAGACCGAATTGAAGAAATGAGAGCCACTTGCGACTCAAACCAGTCCCAATGCCTCCCTAACCCTGAACTCAAAGCCGCACTGCCTGAGAGTTTATGATTTCATTTCCATTGGGGTCCAGACTTCCCCCTCTGCGCCCCCACCAGGCCCCACACCTTGCAATGGAGTGGGGTAGCTGCTCAGGGGAATTATCTCGCAGCAACCCCACCGGCGCTGCCCGTTCTAGTTCCGAATTCTCCGATGCCAGATGCAGATACGGGAGGATCTGGAAATCCCTGGCGTCAATTCTCCATGGCTGAGCTGTCGCACGCTAGCGAAGGACGCAGAGTGACGACAATGAGTTTGAGGGGAGACTCGATGGCCAAGACTGACCCATTTCTTCCTAATAATAAAAGTACTAATGTGGGAAACTGCTGCGGCTTTCAAATCTTTACATCTTGCCTTGCCATCGTTGAGCTTTTATTCAGCATTCTCATTTTCCTTCCTAAGGTAGTGAGTCTCTTCAGCAGCTACTCTCGTGTACGCTCTATCTCGGATCAATCTTAACTCAACAATCGATGTCCCTGTACAGCTAAGTTTCCTTTATTTCATCCTCGCTTTCTCTCCACAATTGAAAGCTAAACTGGAAAGACGGTTTTGAGCACAGCGATCGTATCGAATAAGGGCGCGCATCATTGAGTCATCAGCAACGGCTCGCCTGCCATATAAGAAATTCAGACAGACAGACAGACTTGTTTTATGATGCTCCCTGCCTAGTATAACAAATGGAATAGTCTGAGAAGCGTGAAATGCGGAAAAATGCCTCATCAATTGTCTCACAGACTCTGGTCTGTTAGGAAAAAGTACTTTTGCTCTCCAAGGACTCTTCCGGAAGAATTGTATGGCAAAATTCTAGAATAAATGAGGCACTTGCATGAGTGGGACCAGACCTGATTGTATAGTTATGATTATTTTCTGTACATTCTAGTCGGCCTCTTAACTTATTACGCCTGCTCACAGTCGCTTCATTTCAGTGAGTACAATCCACGCGGGTCGTAAAAGACCGCAATGAATCAAATGGAGCCCGGTAGCAGGCGGGGTCCCCGCAACGGTCGCACAGCTCGCAAAGCCCTTTGCAAATTGAATTACTTAGGAAATATCAGCCGGGGTGACAGAGTAAGGCCCACACTGCACAATGCAACCAGAATTGAGCTAATGCGGCTAACACTCGCGAGAAGTGTCAGGTTTGCCTGCCTGGCTCCCACTTTCTTTGATGAGGCCGGCTTACTCTGAGGAGCTAAAAAAGAAGATAAAGACGAAAACTAGCCTGTCGGAAGGAAATATTATGTTAGTTGAAGACAGGTGGATGCCCCCTTCGCGCGAGTGACGGGGGCGAAGGCGTCAGCGCGTGAACAGCTGTCCGCACAAAGGCTTTAACAAACAAACTGATTTCCCTAATGCGGCCGCGCACAGAATTCTGAATTCCGGCCGTCTTTGCTGCTGGTGCTTTTTTCACCAGTCGAAAATTTGATATGAGGCAACCCGCCGAACTCTTGCGCATTTTAAACAATGGGAAACAAAATAAAAAGTTATAGAAACCAAAGTAAAGAGTAAATATGAAAGGAAACGCGAGCGCGCACAAAAAACGGTATTGATGGTGCCAAGCGACGCGTTAAAACAAAATCTAAATTCTGTCCTTATTGCATGCACGGTGTCAGGTAACTTAAACAAAAGAATAGGAAGCCTACGTTAAAAATACATAGCGAGGACGTACATTCGCTAAAACCAAAAGAACCATCATGATGTAATTATTTTTCAGTTCCAATAACGTCATTGCTTCTTTTAGCTAATATAGAATGAGACTGGGAATGAAATACTTTTCTCTAGTGCAACCGCACATGGTTGCGCAAACTTGCTCACTTTCTCACAGGTAGGTCTGTGGGCTGCAGGTGGGCTGCGTGTAATGGCATATCTTTTAGTGACACTAGACCCGCAGCCAGGGAGGAGGCAGTTCCGCCCATTTCGCTGACTCCTGATCACACACGCACACAGATACTGTACGCAGGGATACGCTCACACAGGTGTGTACATCTGCCCTGACTTTCTCATCATCAGGCAGTGTACACTTTCACTGTGCCTTGGAGGTTGGCCCTCAAGGGCGTTAATTGCACGACAAGCCCCCAAAGCCTTCTCTCCGCGGCTGCGCACCAAAGAAATGTGGCCTCGCCGCGGAATCGAACTTAGGCACCGTGCTGCGAGAGGCAAACGCGTTAACCGCTCTGCCACTCACCCCATCTATGTACATTTGCCCTGACTTTCTAACTTCACTCAGACTGTCAATTTTACTGTGCGCTGGCAGTTGGTGATTGATATGGCCTCCACTTTTAATGCGATGCCATGGAGCACGAGACCGTTTTGTTGTTTGTTTTGTTGTTTGTTTTGTTGTTTGTTTTGTTGTTTGTTTTGTTGTTTGTTTTGTTGTTTGTTTTGTTGTTTGTTTTCTTGTTTGTTTTGTTGTTGACTGTTTTTACAGTTTTTTATTTTACAAAGCTTTTTAATAATCAGCAAATTTCTTAAGAATTTGATAAGTCAGACTGCTAGTGCTCCACATCGGCTACTATTGGGAGACCGAATGGTTATTGATCAGTTACTTCATGGGCCCAGTGTCCGAAACAAAAAAAAATGCACTAAGCAAATTTTGTAAATTGTTAAGTAAATTTTACTGCTAAATGAACTTGACAAAGGAAAAATGACGGAAGCAGGCAGTGGAAAATATATTGAGCAAACAACAGGGTTTATGCTTTCCCAGGAGAAATATCAAATTTAGCATATTTAGTTTGACAAAATGATCACTCGAGCACTCAAGCTAAACAATGGCTTTTGAGCATAATTGTAATTTTTGTTACAATATATGCGTAGCTAAATTCTTGGCACTCTGTTGACTTAATGAGATTAAGCGAAAGGACCAGACAATGGGACCTGACAGACAAATTAGTTAATGACTGGAACTAGCAATGGGCAGTCGCTCTCTATAGAGAACAGTTTAAACAGCTACATACTGAATGTTGACCAGATGCAGCAAATGAGGATTTGGCAAATAGTTTCAGAGAATATTATCAAAATAAGTTGCAAAGTACAACTGAAAGTGCATTTGAAATAAAAAACTTTCTGGAAAATTGTTCGGCTATCAGAAACTGTCGCGAAGTTTACTTTTCGTTCGTTCTAGTTCAAGAAATGATGCTCGGGGAGTGAAGCATGCTATAATCAGCTGATATTTGAGCTCAACCATTAGCTCTGCTCTTAAAATGCTTTTGGTTTCATTCAAAATTACTCTCGGCCAAAGATCCTCTTTGTGGGCAAGCATCTTCATCCTAAGGCCTCTCTCGAACCGTGTACTTTTTCTGACCAAACCCCTTAGTCTCAGCCCATCCTACGGGGCAGTTTGTGGATCACCTATACCGAGGCTGCTTCTAAAGGCCAACACGAACGCGTCAAAGGATTTCGATTAGCATCTTCGACTCCGCTAACTACTTTCATTTCCAATATAATTATTTTAAAAGCAATTAATGGTTCTCTTTAGCTAGATGTATTGCAATAAAAAAGCGAATTACTACTCTTCAAAAGAGTTCATTTTTGTTAATAAGAAATCTGAGAAAATCAGATTTCTTTCAGACAAAGCGGTTTTACCTGGATTGGATCTGACACTCTTGGACTCTGCCAGCCTGCCAGCCGCCGCCTCTGCACGCTGCTGCTGCAGCTGCTGCTGCAGACCAGACGAGCTGCGCCGGCGCTGCTGCTGAACCGGCAGGTCGGCCGTCGACGCTGAAGAGTGCAGGCTGGCTGCGTCAGTGTCGAAGCTGGGCTTCTGCATCGTGATGAGCGGCGGCCGGATCAGGTTGCTGAGGCGGGTGGGTGGACGGATGAAATTAGGCTGAATAAATGATAGTATTATTATCAGTACTGCACACCCGCACACTGGTGTGGTACATCTGTGGATCACTAGCTTTCTCTCTAGCACACTCTTGTTTTTCCTTGGGCGTTATAGGCTTCAGTTGCGCAACAAAAAGAATTCCAGCTCTTCTCTTCATGGCTGCGTCCCAAACTAGTCCGGCTCGTAATGAGCTACTAGTCACACTTACTACTACTCACATTCAATTTATAAAAACATTCGCGAAACTGTTTTGATCATCATCGCAAAAAACTTGTCTTTATCCGCACTAGCGTACTATAAGTAGAACTCCTCTTGATTTGCGGAAAATGGCGGTTCTCACCCGGATTCGTCAGTCGAATCGGCGCCCTCTGCGTCCTCCAGGCGCATCTGGGCCGTGCGGCCCGCCTCCAGCCGGTTCCACATGGCGTTCAGCGTCTCCATGGCAACACGAAAGTCATCCCGACGCAAATTGGGATTCACCGTATAGGGAATGAGATGTGGCAGCACCTTGGTAGCGATGACACTGTACGTCAGACCAAAGCGCTTATCCGATAGCATGTGCTTGTAGATGTCTGCAATTGTCAAATTGCGATGGGTGAGGTATTAGGCGTGAGGTATGAGGTGTCAAACGTGGGAAACCAAATTAATTGTACATTAACAAGGACAGAATAGGAGACAAAGGCTCACTGATAGCAGCCATATAGATTTCTGTGTCCGAGAAACTTATTTCCAGAAGAAACGGCAGCAGGTCTTCTAGGATGGCCATCTTGTCTAGCCGGTCCATCAGCCTCTCCAGGCAGGACAGGACACCCACCTGCATCTGTGATCGGTCGGTGGGTTGCAGAAAGACTTAATATTAAAATTGCCATCCAGATCCTCATTGTAGATTGTAGATATCTGATCTCTACCAGTCTTCAATCCCTCACTATCCTTATCTCTCCCAGCCTACAATGACTCACTATCCTTATCTATCCCAGCCTACAATCCCTCACTATCCTTATCTATCCCAGCCTTCAATCCCTCACTATCATTATCTCTCCCAGCCTACAATCCCTTACTATCCTTATCTCTCCCAGCCTACAATGACTCACTATCCTTATCTCTCCCAGCCTAAAATGACTCACTATCCTTATCTCTCCCAGCCTACAATCCCTCACTATCCTTATCTATCCCAGCCTTCAATCCCTCACTATCATTATCTCTTCCAGCCTACAATCCCTCACTATCCTTATCTTTCCCAGCCTACAATGACTCACTATTCTTATCTCTCCCAGCCTAAAATGACTCACTATCCTTATCTCTCCCAGCCTACAATCCCTCACTATCCTTATTTCACTCAGCCTTCAATCCCTCACTATCCTTATCTCTCCCAGCCTACAATCCCTCACTATCCTTATCTCTCCCAGCCTACAATCCCTCACTATCCTTATTTCACTCAGCCTTCAATCCCTCACTATCCTTATCTCTCCCAGCCTACAATCCCTCACTATCCTTATCTATCCCAGCCTTCAATCCCACCTTTGATGTCTATTTCACCCTAAAACAGATATTAAACTCCAACCTCTCTACTCATAGTAGACTTACGGCAATGCCAGTGTTCTTCTGAAACAGAGCCTTAGCTTTGGGCAGGACTAGCTTCCTGAGTGTGGCATCGTCTATGTGGTCCTGGAGTTGCACAAATGAGTTCAGTGCGGCCTCCTAAAAATTGAAGAGAAGAAAGTCATGGCAATTAGAAATTTCAACTAATTGAAACACTTTAATTAGTCACGCAGGTGCGGGGTAATGAGGCTCTGAGTCCTGATTTTCCTCTTCTAAATAAAATGCCACTTGACATTTTAGAAACTAAAATTATATCAGTTCGAATTGGGAGAGGAAACTCACCTGTCCAGTGGAGGAATTTGAGTCAAGTGTTCCGAAAATCAACGGCAGCAGGTCCACTCTGACTTGGCTGTCACCCAGCTTCTCTGCCAGAACATCGCTGTGCTCAACTAATACCAGCGTGACCTGTCAATCATCAGTTTTATCAAGTTCATTACTAGGTGACCTGTCAATCATCAGTTTTATCAAGCTAGTTACTATGTCACATGTCAATCATCAGTTTTGTCAAGTTAGTTTCTAGGTGACCTGTCAATCATCAGTTTTATCAAGCTAGTTACTATGTCACATGTCAATCATCAGTTTTATCATTTTATTTTCTAGGTGACCTGTCAATCATCAGTTTTATCATTTTAGTTTCTACGTGACCTGTCAATCATCAGTTTTATCATTTTATTTTCTAGGTGACCTGTCAATCATCAGTTTTATCATTTTAGTTTCTATGTGACCTGTCAATCATCATTTTTATCATTTTAGTTTCTATGTGACCTGTCAATCATCAGTTTTATCAAGCTAGTTACTTGGTGAATAAAATTCTATACAACATGATTAGTATTAGGAGCTCATATCTAAATAATGAGATACTGAAAAGTCTCTTAGATCCTGTACCAGGTATCGTGGGCTCCACCTAATGACCTCAGGTACTAGTCAAGCCACTGGGCCGCCTAAGTGGACTGACAAGCAAGCAGTACCTAGCTCACACTACCTACCTATCCTAGCTTTATGAGTCGAAAAAGCAGAGAATATAAGGTCTGACAGTCTGGGGAGACTTTTTCAGCTCTCCGGTCGCTGGCTTACTAATGGCCGTCTCGAACCCGACTGTCTGACTTGGTTCCGATAGGCATGAAATGATGAAAAACATGGGAGAAATGCGCTGACAATGCGTTGCCCCGCAATAGAGAATTTGAACAGAAATTTCTAGAGTGAAGTCACAAAAGTGGATGAACAGACCTATAGAATGGACTTTTAAAATATGTTTCTAGTTTTTTGTCGGATTTCGATTGAAACAAATTCAATCGGCCAAGAACAACCGAACAGCGCCTAAAAATATTTTTTAAGCTCGTGGTGATATCTGCGAGAAGTAATAATAATAATAATATTAAATAATGAAAAAACAATAATTGCAGGAGGGTTGCGGGCAGTGACACATATTTCGGTGTCACTAGACCCGAAGACAGCGAGTAGGCAATTCTGCCCATTTCAGCTGACTCCTGAGCACACACGCACAGGTGTGTACATCTTCCCAGACTTTCTCTTCGTCAGGCAGTGTACACTCTCACTGTGTCTTGGAGGTTGGCCCTCAAGGGCGTAAATTGCACGACAAGCCCCCAAGCCTTCTCTCCGCGGCTGCGCGCCAAATAAATGTGGCCTCGCCGCGGAATCGAACTTAGGGACTTTGGCACGAGATGCTCTGCCACCGACCCCTGAAATAATTATCGTCTTTCCTATTTTATTTTTCCTCTCTCCTCTCTTTTCTCTTATCTCCCCATTCTACTCACCTCTTTCTCCTCTCCTCTCCTGTCTCCCTTCCACTTTTCTCTTTCTCAAACTTCCGATTCCAGACCAGCCGCAACAGTCCGCACATCTCACCTGGGCAGTCTTGGGTCGCCGCAGCACGCCGAGAGTGTGATCACACAGGTGCTGCCTGAACTCATCTGGCCCAACCTGCATCACCGCCCGCAGCAGGCAGGGCAGAACGTAGGGCGTCAGGTCGGCCGCTAGGTGAAGATTCTCAGCGATTAGCGGGCAAACACGCTTGAATAGGATATTCTGGAATGGAATGTTTTTGAAGAGATTCAGCATCCAGTCAATAATCAATTAGTGGATTCTTTCCTATCCTGTCAGTGGGTCAGCACTGTACTGTCAGTGGGTCAGCACTGTACTGTCAGTGGGTCAGCACTGTACTGTCAGCGGGTCAGCACTATACTGTCAGTGGGTCAGCACAATCCAGTCTGTGGGTCAGCACAATCCAGTCTGTGGGTCAGCACAATCCAGTCTGTGGGTCAGCACAATCCAGTCTGTGGGTCAGCACAATCCTGTCTGTGGGTCAGCACAATCCAGTCTGTGGGTCAGCACAATCCAGTCTGTGGGTCAGCACAATCCTGTCAGTGGGTCAGCACTGTCTTGTCAGTGGGTCAGCACTGTCTTGTCAGTGGGTCAGCACAATCCTGTCAGTGGGTCAGCACAATCCAGTCTGTGGGTCAACACAATCCTGTCAGTGGGTCAGCACTATCCTGTCAGTGGGTCAGCACAATCCAGTCTGTGGGTCAGCACAATCCAGTCTGTGGGTCAGCACAATCCAGTCTGTGGGTCAGCACAATCCTGTCAGTGGGTCAGCACTGTCTTGTCAGTGGGTCAGCACTGTCTTGTCAGTGGGTCAGAACTAACCTGTCAGTGGGTCAGCAACACAATCCTGTCAGTGGGTCAACAACACAATCCTGTCAGTGGGTCAGCACTATCCTGTCAGTGGGTCAGCACTATCCTGTCAGTGGGTCAGCACTATCCTGTCAGTGGGTCAGCACTATCCTGTCAGTGGTCAACACTTCTATAACAATGTCTTGTCTGTGTGTTATAATAAAAGAAAAACTTCAACTGTTTCTATCAAAAAGAAAATGTAAATACATTACATTTGACACCAAGGAAATTAAACGAAAAATGTGTCTTTTCTACTCCCAAGTAATTTTTATCCTCGATCTCATATGACTCACCTAACCTGGCCTGTGTGACATGGGATAACCCGATTTCAGTGTAGCTAGCAGGCTATTCTTTACTGATGCTAATACTGTTTAGAAACAGCTGTGACCTGACGGTGAACTAAGGAGGGTTGAAAAGTCATTGTTATCCTGGCTCAGAAAAAAATATGTATTTATCATGATGCTTTTTGACAACTGGCATCAGCAATCACCACTACACACACTCCAATTCACACTATTCCATTCACACTCCCCATTCACACTCCCCATTCACACTCTCCCATTCACACTCCCCATTCACACTCCCCATTCACACTCTCCCATTCACACTCTCTCCCATTCACACTCCCCATTCACACTCCCCATTCACACTCTCCCATTCACACTCTCTCCCATTCACACTCTCCCATTCACACTCTCCCATTCACACTCCCCATTCACACTCTCTCCCATTCACACTCTCCCATTCACACTCTCTCCCATTCACACTCTCCCATTCACACTCTCCCATTCACACTCCCCATTCACACTCTCTCCCATTCACACTCCCCATTCACACTCTCTCCCATTCACACTCTCCCATTCACACTCTCTCCCATTCACACTCTCCCATTCACACTCTCTCCCATTCACACTCTCCCATTCACACTCTCCCATTCACACTCCCCATTCACACTCTCTCCCATTCACACTCTCCCATTCACACTCTCTCCCATTCACACTCTCCCATTCACACTCTCCCATTCACACTCCCCATTCACACTCTCTCCCATTCACACTCCCCATTCACACTCTCTCCCATTCACACTCTCCCATTCACACTCTCTCCCATTCACACTCTCCCATTCACACTCTCTCCCATTCACACTCTCCCATTCACACTCTCCCATTCACACTCTCCCATTCACTCTCTCCCATTCACACTCTCCCATTCACACTCTCCCATTCACACTCTCTCCCATTCACACTCTCCCATTCACACTCTCCCATTCACACTCTCCCATTCACTCTCTCCCATTCACACTCTTCCATTCACTCTCTCCCATTCACTCTCTCCCATTCACACTCTTCCATTCACTCTCTCCCATTCACTCTCTCCCATTCACAATCTCCCATTCACACTCTTCCATTCACACTCTCCCATTCACACTCTCCCATTCACACTCTCCCATTCACTCTCTCCCATTCACACTCTCCCATTCACACTCTCCCATTCACACTCTCCCATTCACACTCTCCCATTCACTCTCTCCCATTCACTCTCTCCCATTCACAATCTCCCATTCACACTCTCCCATTCACACTCTCCCATTTAAACTCGCGGCCTCCTTATCACACTTCTTTTCGTCCTTTTCTTGAAACCTACCGCCAAGTATCCGCCTTGCTCACTCAGTCTCTAAGTCACGGTCTTATCGATCGATAATTCACACAGTCTCCGAAAAAAAATTCGATACTAAAATGGTTAAACACTAAGTAGTAGATGGTTAGTCTATCGCAATGCATCACACTAACCATGTTTCGCAAACCATTCTATGAAATATTTAACTGAATTGGGCGGAAAAATTGTTTCCTTGATAAGCGCCACACAACTGGGATTTCGCCTGTAGCATAACCAAACTGCTGTTTAAGGCAGCATTCTTGATTGATTAATAATCCATCTTGTAGATTTTGAGTAGCTCAGAATTGTCGGTTGAAGTGAGGAAATAAGAGCTAGTTAAAGAATTCTAGTGGTTACGTAACAGTTTGACTGCATTTACAGTAGTCAAGGTCGGGGCGGTTTAGGGCAAAGATTTTACTAACTTTACTTGTATGCTTGTAGTTTTATATGCATTACTGCCCAAATATATTAGACCATTATTAAGTATAATTAGGAAGTCTTATCGTAATCCCAAATAGATTAAATTTCAGGAGAGTCAGGAGAGTCAGTAGTATCAGGAGAGTCAGGAGAGTCAGGAGAGTCAGGAGAGTCAGGAGACTCAGTAGTGTCAGGAGAGTCAGGAGAGTCAGGAGAGTCAGGAGAGTCAGGAGAGTCAGGAGACTCAGTAGTGTCAGGAGAGTCAGGAGAGTCAGGAGAGTCAGTAGTGTCAGGAGAGTCAGGAGAGTCAGGAGAGTCAGTAGTGTCAGGAGAGTCAGGAGAGTCAGGAGATTCAGGAGAGTCAGGAGTGTCAGGAGAGTCAGGAGAGTCAGTAGTGTCAGGAGAGTCAGGAGAGTCAGGAGATTCAGGAGAGTCAGGAGTGTCAGGAGAGTCAGGAGAGTCAGGAGAGTCAGGAGTGTCAGGAGTGTCAGGAGAGTCAGGAGAGTCAGGAGAGTCAGGAGAGTCAGGAGAGTCAGGAGTGTCAGGAGAGTCAGGAGAGTCAGGAGAGTCAGGAGTGTCAGGAGAGTCAGGAGAGTCAGGAGAGTCAGGAGAGTCAGGAGAGTCAGGAGTGTCAGGAGAGTCAGGAGAGTCAGGAGAGTCAGGAGAGTCAGGAGAGTCAGGAGACTCAGTAGTGTCAGGAGAGTCAGGAGAGTCAGGAGAGTCAGGAGATTCAGGAGATTCAGGAGATTCAGGAGAGTCAGGAGATTCAGGAGATTCAGGAGAGTCAGGAGATTCAGGAGATTCAGGAGTGTCAGGAGAGTCAGGAGATTCAGGAGATTCAGGAGAGTCAGGAGATTCAGGAGATTCAGGAGAGTCAGAGAGTCAGGAGAGTCAGGAGAGTCAGGAGAGTCAGGAGAGTCAGGAGAGTCAGGAGACTCAGTAGTGTCAGGAGAGTCAGGAGAGTCAGGAGACTCAGTAGTGTCAGGAGAGTCAGGAGAGTCAGGAGAGTCAGTAGTGTCAGGAGAGTCAGGAGAGTCAGGAGAGTCAGTAGTGTCAGGAGAGTCAGGAGAGTCAGGAGATTCAGGAGAGTCAGGAGTGTCAGGAGAGTCAGGAGAGTCAGTAGTGTCAGGAGAGTCAGGAGAGTCAGGAGATTCAGGAGAGTCAGGAGTGTCAGGAGAGTCAGGAGAGTCAGGAGAGTCAGGAGTGTCAGGAGTGTCAGGAGAGTCAGGAGAGTCAGGAGAGTCAGGAGAGTCAGGAGAGTCAGGAGTGTCAGGAGAGTCAGGAGAGTCAGGAGAGTCAGGAGTGTCAGGAGAGTCAGGAGAGTCAGGAGACTCAGTAGTGTCAGGAGAGTCAGGAGAGTCAGGAGAGTCAGGAGATTCAGGAGATTCAGGAGATTCAGGAGAGTCAGGAGATTCAGGAGATTCAGGAGAGTCAGGAGATTCAGGAGATTCAGGAGTGTCAGGAGAGTCAGGAGATTCAGGAGATTCAGGAGAGTCAGGAGATTCAGGAGATTCAGGAGAGTCAGAGAGTCAGGAGAGTCAGGAGAGTCAGGAGAGTCAGGAGAGTCAGGAGAGTCAGGAGAGTCAGGAGAGTCAGGAGAGTCAGGAGAGTCAGGAGAGTCAGGAGTGTCAGGAGAGTCAGGAGAGTCAGGAGACTCAGTAGTGTCAGGAGAGTCAGGAGAGTCAGGAGAGTCAGGAGATTCAGGAGATTCAGGAGAGTCAGGAGAGTCAGGAGATTCAGGAGATTCAGGAGAGTCAGGAGATTCAGGAGAGTCAGGAGATTCAGGAGATTCAGGAGATTCAGGAGATTCAGGAGAGTCAGGAGAGTCAGGAGAGTCAGGAGAGTCAGGAGAGTCAGGAGAGTCAGGAGAGTCAGTAGTATCAGGAGAGTCAGGAGAGTTAGGAGAGTCAGGAGAGTCAGGAGTGCCACCTTACCTTGGGAAACTGTTCTCGCATCATGGTCTGCATGAGCAGGCTGAAGAATTCCTTCTTCTGTTCAACCGTCTTTGCTTCGCAGGTCACCAGGCCCTCCAAGGCCAGCAGAAGAGGGTCTTGAAAGTACTTGTTCTGCAGCGTTTGGGCAAGGGATGGCTTGTCTAAATAAATGCTTAAAAATTGACATTGGAAAAATTAATTGGCGGCCGTGATCACTGGGATATGTTGGTGTCAGACGGCTACTGCCAGAGCAAGTCAAACATCCAGTATGCCACCAAGCACTTCTATATGGCGCTAGTCATGAAAGTCAACACAAGACGAGTCCAGAGAGACACGCAGACACGACAGGCTTCAAATGCGAATTCAAATGCAAAGAGGTGAGGGGGTTAAGGCGGGGAGGCTGAACGAAGGAGATTAGAATCAAGAGATAAAAAAATGCGCCCCTACGGAAGGGACGCGAATGGGTGAAGACTGGCGGTGACGGCGGAGTTTGCGGCGGAGTTGGGGTTGGCAGCGTCGGCTTGTTCGCTTCGAAATCCTTTGAGATCGCTTCAGGCGAAATATCAGGCGGCGTGACACTGAAAAATGTGCCTCTCGTAGCTGGCTTTTAAAATCTGCGAATGCCGCTACCGGAATTCTTCCCCGCATTGCAATTCTGCATCCTAAATCTCCGAGGGTGATAAGCAAAGGGCCGGATAGTGAAGGAGCGGATAGTGAGGGGGCGGATAGTGAAGGAGCGGATAGTGAGGGGGCGGATAGTGAAGGAGCGGATAGTGAGGGGGCGGATAGTGAAGGAGCGGATAGTGAGGGGGCGGATAGTGAAGGGGCGGATAGTGAAGGGGCGGATAGTGAAGGGGCGGATAGTGAAGGGGCGGATAGTGAAGGGGCCTTGCCTACCATGCTGAGCAGCTGTGCAGACGGCCTGTGCCTGGGCTCCCTGTCCAGCATTTTCTCCACCATGTCGGCCAGTTCGCATGGCAGCTGAGTCAGAGCCTTTGGCACATTCACCGGCAGCTGAAAGTCATTTCATGAGCTGTCTGAGTTACTCAATGCTGTCACGGTGTTGGATTGAAAGCTATATATTTTTTCGATACTAGACGTCTGGAAATTATGATCCTGACACCTTGATCCTGACACCTTGATCCTGACACCTTGATCCTGACACCTTGATCCTGACACCTTGATCCTGACACCTCCTTGATCCTGACACCTTGATCCTGACACCTTGATCCTGACACCTTGATCCTGACACCTTGATCCTGACACCTTGATCCTGACACCTTGATCCTGACACCTTGATCCTGACACCTTGATCCTGACACCTTGATCATGACACCTTGATCCTGACACCTCCTTGATCCTGACACCTTGATCCTGACACCTTGATCATGACACCTTGATCCTGACACCTTGATCCTGACACCTTGATCCTGACACCTTGATCCTGACACCTTAATCACACTTCGGCACGAAATTTTCACCTCTTCGACCTTGCGATGGTACTGCTGACTGCTTCGTCCAGCGTCCAGCAATGAGACGCCCCTGTTAAAGATGGAATGAACAACGAGACCAAGGGAGAAAATGTCGCAGGCTTGGGTGGCCTTGCCGTAAATCTGCAGGTCCGGCGCCAGATAGTCCAAATCTGGCTGGGCCAGTTTTGGCAGCTTCGACGTCCACTGGGTAAAATTGTAGGCCTCCTGAAAGTCATAAACAATAATCAGATGCCTGTTTTGTAAAGAAAAACTCACGCAGAAAAGTTATTAACGATACATTAACTATCGCAACAAAAAACTAAAGATACAGTTTGAGAATTACTTTTAGATTCGTTAATAATATTATTATTATTAGCAGAAGGGCTGTGGACACTGGCACATCATTTGGTGACACTAGACCTGCAGCCAGCGAGAGGCGGCCATTCTGCCAATTTCGCTGACTCCATAGCACACATGCACACTCTCACACAGGTGTGTACATTTGCCCTGACTTTCTCACCGTCCAGTAGTGCACAATTTCCATAGGCCATGGAGGTTGGCCCTCCTTCCTCCGCTGCTGCGACCCAAATGGGACCTTGGTGCGAGAGGCAAACGCGTTAACCGCTTCGCCACTCACCCCCGGTAACTTCGTTAATTAACCTTCTAGCGATCTTCTGCCTACCTCGGCTTCTAAGAAGTGAGAACATAATATTCTTGTTTACGCTCGTACTAGAAATCGAACCAGGCCATTGACTACACCCACTGCCAGTGTGCTCAGCCGAATTAGTTTTCAATATAGTCCGGCTCGAATGCAAAGCAGTGTTGGAGGCGCGTAGAACAGGCCATCCTGGGTCCTTAGCGTTGAATAGAAGAGACGCAGATAGTTGTTCAAAATAGTAGGAGGTACTCGCATCAGATCTGATGACAATTGCTTATCAGTCAAAAACTTTTGAAACCTCGTCACAGCGTCCGCCATCCGTCTTTCAGAGGACATCGGGATTCCTTCTCGTTCAATTTCTTCAGTGTCTAGTTGTCGAGCGAACTCGACACTCAATTCTTCCAAATAGCGGGTTGCTGACTCTGACGACACCCAATTCAACTCCTCTGTTGACAGACCACTGATCAGTTGGTCGGGCAGATTCGCACAGCTCAACTTTCTTAGTCAGTAGTTGATTGGGCTGACAGAACTTTCTAGAACAGTTGCTTCAAAACGCGGCTCCCTAGCCCCGTCCTCTCGATTAATCCGAGTGTTTAGTCTATGGCACAAAGATTGTCCATCCACGGAAGAAATAGCTTTTGACCATAGACTTTCTCAACTTTCTGCCTATCTCCAACATAGTGCCCGCAAATTTTTTGCATTGATGAAGTTTAGGACAATAGTATATTATTACCCAGGCTTTCAGGGCGATAATGGGAAAGCCAGAGGGCGCCGAAGGCGCCCGAGGGATTTCTCATTATCGCCCGCAAAGCCTGGGTAATACTGTGATTGTACCATAGACTATGTGGCTTATAGTATGTGGCTATACGTTAAAATACACAAAAATAATCCATTATCGGCCCAACTTTTCGGGCCAAAATGACATCGTCTATGGCAATAATCGAATATCAGCCCGCCCGATAGCCACGTAGTCATGGTACAATCTTATTAACATAGAATTTCGCAGTTGTCAATGTGGAATTTTGAGGGCGCGCAAAAGGGACATTGATACCCGAAAAGGGACACTTGAGCTCAAAAAAGTTAATGAAAATCTACTGAGCTGCTCACGTGAAGCGCGCTAGATTTTTCCACGAATCCGAGGCCAGAAAGTTTCCAGCAGCCTCGCTTGGTGATCAGGATGGAGCTGGGGCTGAGGTTGCCGTGAATCACCTTCTGTGTGCAATGAAGATACTTCAGTGCCTCGTTCACCTATGTTTAAGAGTTGTAAATTTCCATTTAAAAGTAATACATTTTTCTCACTATTTTAGTCATTTAAGAAGTTATTTAATACCTGGTAAATTCCATGTTTGATCTCCATTTCCGTCAGACCCTCCTGCAATTATTATATAGATCCGGTGTTGAAATTTTTGTACTGGAGCAGAAAATAATGGTTTAACTGCAGAAAGACTGCGAGGTATTTCAAATACCCACACTTTTTTGTATATCTCTTAAAACACTCAACCAATCGCCATGAAAGTTAGTCACAGAGCATTGGAGCAGTTCATCGTAAAGGTCGGAGAATTTTGATCGAAATGGTGGACTTTCACAAAAATTCGAAATACTCGCTTCTACTGTGGCGTTTCTACTGTTAAGAGAAACAGACACACAAGCATGCACAATGGGACAGTAACAGCAGACACGCAGCTTCTCATTCATTTATCCACTTCATGCCACGCATTTTTATCTCTCCAAAATTTCACTTTTAAAGGCAGAAGCTGTTAGCTAGCAATAGCATCGCAAGAGAAATTATAGACACGGAATTCAAGTCAGGGCTTTTATCTATACATTCAGCCTCCTCTCATATAGAGGAGACAATAAGTGCATTGCGATGGGGCTGGCTGGTTGACTGACAGAACGGACTGAGTCGGTCACGCATCTCAAACGCTTCTCAGTTGCCAGCTGGTCGTTCTCGCTCCGCAGACAAGATGGACAGGACAGTCGACTCAATTCTTAGAAGCCCTTTGTTTGTCTTGGAAACCGCTGAGGGCTTCTTCGACTGAAAGTCCTCGCATTAGACATGACCAATTAAGCTAAAAGCTGCTGCATTTGAAACAGGAAGCCAGATGTAATTATAAGCTAAGCTGCTAGGCAAAATATTTTCGAATTCAAAAATATTGTCGATAAAATACTTTTTTCATGCGTTCATGCAACTAATTTTGTTTGTTTTGTTTTGCCTAGTTTTATTTACCTTTCTCGAGCTGTCGCTCGGCAATTTGTACATTCCATCTAACGACTGATTCTGTTTCCCTCTCAAGCACTCGCTCGGCAATGTACATTCCATCTAACGACTGACTCTGTTTCCCTCTCAAGCACTCGCTCGCCAATGTACATTCCATCTAACGACTGACTCTGTTTCCCTCTCAAGCACTCGCTCGGCAATGTAAATTCCATCTAACGACTGATTCTGTTTCCCTCTCAAGCACTCGCTCGCCAATGTACATTCCATCTAACGACTGATTCTGTTTCCCTCTCAAGCACTCGCTCGCCAATGTACATTCCATCTAACGACTGATTCTGTTTCCCTCTCAAGCACTCGCTCGCCAAGGTACATTCTATTTAAGGATCGATTCTCTAACCCATTAAAACTATCATGGCTCTTGTCAACATCCTTGCCATTCGTTTTATCTTTCAAAAAGTGTGCTTTAAGTTCAGTTCGGAATTTAAGTTCAGCTAAACAAGCTCCTACCTTGATTTCAGCCGGCACTGTTGGAGAAATTCTGTCGCACTTGCCTAGAAAGTTAGCCAAGCTGCCCCAAATAGGCTCGGTGGCAAAGGCCAAGCTGTCACTGTAATTCATTTACTTCATATTTGCGTAAAAAAATCAATAAATTAAAAGATTCAAGCAGACAATCGACATTAAAATACGCATGTTAAAACCACCCTACTTTAACGAAAAAAATGTCTGCCGCACAAGCTCAAGAACGAGCCCGTCCCACCACCCCCATCCAGTGTTCCCGCCCCACCACCCCAACACCAGGGAGCCCGCCCCACCACCCCAACCCCAGTGAGCCCGCCCCACCACCCCCATCCAGTGTTCCCGCCCCACCACCCCAACACCAGGGAGCCCGCCCCACCACCCCAACACCAGGGAGCCCGCCCCACCACCCCAACCCCAGTGTACCCGCCCCACCACCCCAACCCCAGTGTAAAACGCCCCACCACCCCAACCCTGATGTGCATGCCCCACCACCCCAACCCCAGTGAGCCCGCCCCACCACCCCGACCCCAGTGAGCCCGCCCTACCACCCCAACCCTGATGCGCAAGCCTCACCGCCCCAACCCCAGGGAGTACACCCCACCACCCCAACCCCAGTGAGCCAGCCCCACCACGCCAACTCTCGTGCGCAGCGCCCTCACCCACTGTCCTCGGCGGGATGCCAGATCTGCAGAAGTTTCGGGTGCTTGAAGCGCTCCAAGTAGCGGACTTCGCGGCGCAAGATTTCGGACACAGTCTCCCGACGCTTTGGTTTGTGAAGCTTGTCCGCTATCTTCTTGTCGAACACCAGCAGCGACGCCTCCTAGGCCGGACGATGGAAATTTTACAAGCGCGTCATTATAAAAACTCAGGGGATACAAATTTAAAGTAAAAAAAATGCGTAAAAAGAGAATCGATTCAAATATGCCTAGAAAATGATGAATCGAGGCCCCATTATCTATTGATCATCTAGGGAACTCGTTCATTCCGTCGGGATTTGAGCAGATTAAAAAAGTTCTCCAATGTGTCTCCTGTCTTCTAGTCAGGGGCGGGGGGTCGGATGACAGAAAAAGTTCAATCTCGACAATTCCCAATTGTCCTGCCGCTGGCAGGGCATTGTGACCCGGATGAACGAACTAAGGGCTAAGAGAGACAGAGGTAGCAAGAGAGAGAGAGTGTTCGGTGACTAAAAATAGAGGTCGATCCGGCTGCTACTGGGCCGATCACGTCTCTGTACAATCTGCAGCCCATAAAAGCAGGCTTAACTTTAGTCTTAATGAGGCTCTACTGAGCATAGACTCAATCATCCCCAATCAGGCTACAGCCTTTGATCATTCCGCGAGAGCGATCGGAAAGGCACCTAAATTTCAGCCCATCCATTTTAGTCTTTGTCTTATCATAAGTTCGGAATGAGAACAGACAGTCAGCATGACCCAAAGTCACTTCCGGGCATTTTTTGCCAAATTTTATTAGTCTTTTTTGACGCTGGCTAAATTCGGATTAAAAAAGAAACCCTGGTGGATTATTTTTCTTCATTTCCGATTCGCCATTTTTAGTCTGAATTCGGTCTAACTCGAATGACAAGTAGAAAACGGGTCACAGCTAATAGAGTGAGACCAGGAGAGATAGTTATAAAGATTTTATCAGGGTTTGAGAAGGGATTTCGGAAAATTCTCACTCCTTGTAAAATGACGCACTAGATTGATAGCATTAGACAGGCTAGATATCGACGTCACCTATCGACGTCACCTATAGCGATCGAGTGCCAATCACTGAACTGTAATGATATTTGTCAAAACATGTACTTTTTGAAGTGCCATTGGCATTGGCAAGGCAGATAAGCAGAACCGTCTGTCAAAACAACCTCACACGCGTCAAGTGTTTGTTTAACTGATGCATTTAGTTAAAATGCGACTGCTAATTAAATTTTTAAACTCGGCGTTGAACTGTGTTGAGCTGTAAATCTCTGGGATATAATAGCATATAGTCTATAACTAGTTATATATATATATATTTAGGCCAAGCTATAGAAACTGTTGTTATGAGATGGCGGACTCCAGCAACTTCCTGTCAGATTTTTTGCTCACGAGTGAAAGCCTTCAAAGCCTTTTCTTAGAAACCGCAGCTGCTTCGCGCGATGCACTTTTATTCTAATAAAAAATTGTCTTTCTTTCTCTAGAATTTTTAATTTTGAAATCAACATGTGTAGGAATGTTTTTGTTAAAAATTATCATATAAGATAGAGGCTGTGTCGGCAAAAACATGACCTTTAGATAAACTCTGAAAGCAATGTATTTACAGCCTGGTGATTGTTATTTTCAAAATTTTGGCGATTTTAAATGTCGTTGTAGTATTTTTTTCTAATTGTTTTTTTCAATTTACCTACGAGTACAAAAAACTTAAGAATGGTCTGCATATTTCTTGAGCATAGCAACTAAGTCAAGTGGTTGAAGCTTAGGACTATTAAAAGAAAGGTCGTGTTTTCGAATCCCAACCAAAATAAGGGACAAGGGATAAAAAATAATACATAAAATATGTACAGGAGGGCTGTGAAAGGTCATGGCATATCATTTGGTGACAGTAACTATTGGTGACAGAAAGTGACCATTCCGCTGACTCTTGAGCACTCTCGCACATAGATATCATACTCGAGCACACTCACCTAGGTCTGACCTGACTTTCTCACCGTCGAGAAATGTACACCTTCACCTTCGAGGGGTTGGCCCTCAAGGATGTAAATTATATAAGAAGCTTTCCGTGAGCAAACGCACTCCAAATGAATGTGGCCTCGCCGCGGAATTGAGCTCAGGGACCTTCGTGCAAGAGGCAAACAGATCAGACGGCCTCGGCCCAAGGGAGAAAATTTTTGTCTGAGAACAACGCAATTAGTTACTCTTTTTACTTTTTTAACCGGCCTAGACAACTTTATCTGCAAATAGCTATTTTATAGCAAAATATGTTGCAATCTAGCTATTTTAGCTTTCGGAGTGACCGATTTGGACGGAGGGAAAAAACGTTTTTTAACAAATGATCGCCTCGTACTCAGTTTGACAGCTGGAACTAGCAAAACAGAAAACATCAACCCGGTTTTTTACTTGTTCTGCTCTCCAAGCCGCTATGCTCATGCGATCTTGTGCGACATGAGAGTGAGTCGTTTCCTAGAAATTTTCACCTTCTCAGTACTGACAGAAAGAATAATTTTCTTGTTTCCTGTAGAGAAAGTGTAGTGTTGATTTATAATCGCATTGGAAGGTGCTGCAGGTGAGACAGAGAAGAAATGGATTGTCTATCAACAGCTTATTTCTATCCTATTTTTATTTGGATTAATCGAATATTGATTTTATTAAGCGCGAGAAAGTTTTCTCTTTCGCTCAGGGTAGCTGAATGTAAATGTTATCTGCATTCCTGTTGTCAAATGTTGCGTTTGCCTCTCGCACGAAGGTCTCTAAACTCGATTCCGCGGCGAGACCACATTTATTTTTGGCGCAGCCGCGTAGAGAAGGGTTGAGGGCTTGTCGTGCAATTTACGCCAATGAGGGCCAACCTCCAAGGCACAGTGAAAGTGTACTCTGTCTGAAGATGAGAAAATCAGGGCAGACGTACACACCTGTGTGAGTGTGTGCCTGCGTGAAGTATGTGCGAAATGCGTACTATTGCCTCTCGCTGGCTGAGGGTCTACTGTCACTAAATAATGTGGGTATTAATTTTTGTCGGCATTAATAACATCCCACCTTTCCGTCGTCCGTACGGGTGGCCTCAAACACCTTCCATAGGAGCTCCTGTCCGGCGCTACCCGTCTGTCGACGAGTCTGGTACAGCCGGTGGAGCGGATTCGAACTCGCGTCGTGCCCAGCGGAGGATCGCATGCTGCAGAGGGAGAGGCGTCGCCGTCCTGTTTGGTCGGTATGAGCTAAAAATGTCGAACTAAAAAATTGAGTCCTTTCGTATTGCTGTCAATCAAATGAAGCAGGAGCTTGGAAAGAAAACTCCCCCAGTACCTTTTTAGCTGGCAGAATTCTCTTTTCTGTTGTTCCTCTCCCTTCTCTCTCTCTCTCTCTCTTTTTTCCATCCGCTGGCCAATGCCAACCCGAGTGTTCCGAACCCGGGAGAGAAGGATTTCTCTGCCGGCACGGACCAATGACGCGGGAAGGAATGTGTAGCTAGAGCAGATCTGTGGCAGAGGCGGCTCTATCACATAAAGGTTGATATTTATATTTTTAATTAGAAATCGTTTCGGAGCGATAAACCAGGATAGGAAGCGGGTCCCGGGTCTATTGCAGATGCCGATGGCGAGTATTTTAAGGCAATAATAATAGATGGCTTTCATTGTGCCAGCCCAGTTCTGCGACTGTAAAATAACTAATGCTGCTGGCAATATCACTGCACATGCACATAAACATTGCTGACTGATTTATTTGGTACAGATCAAACCGGTTGTACAGCTGGGATCCCTGAAGACTTCGGTTTGAGCTGGGCCGCACCCCAGCCTCCGCAGCCGTCAAGGGAATAGTTAACTATACTGGGCTAGGCTGGCTGTCGTTTCAATTTCCTTTCTGTCCTCATCTGGTTAGGTTCGTGGTCGCTTTGATCTTCTTTCACTTCGTTACTGGCTTCAACTATCGGGCATGCGACGCCGCCGACACTTGTTCTTTACTTTTTTTACTAGCTTTAGTTCGAAGCCAGTAAGACTCAATTCATCCGGACAATTTCTCCCCGTCTCTCATTTTAAAATCCATTAATCATTTCTCCAGAAATGTGAATTTTCCTTCCACAATTTGGAATTGCCAAATCAGCACACAATATATTTTGCATCTTATTCTTTCAGTTCATTTTGAAGTCTCTTTTACGGCGTCTAACGAAATGCGCGTTCTCGCAACAGGTCAGTCTCCATGGCACTGTTCGCTCAGATGGAATAAAAACAGCCGATAGAAACAGAATCTTGCGTAAAGGGGCCGAGGATTGCAACGGGGGCTAAAGGATGATCTGATCGGGATTTCCCAACCCCCGGACCCAGCCTCCCAAGCTGCGCGTCGGCCTTAATCCCCTTTGCATTTTGCGCAGCTGGCCTGATGAATTAATCCTCTTCTTTTTCACCCACGACCTACTGTCTCCCCATGAGACGCCAGCGTCATCCCCAGTAACCTCCCCAGTAACGGCTGATCGCTGGAACTCGATTATTCCTCGAGGGTCTCATCCGCTGATGACGAGAGACCGATGATGTGGGCGGAAATAAGCTAAGCTAAACTTCTTACGGGGGGTCTGCTTGACAAGCGCTAGCGCAGACGTCTTCACTATGTCAGTGTGGATATATGGGAGAACTTTGAAAAAACTTCAAATGTAATATTTGAAGCATGCTGAATCCGAAGAGGGTGTACCGAACCAACGTTGTGTTTTTTGAACAGGTCTGAAGCTGAGTGCTTGTTCTGTTCTCTCACCATTTCAACTCTCGAAAATTCTCTCCATTGTTAAAAACTAATTAAAATCGTAGATTTTTATAAAAACTTTAAATACGTAGCTTTACTTTTCTATTCAATAATTTTTTTAATTCCTTCAATGGTCCGTTATTTTCACTGGTATTTTTAGAATTGGCCATTGTTTCCAAAATGTAATAGTAAAAATCCTTAAATTTAAACGAATTTTATTGACAGCAGTTGCTAGTAATTCAATGAAATCTGACGTAGCTAAATGCTAATTAATAAAGTACTAATATTGGTTTACGTCAGTTTTAACAATGGTTCTTCACAGAATGGCGCTAAAAAACACCACTACACCCACAGTGGTCCTTCAAACTACAGCTCCAGGACTCGCTGACCATTAAAACAGTTACAGCAGCCGTAGCTAGTGAAATAAAAAACTAAATAAAATACAAAATTTTTATTTAAACTAAAAGGTAAAATGAACTTTGGCTGTTATTGGTACGGCAACCATGGCATTTATTATTATTATTTATCTTGGCACTATTTCGTCTGCATACTTTCGTCCCGTGACGTAAGGCTCTTCATCACCTTGTCGATGCGCTGCATGAAGTCCTCATGCGTCACAAACTGGCGACCCTCGCGCAGCGCCGAGAAGGCCGCCTCCTGGCAGATAAGTTTCAGCTCGGCGCCGGAGGCACCGTGCATCGACTCCGCCACGGTGCGCAAGCAGACTCCCCGGCCAAGGTTCATTCGGCGCGAGTGGATGCGCAGAATGTCGATTCGACCCTGCAGGTTGGGCGGCGGGAAGAAGATCTTCCTGTCAACGCGGCCCGGACGGATCAGCGCTTCGTCCAGTGTGTCAATGCGGTTCGTGGCCAGGATGACCTGTAAGGTAGGAATTTTTATGAATTTTCTGTCAACATGATCGAAACTACCGTTTTTTAAACGCTTGCGTTAATAATATCGGCACACGGACTGCATTTTACTTTAATATTCTCAACTGGCTCGAAGCCGTCCACCTGGTTGAGCAGCTCGATCATAGTTCGCTCGCAGGAGGAACCACCACCGCCGCCGTTGTGACTACCACCGCCGCCGTCTGACCTCCTTGATCCAATGCTGTCAACTTCGTCTAGGAAAATTATTGACGGCGCCTTCTTTCTCGCAAGAATGAATAACTCTCGCATTAGCCGCGCTCCTTCGCCAATGTACTTCTGAACAAGCTCCGTACCAGAAAGCTTGAAGAAGGAGCACTTGGTGTGATGCGCAACCGCCCTAGCCAACATGGTCTTTCCAGTGCCAGGTGGGCCATAAAGCAGCACACCCTTCGGCTGTGAGATCCCCAGTGATGTGAAGAGTTCCGGATGAAGGATCGGCAGCTCTACCACCTCCTTGATCTCGCGAATCTGCCGTTCTAGGCCGCCGATCATTTCGTAGGTTGACTCCGTATCCTTTTGCACCAGCATTAGCGACACTAGAGGATCTTGCACGTCCGGGAACACCCTGTAGATCTCCATGCCACCATATGGCGTGAACCGGATGCCAACCTTGCTGTTGGGTCGAAGCTTCTCAGACTGGTTCAATCGGTGGCTAATATTGACCACGAAGCTTTCGCTGCCAAGCTTGATGACCACCATGTCGCAGCTCAGCACGGACTGTACCAAAGCCACGTAGCGTGGTGACTCCTCAAGCTTGTCTGCAACCGCCTCGAGCTTCTTTAGGTAGCTCATCTTGTGTTTGGCCAACTGTTCCAGCACGCTGAGCCGATAGCTACTGTGGTTCAGACTGAGATTTGCATCCAAAATTTTGTGCCGGATGTAGATCTTGAACAAGTCTGTGCTACGGGTAAACCCAGACGTCACGTTAGTCACTTCAGCGTCCAACGTGGACGAGGTTGCGTCTTCGATGTGGAAGACTTCGTTCTCGGGCGCGCCGACGTCTGGGTGGAGAAGGCTGCTGAAGCGGTGAAACAAATCGGACATGCTGAGAACAGAGCAGTGGCGATGAACGACCTAACTGAATCGGGTGTTAATATATTCTTTTTATTAACGAGCCGTCCAGACGAGCACCCGATGCCGACTTTAACACTCGAGCTTGGCACATAAACTATATGTGTGTTAATATATATAGTTGTAGGTACAGAAGGTAACTAGCGAGTAAGACCCCCTCGAGTGACGTGTTAGATGCCCATCTTATAGTGCGCTCTGGAAATGAAAAATGCTTTTTTGTAGTCCTTGTATATATTTCGTGTGTTATCGAAGCGAATTAATAGTCTATGGCCATAGCCATGAAGATCTGACCTTAATTGGTTTGAGTCATGGTCCACGATAACCAGAAGCCCGCTTCCTTGGTGGTCGGCTGTGACATTGCCTCATTTGCACAGTGGAAAATAGCTTCATTTGAAATGAAAAAGTACCATGGTGGGGTACGTGTGCTAAGAGCTACACTATCACCTCATTAACAACCGCAAGTCAAGAAATAAACAAGCATGCCAACACATTCTGATTTGCTTAGTTAGCAAACTCCGGTAAAAATAGAGGATTTCCTAATCAAATTTATTTCTTTCAATAAAAAGTTTTCCCGAAGAAAACAAAAATCAAAACGTATTTTTTGTGGCTGTTCGAAGGAATATATATTAGCCTTAAGCAACAATGCCCACGAAGCTGATTGGGTCTGGTAGAGCAGCAATACTTTTAACAAATTGATCATGCTGGTCATTAAATTGATTCGCTTTTCCTTGTGACAGGTTAAAAACTAATTACAAAAAGAAAAATGTGAGAAGAATATGCAACCATTTCTCGCTTTACTTAACTCGGTGTGCAATCTCTTCGTTTGGCTGCAGATTTTGGCTGCGATGTCATCGAGAAACATCGAGCGCTGTCAACACGAGAACACTAAGTACAAAATTAAATAAATAATGTGGTTTTATAATCAATATCAAGCAGAGGAAACAATTGTAATTATAAACAATATCATGTTGGTAGATGAATTGTAAAGAAAATCACTTGAATCCGGAGTCGATCAGCGACCACTGCATGATGAGGGGCCCGCCGCGGCCGGAGCTAATCACAGCCGAATCGTCGAAGATGAAAGCCACGCTGTGCAGTGAGCGCACGTGGGCTGGAGTGCTGATGCCCTGAGCCTGTAGCAATTTTTAAAAAGTCGAACGTTACAAAATAACTACCTAATGTGGAAACTGCTACATTCGCTCGAAGCGGGTCTGACCTGTTCTGGATGGGCTGGGAACCGGTAGAGCGTCAGGTGTCCGTTGTCGTCGCCAACGCACAGCTTGTCGGCTGTGCTGGACCGAGCAGCACACAGCAAGCCCCTGTCAGTGCCCACGTACGGCTGCCATGCTGCCGCGTGCCCGTAGCTCAGATAGCAGGTTTCAGTGGCGAATCGGACATCGCTGACGTCCTCCTGTGACACCTGCGTCAGCGAGCTCATCGACCCTGGGAAAAAATCAAGTAATAAAAGTTGCCACCCGATGCGGCGGCGGCCTCCAATCTCAGACTGAAAAGCTGTACACAGCCTTCAAAAGCACCTTCAAATAGCTGAAACTTTGCAACTGTCTACACCTGTGGCCCAACTATGTATCTATATTAACAATGCGAACCCCCTTCGAAATTGGTACTGATCTCTTTGAACAGACAAAAGTTATAGATTCCATTTCAAAATCGTGCTTTCTTACACAGCTTGGTGACCAAATCCACCGACTGGGTTCGCAGCACCGACGCGTCGGCAGCCCAGTCCAGACAGACAATAGGCGCCGAGTGGCCCTTTAAGGAGCCCTCGCGGTACCGCCGGTACATCAGTCCGTTCTCCTCAACGCTGTACAAGTACGCGCTGCCGTCCTCCGCACCAATGGCCAAAAGATTACCGTCTAAAAAGACGATGAATAAATTTGGGCCAAATGTATAATCCATGTATTTTCCTATATAGAAATTTCTTAAATTTTGAGATTGATAATGCGTTCAACTGCAGCCTCAAGGTTAGTCATCTAGTTAAGCCGTCTGATCAGAGATACAATTGCTATTGATGTGGGCTCATGATTTTTTATGGTTCAACGCAATGTGAGTAGTAGCGTGTCCCCCCTAATGCAGCGCGCTGATTGGTCGACGTGGGAGGTGGGGTGGGGCTGGATGGGTTGGTGTGCAGGGTTGGGGATATTAGGTGTCGGTGTATGGGGTAGGGTATATATAAAGGGGTTTTAGAGTATTTTGGATTATGATGATCGGATTGGGGGAAAATCCCATTACAATAACGCACAAAACTCCCTTTTCGTTCACGATTTCCTAAATATCCCAGTTAAAAAGAACTGGACAAACGGGCCAGATGGAGAGCCAACAAGACGGGGCGGCGAGTACTTTTTGTGACGGAGCAGAGGGGGAAATTTCCAAGGTCCTAATTGACTTTGTGGTTGGGAGCGTCTGTTCTCCGCTGGCCCAGCAATTTCGGTTCAATTTGCGGGGTCATATAAGGACCAGAACTTGTCTTTAGCATCCACACTCGTCACTCACTCTGTTCATTACCTCCTTCCACTTGCTAAAACTTCTCACTCTCGTTTCTTCTAAATCTCTGCCTGAGCCTTCCTCATTCGATTTATCCTCTCCTGGGGAGCCCGGGTTTTTAAAGTCCAAACTTCTAAATTGGATTCGCTTATTGCAAGCCTGCCGACAGCAGTGGGAGGGTGTATGCTCGAACTTGATTGCCGAATCTGGCGTCGGGGGTTGCAAACAAATCCCAGATGAGGCTAGATTTAATTCCTTCGTTTTTTGCTTCTTCTCTGTCTTTCTAATGCTAATCGGGGCTCACAGCCTCACAGATTCATCCTTAAATCCCAGTTTATCATATCCGTGAGCCGCACTTACCGGGGCTGAATGCTGCCGACCTCAGCTGCTTGGCTGCAATGCGAGTTGTTAGGAGAATGCGGTGCAGATGAGGATTGTTCAATGGATCAACTAGGATTAACGGCTCGAGATGCTTGTAGAATTTACTGAACACACAATTCGTGCAAAATGTGCTTGTACTACTTCTCTCCTGTCTTTCCGTTCTTGAGCCATAATAATCAGTGCAGTATATTGCTACGATTTTAAAGCACGCTCGCATCGAACCCTAGAAAGCGAACGCTTTAGCCCAGTACAAGTGAGACCGCATTCTATAATTGAGCTCACCTGAGTGATCCGACGGCACAACCTGCGATGACAGGGCGTGTGCTCCCGACTCGCTGTGCAAGACAATAAACCGACCGGCGCTAGTGCCAATACCTATCAGGTGTCCGCGGGGATGATAGCAGGCGCAGGTGCACGGCACCTCCACAGAGGTGCGCCAGAGCAGCCTACGATGCAGCGTCGACCATTTGCAGACGCCGCGGTCGCCGGCGCAGGTCACAATGGAGTGCTCGCGCGGATGCGTCGCCACCGAGACAGCTGCGTTGATGTCTGGCTCTCCGCCGAGCGAGTGGCCCTGGACGATGCAGTTGAACCTGTCTTGCATTGAGCCCTCCAGCAGGCTGTTGCTGGAGGTGGCAACCACCAACCGGCCGTCGGAGCTTCGAGGACTCTTGACGGCCACAGCTACGAGATTCTCAGTGGACTCATTCAGCTGCGGGTAGAGGGCGGAGAGCGCCCGTTTTTTACGACTTGTAATGTCTCAGAGCTACTATTTTAGTAGCCAATGTCGCAAATGTACTGTTATAGTTTCTTATTGAATTCTCGCTTCTTGCTACTGTTAGTAAGCTGTTAAAACATCCTATACTTTAAGTTTAAGATGTTTTAATGTCAACTGTGAAGTTGACAGCTGTAATACTGTCAAGTTTATGTCTTTTTTAATGATATAAAGCAGATGGCTTTAACATGTGCTCTCTACACATGCTTAATATTAAGCTCGTAGATACAGCACTTTTACGCACTAAAAAAACAGCCATAAAATTCTTATCTGCAGCTATAAAACTCATCATAAAAGCAAACTTCCTTTTAGAACCGTGAAGATCGTTGCGTGCACAAAAGAGCAATATTACGAGCTACTTACGATTCTCTCCTTAACCAGGCTGTAGTCGTTCAGAGTGTCCCATGCTCTGATGCAGGATCCAGAGGTTGACAGTAGCGTGCCATCCCCCAGGATTCGAAGGCACGTTATTGGGCCCTGAAAATGTTTTAAAAAATCGACATCGTGCTGACTCTGCATTAAGGAATAATGGTTAGTGGTTCTACATCTGGTGTCTCATCTTTTATATTATTTTACGTTACAACTTCTTGAAGCTCACCCGATGCGACCGCTGCAGATGGTCCAGCGAGCGCAGGACGAATGCATCCTCTTCGTCGCGCACCCACAGCTGCAGGCAGCCGCTAGAGTCACCAGTGACAGCGTTGCCAACCAAATCGAAGCTGAGCGACAACACGTCGTCGGGCGGGCTGGACTCGAATATGCCGCTCTTCTTGTCGCGCAAGATGCGACTCCGTCCGTCCTCTTCCTGGAAGATGCGCCAGAAGTGCACGTGGCGCTTGCCATAGCTTACCAGACTCGAATCGTCGTCGGGATGAAAGACGGCCCGACGTACCGGTTCGCGACTAGTCTTGGTCTTAGCAACAAGGCGTCGCGTCTGCCAGTCGAAGACAAACATCGTCTGGCGGTGACCATTGGCCAAGCCGTCCAACGCTAGTAGGTAGGCACCCTGGCTCTCCACCGAGAAGCTTAGCGAGGTGACACAGCTCTGGAAGAGGTCAGCGTCGCCGAGAACCACGAAGGTGCCAAGACCTTCGGCGTCCCAAACGCGCAACTGGGCATCGACACGAAGCTCAGGCACCGAGCGTTGACCAGTCACAATGACACTCTTTGTCGGATGAACGTCCATGCTGAGTGCGACAGGGTTATTGGGCATAGTATATCTCAGAGGCTTTATATGAATGTGCTTACCTGCAGTCACAATAGTGTCTTCCCCGGGCAAAGCGTTCATATTTTAAGCCTCGAAATAGCATCCGAATAAAAAAAACTGCTGTTTGTCCGTTTGTCTATGAATTAATTGTCACATTAATCTATTGATTGACTCCTTCCACATACAAAAAATTGACCTTGATTTTTTTACTGGTAGGGTCAATTTAATATAGGTCGCCGCTCACGACACAATGGGGCCGGTGTGCTCCGTATAGTGTCTCTGCCGATGGGCCTCCGGGTCGAACACGACTGCGGTGTTGGCCACTGCGTAAACAAGCTCGCCGGTAGGCAGGGCATGCAATAAACCGTCTGCCGCTCCGCCAGTCGCTGCCGAGTCGCCTCCAGTGAAGCCGTAGACCCAGTCGAGGCGCAGGGCTTGCTCCGGCGGCTGTCGGTGCTGAGTCTCCCGCACGGTCGGTGCGTAGAACGCTAGGATGGTTATTCCGAAGTTCTCGTGTCTTTTATATACGAGCGTACAGACATCTTATCAAATCCATTGAATGAAATAAAACATAGCTCACTCATTCTGCGTCCTCGAATGGGCACACTGATGGGCACAGGCGGAGGTCGAGCTGCAGTTCTTGTAGTTCGATTCGTGTCCAAATCTGAGAATTTTTATGTTTAGTTTTTAGCTCATCTCTTGCGACTCAAAAAAGTGTTTAAACTTTTTAAGCCAAGCAAAATGTTAGGCGACATTAAAGTTGAATTTTTTAATTATGACTAACATCATAAAGTTTTACTTTTTAAGCGCGCGTTTTGTTAGCAATTAGCGTACATTAGGTGCGATAGTATTTTGTTATAGCTCGTATTTTAATCATAACTTTAGTTTGAACAAATTTTTCTTGTTGATTAGTTTCGTTAAAGTTAACTTCTACTTTGATCCGATCCAGCGAAGCAATTGCATCTTCGAGTAGGCTTGATAAGCGAGCCTTTAAAACTGACTTGGCGATGCAGGAGAGGCACTCTTTGGGCGTTGACTGGGCGACGGTTGACGCTGCTGCTGCTGTTCTTGTTGCTGTTTCTGTTGCTGCTGCTGCTGTTGTTGCTTCTGTGGCAGTTTTTCTTGTTTCTTCGAGTCCTCCAGCGGCTCTGGATGCTTGGCTTCCACAGCGTCGTTGGTGTCGTAGCCAGTGTCAGACTCGTGAGCCTGCTGCAGTCTTTGAAGCGCTGCCAAGGCCAGCTTGAGTGATTGGCTTTGCTGCTGCTGCTGCTGCTGCTGTTTCTGCGTGGGTTTCTGCTGAGCGTCCTTTTTAAGCTTTAGTTGGGGTTTAGGTGATGGCTGCACGATTTCTCGTCGGACCACGATGACGGGACGCGGAGGAACCACAGCTGAGAGCAGCCTCTTGGGAGTCTGGGTGCCCTGAGTTCGATAGCCCGGTTGCAGTCGCCCCTTAGCCAGAACTTTGATGGAAAATTTTCGGTGCTTTTGTTGCTGCTCCTGCTGCTGCTCCATCCTCCGCCGAGAAGGTGGATTCACCATCCGCTTGTACTTGGGCGCCAACTCGTTTGGACCTTTGAACGAAGGCAGCCACCTTCGCTTCGGTTGGGAGAACATTTCTGAAATGGTGGAGACGTACGGGTGAACTAGGAAATAGGATGTTTCCCTCGATCTCACCACACTATCTACAGTCAAAACTTCTTTCTTTTTTCACTCACCGTGTTTAAGTACTCATTTACATCGCACCAGTTATCTCCTCTTGAGTAATTTCTACCGCCAATATCAGAGCTCTCCCCTAATTTTGTAACATCTAATCTCACAACTGCCCACCCCCATTATTGAGTACTGTACTGTCTACCACAAACGTCACACCAGCCCTCCCCTATCGATAGTAGTATAGAAAAAAATGACACAACCGCGTTTTGATCTTATGGCGAAATACATAGGAAGTGCCGCATAGGAAAATCCTATACATTTGACACAAACGCACCAAAACTTTCTAAGTCCTAGCTCGCACGAAGCATTTTCTATGTCAAATTCTCTCTTACTCTCTCTCTGTCATTGGCATGTTGCTTAAAAAATTACAAAGTCAAACTATCTGCACATTTAGTGTCCAGCCAAGAATTCAGAGACACGGTGCCATTCTGAAATAGGCATGTTGAATCAGTTTCATTGCTACACTAACTTGACAAAACATTCTATCACAAATTATTGTTTCTGTTTCGCTCATCAGATTAGGTACGAAGCTTTTTGTTGAACCAGAAATTTTTATTTGATTCTGCACGCGGTAGCATATCACACATGCTGAAATATTGTCGTACCAACTAATTTATAAAAGACATAAAATATAACCCAAAAGCCGCAGCTACCACTTCGAGGGTCGACCTGCATAGGACGTAGCTCGTATTTCCATGCTCCCAAACACAAACCCAATGTTTTCCAGGTAGATTAGAAGTGTCTGTGTTTACAATAAAAATATTCCTTTTCATCAAGTGGAAGATGCTTAATACTTAATACAAAATCTTGGGGGAATACACCCAAGAAGACGGCCTCGCTGTGCTGTCTGACGGCCTCGCTGTGCTGTCTGACGGCCTCGCTGTGCTGTCTGACGGCCTCGCTGTGCTGTCTGACGGCCTCGCTGTGCTGTCGGACGGCCTCGCTGTGCTGTCTGACGGCCTCGCTGTGCTGTCTGACGGCCTCGCTGTGCTGTCTGACGGCCTCGCTGTGCTGTCTGACGGCCTCGCTGTGCTGTCTGACGGCCTCGCTGTGCTGTCTGACGGCCTCGCTGTGCTGTCTGACGGCCTCGCTGTGCTGTCGGACGGCCTCGCTGTGCTGTCTGACGAAAGTTTTCAAAGACATCGCACAGGAGCAAAACATCAAGTTGAAGATAGGCGGTTGTATAGTCTCTAAGGTTTTTGCAGTCAAACTCGGACCATGCTGCACGAGCTCGGTCATAGTCCACATCTAAGCAATCTGACATCGTGAGCTTGTTGAAAAAGCATGCCTTGGGTGGAAGACTTGTCACACTATCCAGCTTTTCCTCACGAATAGGGATAAACACCCTTTTGACGAAGAGTTGAAAACTTGAACCTCGGATGCATATTCATTAGTGTGTGTACCAGCTGTTCTGGAAGAAGACGATCTGCCAATGTTGACATGCTTCTTGACAAGTAGGCAAACGTGTCTTTGAAGCAATTTTCAAATTTGTGAGTCTGATCAGCAGCCTTTAGCCACAAGAAACTTTAGTGAAAATGTATTGAATCGCTCGCGATTCTCAGGTAGCACATGAAGTTGAACCTTGGATCCAGAAAAAACTTCATAATTTTTTTCTGGCAATGACAAGTACCGTCTTTTCATCCTCTTCAAATTATTTCTTGCACAATTAACACGCTGCATTCTCTGCCTTGGACTTGTTTAGATGGAAATACTTGCGCAAAAGTGGAGTGTAGGAATCACATTGTGCATGTAGACAAATTTCACTAGCAATCGTTTCAAGTCGCCGTAAAACTTTTATAGCGCGTAAGGATCCTTTTTGTGTAAGGATAAAACACACTCGCGATAATAGCATAACGAAAACAATCCAACTGATTAGCTCTTGGATCTCGGATCTGGCAACATCACCCGGGCTGACATTCGCCTAATACGCGACGCCAAAGGATTCACTGACGAGAACGAAGCACAGAGCCTAGGCACGGCATCCAGCAAGAATGGCACCCCGGCATCGGCTGGCAGGCTGCCTAAGACCCGCGTCACCACCGTCATCAGCAACTCGCATCGAAGCTCGCGCGAGAAGGTCCTGGTTAATCCCAGCACAATGCAGAACTTCGAAGATCTCGGATCGGATCGGATCGGATCGGACCCCCCCGCGCGCCCCCCCCGCACGCCCGCCGTGGCGGGCCCCCCGCCAGCTCCAAACTCGGTTGAATTGATTGACCGAGCTCTGGATTTGCGGTAAATGCATAGCATTAGATCAAGTTGTTCAATGTGCTCAAATTGCCAGTTACTTCCGCGAGTTTGGAAGTTGTCAATTTCCACTAGAGTGGAGATTACACGCGAAAACCAGTCATTGAATGCGTCTGGTGATAGAATCAAGTCACTGTTTGCCATTGTCGTCTCGTCAAATGTTATTGTCGCCAAATTCGTGTTAAAGCAGGCGGAAATTGTTTCGATACTCTCACTGTCTGCTGACTTTGGACGAGACAACTTCACTTTCAGATGGACACAGGTTCGCAGCAGTAGATTGGCTGAACGAATCTTTTCGTGGCAACTTTAAATGAAACTGATTCAACATGCCCGTCTTTGAACTCTTGGCTGGACACAAAATGAGCAGTTAGTTTCGACTTGGAATTTTTTAAACAACATGTCAAGGACAGAGAGAGAAAGAGAGAGACTTTGACATAGAAAATGCTTCGTGCGAGCTAGGACTTAAAAAGTTTTTGGTGCGTTTGTGTCAAATGTGTAGGAATTTCCTATGCGGTACTTCCTATGTATTTCGCCATAGGAAAAACGCGGTTGTGTCATTTTTGTATACTACTATCGTTGAGTACTCTCTACCACCAACCTCACACCGGCCCTCCCCTATCGTTGAGAACTCTTTACCACCAACTCCACAACAGCCGTCTCTACTTTTGTACTCAACCACCAACCAGACGAGTTTTAATGCCGCAGAAAGCTCACTTCTCTTGGCGTCCTCCGATAGCCGACTAAAGTCCGGTGGCTGCACCTCAGTGATGAAGACGCCAGCGGAGGAACGAAATCCCGGCTGAGTGCGCCAATCATGACCGTCGGTGTCCTCGGAAATCAGGCTGCTGTCTGTGTCTGCCAGGTGCCCGGAGGCGGTGGCTCGACGGCGCCTGGCTAGAATCTGCTGTTCCTGCTCAAGAAGACGCAGAGAGCGGCCGCGGCGGCCCATACGGCTTGGAGCCACGGCTGCTTTGCGTGCGATGAGTTTGTCTGCTGTTTTAATTCTATTGACTATTTCCCTAAAGCTTTGCTTCGATAGAGTCACAGAAAAGCGAACGTTATCATGTTGATTGCTTTCTGTTCGAGGGCCACTAATGCGTTGTGTGACATTGTCCAGGCCAAAATTTATTACACCTTTAGGGCTGGGAACTCACCCTGATACCTGTCCTCAGCCCTGCGGATTTGTTTCCGGGGCTTCCGGTGATCCAATTCGGGGGGCGTTTCAACGAATTCCATGCCGTTGGCGCCGGCGGGTACGCCGACGCCGCCTCCGCCGACGCCGCGCAGGGCGTCCTCCGAAGAATTGCTGCTCGGTGGTGCCTCGCGCTTGTTGCCCAGCTCAGATGGCGCGAACTCGCGACCGCAAGCGATGAAAGTATCGTGATCTTTGAAGTCACGAAATAGTTGCGAGAAGCTGCACACCTGAGCGATTATTGAGTTGTTGTAAATTAGGTTCTTACGTTGCGCAAGATGTCAATATACCAAGCTAGAGAGTTGCAACAAACAAGACCAAGCTCAGGACAAGACCCGAGTGATCAAATTGTATGCTCACCCTTTTATAAGGTGGCCTAGAAGTGTAGAGAGTCTGCACTGGCGGCTTCGACATCACCAACAGGTTAGTGAAGTCGAGCAGCATGTCTTCGAAGTTCTGCATTGTACTGGGATTAACCAGGACCTTCTCGCGCGAGCTTCGATGCGAGTTGCTGATGACGGTGATGACGCGGGTCTTAGGCAGCCTGCCAGCCGGTGCCGGGGTGCCCTTCTTGCTGGATGCCGTGCCTAGGCTCTGTGCTTCGTTCTCGTCAGTGAATCCTTTGGCGTCGCGTATTAGGCGAATGTCAGCCCGGGTGATGTTGCCAGCCTTGGCGCTGGTTTTTTTGCTGCGCCACGGATTGGCGCCCTTGCCGCCGTAATCGACGTTGCGAATAAGCTTCTGCACGCTGGATACCACGTACTGGCAGCCAGGCTGGAACTCGCCAACGTCGCGCATTAGCCGACCGTCGGGCAGGCGAAACACGTGCTGAACGCCGGCTGTAGTGGGAATTTTTTCGTTAAGCCAAACCAAAAGCGACTCCATGCTGACGAAGGCGCGCTGACTGATGGAGGCGCTGAGGCCTTTGTAGTGCGGATCTCCGTTGCGGTAGAACGTCACGAGGCGACCCCGCTTGGCCGGTAGCACACCGTCCGGATGGTGCTGACCGGAGATGTCTGGACGGGTGAGTGTGATATGGACTGTTGCGAAATTCCTTCTTCTTATTTTCTTTCTGGAGGTTGACCTCCACTGATTGCATGCATATCCGGAGACGGGGACAAAGACTTGCAGGAGCGTGGAGTGGACGCCACTTACCTACCCCCCTGTTGCTAAGCTGTTGCTATGCTGTAATCTCTTATGGCAATACTTTCTTTTAAAGATATAAGAAGCTCGTTTATCAGAGCTTCTTATATTAGATTTTCCGACTTCTGACCGAGGGGGCCGGAGTTCGAATCTGGAATTCAAACCTAGAGAAAAGTTGTTTGTGTCCTGGATTAAGACTCTTAAATTACCTAGCTGTTAAATAGGTACTACACATCAGCTGAGGTAGAGACTTTGGCAGGTGTGGCAGCTCCCCGGGCAAAATAGTTAAATAAACGGATTCGACTTCTAATCGATGACTTACCCATTGAAAGTTGGTCTTTCAAAGAAGCCTAGCTGCTGAGAATTTTTAAAACAAAGCTGTCTCTAAGTCCTACTGGACTCACTTGGCCTCTCTTTTCCCTCTGTCCACAAGCTCACCGAACCCGCTTGCTAATAGAATAGTCATTTATTAAGCAGAGTTTTTCAAACGAACATTTTTGTTTAAAAGCAAATATTGCCAACAGTGGCTTCATGCTGACTTTCCCTCTAGACCACAAGCTCACGCTGCATCACTGAGTAATCTCATTGTTGACAGAGTTTGTGAGTGGCTTCTGCTAAAGAGAATGCATTGGATTGCTGGGGCCGGGTTGACTCTAATCTCTCCCTTTATCTGTTGTCAGTCCTTGGCTCTGTGACTCTTAAAGAAAATCGTTATGAAAGGTACTCAACAACTCAGCTGTTTAGTCTAATTCTGGACGAAACTTTTCAGACGTTTCTGCATGTTTTCAACCAGAATGAACCCTTGTCATTCATGTTATTGTAAGAACTGTAAGAACTGCTTCTGATGCGAATATGAAGCTAGGGTTCTGAATTTTGAGGGTTAGTTTCAAAAGTTATTGATTTAAGCATACATTTTTACACTTGTAACTCAACTCGTACAGGTTTTATTTCTGGTTAGGATTCATTGACGCTGCATTCATTTCTGTTGTCGCATTAATAAAAAAGCCTGTTAAGAGTTAAGAACTAAGAGTTAAGAACTAAGAGTTAAGAACTAAGAGTTAAGAACTAAGAGTTAAGAACTAAGAGTTAAGAACCTGTTAAGAACTATCAAGGGGTGAATCACCCCTGACCATTTTTTTGCTGCACCCGAACGGAGCAACGAAGCACAAGAAACTCAAGAACACGGGCCAACTTTTTGTTGCGCGCATCGTCTGAAACAAGAATCAAGTCGCCAGCTCTTCAGGCCGTCGATATATTCAATGGTTCTGGCCGAAGGTTGGATTTTTCCCATAAGCGATAGTGTATTTCATACAACCCCTATACAGAAATTTGCATTGCGCTTCAGTGCGGCCTTGCCAGGCCTTCAAAATTTATTAGCATGTCACCCGAATGTGCCTACTTTATCTCCGTCTTCGGTGGTCACCTACCTTTATCTAGTCGGACTACTGGACCTTCAAGGGCTACAACAGGTGGAACTAGGCCACTATGGACACCCTGACGCGAATTTCTCAAATTTTACTGATCAAGCCTAAATATTAGGCGCAGCTCAACCAAAGGACACCATCGCCTAGGCTGTCAACCAATCAGTCACCACCCAACGTCACCACCCAACGCATTCGGGCGCTTTCAAAAAACTTTCAGGGGGGGGAGTTTTTCTACCCCCCTGAACGTCCATCAGGTAAAAATCGACAAGAAAAAATCTGAAATAGCCTGTCTTTTCTGTTTTCCCCGCATCTCAAAATGATTTCCCAAATAGCTAGACAAATGGAAAGACCAGGCTTCAGTACGAGTACATCATAAACTAATATACCAACAAAAGATTAACTTAGTTTAAGAAATAATTTTTAGTGCCGTCGCTTAGCAATCCAGAGCGTCCGTATTTCATATTAAAGGTCAGTAGTTCGAATCCACCGCTGAACCTCTCTACACACTCTTAGTTTTGGTTTATCGTGCCATCAACCTCAAGTCCCTGAAGGTTGACTTGTGAAACTTGCGTCGGCTCTAAAGAGAGCCAGAGAAAAAGGAAACCTAAAGAACGAAACTTATCATCAGTGTGAATCTTTTTCCGTAATTTTCTCCCCTTTTGCAATTTTTTTACACCGGACATCGGAAGCTGGCAAAAGGAAAACAATAATAGCAAAGCCGAATGTCGGGCCAATAAACGAAGAATGAGCAACAGGCAAAGAAAAAAATGGGCTTCGCTTTGTGATAAAATTGCCTCTGCTACTGCTTTTCGAGCCTTCTAATTGTCTCTGGCGAAGCAATTGTAGGGAGATGCAGCAGGAATAAATCCCAGTTTTTTCATTATTCTCGGCTTCTTTGCTTTTTAGGGGGGGGGTAGAGACGTTGAACTGAGCACTCAGAAAATTGTCTGCGCTTTTTCCATCTGCATAACGGCCTCTCCAGCCGATGCTCATGCAGCATCCACGTTCTTCACCTGCCCTCCTCCATCGGCTCCATTCTCTCTCCATTAGTCCTTATCTGTGTTGCCATGGCAACGTGCCCGCCTGTCAGAATTGCCCCCCCACACACGCGCGATGCATTTCAGCAGTCAGCATTCTCTTCTCCAATCAACAGGTTGAGCTAAAAGGTTGCTAGCTTTTGAGTCGATAATGAGTCCCAGATTAGCTATGGATGACCACGTACTTATCCGGAAAACATTATTTCGATAAATATGTATTAATTTAGTAGATTTTTCCACTCGGCCTACCGTTAAAGTGAGCCGACGGCGCTGTGAAGTCGTCCATCTCGGAGTCAGATAAATCGTGCCGATGCTGATGATGGTTGAGGTGCTGCTCATTCTGCTGGACTGGCTCAGTCCGTGAAGTTGCCGATGTCTGCGCGACGAACACGTAGCGCTTCTCGTCGGCGACGGCATCGGCAGCTGCCACTCGTTCGGCAGCCCTCATTGCGGCCGCTTCAAAGTCGGCGACTGTTGAAGCGGCGTCTGCTGCAACTGCGGCGGCTGAGGCTGCCGGCTGTAGAATGTATTCAGCGAATGAGGCGGGGCAGTATTCTAGGAAATCATCACAGTTTATCAGGCTTTATTGAAATTCAGGAAAAAGTAGGTGTGGGATGCAGGATCGACTTTGAGAAGAAAATGATGAAATCTGCAAAACGGCTTGATAGTCTGCCAGTAATAATCTCATCCGCTAATTAACTCACCTTCGCGTTGTTTCGGGTAACAGCTGGTAATGAACTTGCTAACTGCAGCCGAACGGCAGAATACATAAAGATATGTTAGGGCCAATTCGAACAACCGGCAAGACTGCTATATAAGCCAGTTCGAGTCATTCCTGTCCCCCTGCTCCACCCCCTCTCGCACTCTCTTTCTCTTCCCCATCCCGGCTTAGGCTGGTCTTGCTTTATGCTCAGCCTCCAACCCCAGCCCCCTAGCAGCAGTTTTTTTATTGTTGCTGCTCATTGGGGCAGAGGAAGAGCCGCTGTACATGTTTTGTCATTCCGGCATGACATTGCTGCTGCCTCAAATCTGCAGCATTGTTTCTGCCTTGGGGAATGCCAAGGACAAACTGTAGGGCAGCTTCAATAGGGCTTCGCGAGTACAGCTTCGCTGATAGAATAGCATATGACATTGCATTGTTGGTCTGCTACAGCCTGCAAGAATTTTTCTGAATAATTGATAGTCTGGAAACATTGAATGCAGCAAAGTCTCTGTATTTAATGCTAATGAATGACTTGGCTTAAAATAGCAATGAGTTATTGTAGTTTCTTGCCCGCTCGGCATAACCTGTGACCCACAGCCTAATCATTGCGCATGTTAGGTTTAGTTTTCATTAGCAACGTAGTTTTCTAGCGCCTTCAATCAATCGTTGTACAATCGTTTGAAATGTAAATTGAAATGTATGATTGCTGAAACCCTATCTCAATATTCAATAAATTTAAAACGGTCTGTTTGAGTATTTTTACTGAGAAAGGAGAGATCCTACTTAGAGTAGTATATATATATATATAATACTTTTCTATATATATGCCGAATTCCATCGATATGCACAGCGGGCGGGCCGTGAAACGCATTTAAATCATAGACATAGGAATTCGGCCATAGACAACAGCAGAGGGCGGGCTGCCGTTAATTTCAACCTCGTTTCAACACGCGTAGGCTAACTACAACACTAATATGGATAGGCTGCTCGGGCTGAAAGGTGAAACACCTCGGCGCTACGTGACTCAACGTTTTACATCGTTTCAGCCCTCTGCAGCCTATCAAATTTGATATATTGATTTGAAATATAAATCAAATCAAATTTGAAATTTGAAATATTGATATATTTCGCTGCCTGCTTGAACATTTGGTGCCACTCTCTAGGGCGTTGTATTATAGTGAAACTAACACCCATAGACGCATATAACAATACATCATTGTTGCACGTTCAAAATTTCTATGGCCAAAGTCGAAGGCTGTTTAGCAAGACAGATATAGCAAGCCGTAGCCATGGACATTCACACAACGCCCCGACTTTTTTGGTTAATACAAAAATACCCATACCCTAAAAATACGAGTGCAATGTGTCTTAGCTTGATCACTCTACCGCAGAGTTTGGCAAACGGCTTTGCTTGCGGGTCATGGAGACAACCTAAAAGACGACAGCGGTCCGCATTAACTGTAGGAATATGAGAAAGGGGAGAGATGAGACAGGAGAGATAAGACTCCATCTCCAGATAAGGGAGTTGATGAGACAGGTAAAATTTGAGGCAGGATACCATAGGTGAAGGAAAGGATTCGGGAGGGCCAACCTCCAACCTCCGAGGGCCGCATCTGGCCCGCGGGCCGGAGTTTGCCGACCCGTGCTCTACTAGAATAACCAACATTTCACAGACAGTGCATAGTCAACGCTGTGCTACTTTTTTACTTCAATCTGCTATTTGCGAGAGGAGGTTAGACGTAAGATCCGTTATTCCTCCTTTACTAACCAGATGCTTCTTTGGATCAGTGTTAATATCGGGTCCATGTAATGCTATTTTTGCCAACTCACCTTGTCATTCTCGTCAAGATAAGTTGAGAAGTCGTTCTCATCATCAGATGCGGCTAGATGGCTTCGTCTGTAGCCAGTCGCCTTCGAGCCTCCGGCTGGCAGGAGGATAACAGGTGGCCGCAGATCCCAGTCCTCGTCGTGGATGTCGTTGGGGTCAATGTCGCGAACTCCCAACGGAGGCGGTGGTTCCTAAACATCAAAGTTTATATCTGCATATTCTAGAATGTTAGACGAACATTATAACATTCGTCTATCGAGGTTTGTTTAGAGATCAAAGGTGCTCTGAGGTGCTTCTCCCACTAGGCGCTCTGAGTTCGAATCCGCGACCACGCCAAAATCATTTGGGGCGCAGCCGCGGAGAGAATACCTAAGAACTGCTTGTCGAGCTATAGACGCCCATTGAGAGGCGAGAAAGTTAAGGTAGATTGGTTATAAACACTAGACAACAAATAATATGTAAGTGGTTGCCTGCAGTTCAAATCCGTGTGCATATAGTCTTTCAGGTAATTGAGGGATCAGCAGAACTGCCTCCTCACATTAAGATGAATTTCGTTCCATAATAATTTTAAGCCATTTGAGACAATGGCATTTGGAAATATTGGTCTGTAAGCATTTTAGTCTGTTAAAATAGATTTTTTAATTGAAACAATATGCCCTATTTCTTAAATAGGCTTTATGGTTTCAAATAGTTGTTATAGTACAAGAAACAGCAATACTGCATGAGGATGATAAGAAAGTCCCATAGCTTGGAAGTGTCGGACCGCTGCTAGACTAAACTCACCCCAGCATCTTCTTCGGCCTCAGTTGCAGCCTCCTCCTCATCATCGGAAACGTCGGATGACATCGCTTTTGTCTGGTCGTCAGTACCGGCCAAGAAGCCGCTGCCATGGCCAACCCGCTGCTCAGACTGCGGATGACTGGCTAGCAGAAACTCTTGGTACATTGTGCTTGGTGCAAAAAACAGTTTTTGATTTACTTCAAAGCCGTGAGGATTTCACAAAAATTTAAAGCCTGTAGAGATACGAGAGACTCTGTGAGCCAGTGGGGGAGATGAAGAAGAGTAGAAGCTGAGGGAAGAAAAACGGCCAGAGTCAACAGGCGGTCCGCCCCGGTGCGGATACTGAGCGAAGGACTTGGACCATCTGAGACTCGCAGTTTGCAGTCTGAGGGATCTTGTGTGCAAACAATGTTCCGTTCAGGCTGTGACTGGCCTTTGCTTTTGGGAAGCAGGCAGAGCTAGTACTGCGTCTTGCTTATCGCTGCATGCTCTACTATACTCAAAATTGTGCACAAACTCCCACGAAGCTAGTAGACGGACTTATTTGAATTTGTCATTAATCAGTATTGAAGATCAGAACAATAATTCAATATCGCTCGTGTATCTCAGATGAATCTCAGGTAGAATCATCATAATAGCCAATTTGGAAAGTCTCCATAGCAACTAGTAGGTGTGCGTAGCTGCTAGGGTGTGCAAACAATGTCCCCGTTCAAATTTTCTGTCCTTGTGTTGACGGGCGTGTTGGTTGAGTGCAGGCGGCGGTAATGTTCCTTGACTTTCACTTCGTGATGGACGACTTCAATGACCAAGCTAATCACTCTCTCACCTTTGAAAGTCTCGGGGTTAGATTTTGGTCGTAGTTACGTTACAGGCAAACTAAACGGGATATACTTCAAAGTTCTATCAAGTTTTATCCGTGTTTAATCACACAAGTCGGCGCTTAGAGCTTCACAGTCATAATCATTTTTAAACAGAAAACACCCATTCCAGACCCAATATGTCAAGAACATTTAAGCAAACAGTTTACATTAAATAAAGACCACGTGTAAAATATGGCGTTGGAACTTTATATTGAGCTACAGGTAACCGTCGTGATTTATGGGTAAAAGCGTGTTTCTCATTTTTGATTTGTTAAAAACTAAAATTTACATTAAAATATGCTACAGACAAAGAATTAAAAAAATTGGCGCATGTCGCTTAGCTTTGCTTCAACCTAACGGAAAATTTCCGTTCTCTTTTTTTAAACGGAAAGTAGAATCATCGGAAAGTTTTCAAAGAAGACTGGCCTGATGCTCGTATTTATCGATCGAATCAGTTAAAAAATTACTCGGAGCCTCGGTTTTGCACGTCATCACGCAGGCTCTAATGAAATCTCACACAGGATCAATAAGACAGATGATCACACTCGCATGTCCTACTTGGTAATCGACCATGTCAAGAATCTCAAGTCTATGTCGCTGACTGACGTCCTCATCTCCGACAACAGTCGCGCGGCATGAATACCGGGTGAGTATATCTCGTCAGGTGCCACCGCCTGTACGAAGCGTCCAGCTAGCACTTACTCTCGTCTATCGAGGGTACCTCTGCGTGTACAAAGTGTCGTGCTGCGATTCCGACTGCGCTGAATGTCCCGCCGGGACATGCTGAAATGTGAGCAGTGCGATTTGAACTTTGCCTTGGCCAATGCGTCATCTGCCCCGATGGTGTCGCCTACAATAGCAAGACTTTGCTAGCTAGCTTTGCTGCCTTGCGTAATGACGAGTGCAGAGAGACCATAGACAACAACGAGAACACGCCATGAGGGACAACAGGATCAGATTTTTCTCATCTTTTTTTTCAATACAGCTTTCCGAGGCCCACTAATATAAGGAGAATCGAATTTCGGCACAAGCCAGGATGCTGTCAGGACGAGCTCAAGGACATGACAATTGTGCTCAGTCCGAGCATGAAGATCTGCGTAGTGGACGGTGTGCTGGAGTAGACCGCCAGTACAAGTCAAATTCTATGCGCTTTGAGTTGCAAAGCTTTTGATTAGAGATTGATAATCAGATCAGACTTGTTGAACCCGACCCTGACTTGTTAAATCAGTTCGGAAATAATGATTGATCAGTGAATAACAGCGTAGAGAAAATATAACTAGACCACAGACCGGTCTGAAAATATTTTGTCGAGCTACTGTTATTTATCATTACGAATTCGTGTCACGGTACAAGGCAAGCAGTCGATTTATTATCTTATTCTATTGTCACACAATGCACAAAATAAGTAATCTCTTTAGCGCATGCTCAAATTCATCCACTGAAATGAAGACATAACGTATCCACAAACACCGAAAGTCGATTCGGTGCACGACACGCAAAATAACAAACTATGTAGTAGAAATAATCACAAAATTTATCTAAATGTTACTGTCTGCTAAAGCATAGACGTACATTAAGCCAACAGTTATCGTAAATTAGAGGCAATTAATTTACAAAATCACTATCAATCAGCAGAAGTTCTAAGCAGTATAGAACAGAGCATTAACGAAAAAAATGGTTATATCAAATAAACTTAATCGTTCGTTGATAAGCTAAAAGTTAAAAATAGGACCAGCACATACTGCTAGTGAGAAAGGAAGCAGCTTGTTAAATCACAGAATTATCTGTTAACAAAACAAAACAAGCTCTCGAAATACTTGACGGGGTGAGTGGCTGAGCGGTGACCACGCCTGACCATCGCACCAAGGTTACAAAACTCGAATCCGTGGTGAGGCCAGCGCCGTTTTCGTCCATGAGTTGCACTCGCGAGAGTGTACACTGCCTGAAGATGAGAAAGTCAGGGTAGATGTACACACCCGTGTGAGAGCTTGTATGTGTGTGTGTCTGCCCCTGCTCAGGGACCAGGGGAATTGGTATGAAAAATATAATTGTACGAGCTATTCAAGTTGGTAACCGGTGGTCTGTCGCCCAGGTGATGCGCCATTGCTCCAAATTTGCTGACGAACTGATTTGCTAACTAAAAAACTAACTTTTAGTTAACTAAGAAAGAGTCATAATAAAACATAAAAAAATCATGGGTACAGTCCAGTTTCACGGTATTTCAAACAGCGCCATCGCTGGGGCCTCGCAGCTCATCGAGTTCATCGTCAATGTCATCACCGAGCTCCTCCTCGGAGGCGACGGAGGTTCGGTGCACTGACTCCGACGTGTCCGGCCGGTATCTGCCGACAGGATTGCTGCCTGATTTGACTCCAGCTCCGATGACAGCGGAGGAGGCAGCCGCAGCTGCGTACTGGTTGGCAAGGCTCTGGTACATCTCGCGAGTGGTGTCCAGGTTAGCTATGATCTGGCCGTGTCTTTGTATGGTGGCCGTGACACCGAAAGTGCTGATTGCTTTCTCTGCTCATTAAAGTTCAAATGAGTGTGGACAGCAAGTCGAGTTATATTCGATAAAAAAACTTGTGCTTTCTACTCACACACAATGCGCAAAAATGCATGCTTGAACCATTGGAACTCACGCGGCATAATTCCACAGCACTGCTGAATCGGCGGTCCATGCACCCGCGCGAGCCGCATTGGCTGAAGGCTGCAATTCAATCGATATTTTATTTATTGACGTCCTAATCAGGTTTAAACTGATTAGAAGACGCATCAACTTTTGAGTTTATAGCATTTATACGAGTATTTTGTAGCAAGGCGTGAATGGGGAGAAAAGGCTTAGGGTTTGGTATCGGAAATAGCGCCAACAAGGTCCAACCTCCGAGACGCTCCATGAGTAGAGGAATCCGAGCATATACACAGCTGTATCCGCGTGTGTTCGAGAACAACAGATTGCCAACAAACTAGCTAGTCAGCACAAGCACTCACTGTCCCTTTTGAAGCCTGCCAGACTTCCTCCCGGCGCTTGGCGTTGCTTCATCGACCAGGATCTGCTGACGGACCAGTTCTACAGACTGCTCTGTCCTGGCCATCAGACTCTCGCCTGGATGTGTCTGACGCCTTGCTGTCTGGGTGAGCGAAATTTATGGTCTAGATGATTTCTTGCCGCTGGAAAGCTTTGATTTTTAGTGAACTTACTAGCCTATTGAATAGAGATGTAATTACCCCCATTTTGAAAAGTTTGCCCCATTTTACAGTCAACAGCCGCCCTTGGCTAAGAACTAATGCTCCCCTTTTAGCCGAGAAGCAAAGCCGCCTTTAACTTTGTTGTGACGGCAACCCTTACATAAAATTCAGAAGGAATCGTGAAGGTAATGATAATTACTGACCTGTTCGCGATCCAGCTTTTTAACCTGCAGCCGGGAGCCCTGAACCGCCTGCTTGAACGGTGAGGCGCGCTGCATCTGAAAGACTGATGAGTCTGGCGCCAGCTGCTGACGGTGTCGACCAGCGCGCCCGGAGAACAGCGACGGCTCCTGCCTGCCTAGCTGGCCCATGTCGCTGTGGTCCCGCGGAGTCGACTCGCTGATCAGGGTAAGTGTTTAGAATTCGATTCAAATGATTGCTCTGCCTTTTTTAACCGAGTCTTTCATTTCATATATTACTTACGCCATGAATGTATACATTTTCGGGCTGAAAGTAGAGCTCCTCGAAGATGTTCTTGAATTCTCCATTCGGTTACTTTTCTTAGCTGAAGTGTACAGCATTTTAGTAAGTATATAAAAGCGTTAAGATAAAATATAGCTTCAATTAGTTAAATAAATCAACATAACTGCGAAATCGCAATTACATTGTAAATGCAATGCAATTATTTGATTTCATTTATAGCTATATTTGTGTATTGGCGGGTAAAACAGATTATTCTAGTTTATTTTTAATAAGACTATAACAGCAAAAATAAAAAACTTTTTAACTTTAGATTTACATTTATAATCTTCAATTTATTTATCAGTATGCAATGTTATAACTTGTTTTTTTCTGAGAATATAAGCTAAACAAACAATTAAAATTAAAGAAAAGTTTTAGTGCACCGATTTTTTACTATACTAAGTCACTTGACCAAATAGTATAATACTAACTTTTAGATGTACAAGCTTGATATTAGAATATGATTATATGTTATTGCTAAGTTGTGTGAGTTTGTCAAACTTATTTTTTGCATATATTTATTTTCAATTAGAAGCTTTTTAAAATTTGATCGCCTTAAGAAAGTAACAATTATGAATGTAAAAATATTTGTGAGCTCTATATTGCTAATAGAAAACTAAATACAAAGAATGAAACAACAAAATGAGGAATAAGCATTGCATTCAAATCCTTAACTCGTGCTGAGCGTCCCTAACAATGAAAGTTTTTAAAAAATTACTGAGGAAGTGTGATACTGTTGGAAAAAGTTTTTTTGAGAAAGTTTTTGCACAGCTCGTTTTATTTACTAAGTCAAAACTTTGGCAAGACTGTAGTAGAATTTGCTGTCATATTAAAGTGATTATTTGTTTTAATCGTTGTTGTAAAATATTTTAAAAGTAGACAATATTTCATAGAAAATCATTCTCGCGTGTTGACAAGCAAGTTTACGTTTTTCTGACTTAATTACAAAATAATTTCAGTTTTATCTCATAGTAACTTAAAAAAATTGGATTTAACAGATACTTTACCTTGCTAGCCTACTACTAAAACCAGTACCACTAAACATTTGTAGCACTCGACTCGATGCGTTGTCCGAAAAATCACAAAGCTACGATTACATTTCTCAGACATTCAATGTCATGGACTCCTGTATAGGCCCCTATATCCTGTATAATTTTTTGCATGATTTCCGCTACAACAAAATTGAATTTCCCGTGTAGTCATGATCATCTATCTATAGAAATAGGAAATTAAAATAATAGTGAAAAAAACATAGTAAACTTGTCAAGACAGCAAGTCAAGTGACTTTGTACTTGACTGTACTTAAAAAGTTTGTCATGCTGGAGATCCAAGTACTTGGCAAGAAGTAGGTCGGTCGACATGTAGTTCAAATATGGGAAGTACATGGAAGTTATTATCTCATATAGGTTAGTATCTGTTGAAACTTGAAAAAAACTTTAAATTCAAAATCAATATCCCAAACTTGCCAAGCTTGTAACAATACTTTGCTGTAATTATTCAAGTATGTCATGTTTACTTTGAAAGTTACTTGTCAAGTTTATCATAATATTTTTTCACGGGAAGTATAGTCACTAGAGAAAACTCGGTAATCGTAATCGTCTTGTTTTGCACGTTAAATTCTATTTGATTTTATAACAACAGTTTTATGACTTATTTGTTGATAAAAAGGAATAACAACCAAAAAATAACAACCAAAAAGACTGATATGTCATAGTACTGTTCTCAGATTGTGTAGTAGGCCTAGTGGGAATAACTATGGTTTCGCTTGTTATTTAATTTATTTTATTTAAAAAAGCAACAAGTTATTAAATATTACAACAAACTGTAGTTGGAGAGGTTCAGAAAAGATGACCCACCACCAAAAAAGTTCAAATTAGAGTTCAAAGTCACAAGAAAGATAATTAGAAGGGATAATAATGTGACACCCAGTAGAGAAAGTTGCCGAACACATTCCTTGGATATAGACAGCACCACAGAAATTCGTGCAGATGAGTTTTGAATAGACCTTACTTGTCCCACACATGTAGCAAAGCTTTGCCTTGCAATTTACCCACATTCCCTTAATAGTGTTCATAAAATCATACAAACCGTTGGGTCTTGTGGGTCCCCAAAATGGAGCCAGTGGTTTACAGATGTGTGATTTGGCAGTGCGTTGAGCACAGCCCAACCATCTGTCATTATTTGTGTTCTGGGAAGCATGTAATGTTGGATAACAGGCAGTAGTGTCACAGCTCATTGATCTTCAATGACCACCATCATGCACTTTTGAGTGCCATGCTCAACCATTCCCAGTACACAATGGCTCTCGCGGTAGGCTTCATCATGATATTTGCAATGAAAAAAATTTGGACTTGTCTACTTTGACATCTCAGCCAGGGTGACCCAGCTCAACAGGGTGATCCAGCAGGTACTGGGCACAAATTTCTCAACAGAAGTTACCCCAGTTGGCAACAGCATTGGGTGACAAGATGCAACATAGGTGTTAGATTTCGTTGATGTTGAGCCGGATTCTCATAGACCACTAGTAGACTTTATTACTTTAATAAATGCTTCATACTGATTATAATACATAATCATAACAAATTGTTAGTTCTTTGCAACAGGGTTAACTTAGAATATAATATTATCCCAAAATATATATATAGACTTTTTGATAAGCAATACTTTTTTGAAAAGCTGGTACTAAAGGCATGATTAAAAAAATAAAATAAGACTGATGTTCACTTTTTTCATAATTCATCTAGTGAAATTGTGTCTTTGATTGTGTTGTTTTGTGATAGAATCAGGCTAATAGTAAAGCACACTTGTTTATAGAGAATTGTATAATAAAAAATATATAATTCACTTTGTAAAGTGTCCAAAAGTAATATTTTTTGCTTCACATGGTCATTCATTGACCCTTATTGAATTTACCTTTATGTAATTTTTAATGTACATACATAATTAGCAAAAAATGCACTGAAATCAGCATTTGCTTTTAGCTATTGAGTATTATAATTATAATATTAAATTATAAAATCCTGTCCTGCTTCTGTTTTTCCTTATTCCTGGATGAGCTGTGCATTACTCCCTAGTGTTAAATATAAAATTATAATTTAATAATTTAGTACTTTTTTGTATAGGTCTTAAAATGGTTTTAATATTATGCCTAAATTACCAAAAAATTTAACCAAAGTATTAAGATTTTATAACAAAATTCTTCTTATAATAGTCCTATAATGTGTGCTTTTTGTTTGCCTAATTTTAAAGTACTGTGGCTTATTTAAAAAATTGATAGAAAATATAAATTGTGTTAAGTAAAATTTTAACTGATCATAGATCTAACTGCATTCAAATCTGCTTCAGTTAATTTGATCAGCAAAAATGTTTCACGGCCACAGCCACGAACATGACCATAGTCACGATCATTGTGATCACGATCCATTTGCTGGCATGACGCCCAGCGCCTTAGCCGCAGCAGCCGCCGCCGCCTCTGCCCCAATACCAATGGATTCTGAGGGCAAGCCCTACCCGGTGGATCCCGCCTATCGTATGCAGCAGCAGCAGCAGCAGCAACACCAGCAACAGGTTCAGCAGGACACAAGCAATTGGGACATCGTCAAAGCCTGTCAATATGGCGTTGTACCCAGAGTTCGCGAGCTGCTTAACGGCGGCTTCGATCCAAACACACTGGACAGTCAGGGCGTCTCGCCTCTTCACTGGGCCGCCATCAACAATCGGCTGGAGATCATGCAGATGCTGGTCAACCATGGCGCCATTGTGGACAGACCTGGCGGCGACCTGCAGGTTTGTCTATTTTGACATTTTTTAGCTCGACTAAAAACTAACTGGCTTAGACAGCCTCATCAGCCTCACCAACTCACACCCAGCCTCATCAACTCACACCCAGCCTCATCAACTCACACCCAGCCTCATCAACTCACACCCAGCCTCATCAACTCACACCCAGCCTCATCAACTCACACCCAGCCTCATCACACCCAGCCTCATAAACTCACACCCAGCCTCATCACACCCAGCCTCATCAACTCACACCCAGCCTCATCACACCCAGCCTCATCAACTCACACCCAGCCTCATCAACTCACACCCAGCCTCATCACACCCAGCCTCATCAACTCACACCCAGCCTCATCACACCCAGCCTCATCAACTCACACCCAGCCTCATCACACCCAGCCTCATCAACTCACACCCAGCCTCATCAACTCACACCCAGCCTCATCAACTCACACCCAGCCTCATCAACTCACACCCAGCCTCATCAACTCACACCTAGCCTCATCACACCAAGCCTCTTCAACTCACACCCAGCCCCATTAACTCACACCCAGCCTCATCAACTCACACCCAGCCTCATCAACTCACACCTAGCCTCATCACACCAAGCCTCTAAAACTCACACTCAGTCTCATCAACTCACAAGCGACCTCACACTCAGCCTCATCAACTCACGCCCAGCCTCACAAACTATCAGCGTCATCAACTCACACCCTGTCTCACAAGCTGTCAAATATCTCGCAGGGCACTCCGCTGCACTGGGCCTGTCGCCAAGGCAACCTGTCGGCCTGTTGTCTGCTGATGCGGCTCGGCGCCAATCCCCTACTGACGGACGCCGAAGGCCTGGCCTGTCTGCACCTTGCAGCCCAATTTGGCTACACCCAAATCCTAGCCTACCTGCTAGCCAAGGGAGCTGATCCCAATCTGCGCGATTGCAAAGGCATGACAGCCCTCATGTGGACCTCGCTGCGAGTTCTGCAGCCAGACGCAACCAGAGTCCTGCTAGCTTTTGACGCCAATCCGAATGCCGTTGAGCCAACTAGCGGCAATACACCTGCCCACTATGCTGCCATGGGCGGCAATCAGATTGTTCTAGGCTGCCTAGACCGCGCTGGTGTCGACTGGACCGTTATCAATTCGAATGGCGAGACCCCGGTGCAGATTCTGCAACAGAAGAAGATGCGCTGGCTAGCCGAACGGCTCAAAGAGATGATGGCGGATCGGGGCATGCTGCGCGACTCGTCTGCCAATAGTTCTTCCAGCGGTTTGTTTCGCTCGTTTGCTACTCGCGAGAACCGACGCCGATGCATGTTAGCGGTGCCTAGCATACTACTAGCTTGCTCTGGTCTCATCTTCAACTCGGCCGTGTCCTATATCATCAAACTGCTGCTATTTATAGCCCTGGCTCTATTCTTTCGCCTAGTGTTTAGCCGCAAATGCTTGGACCTTCGCTATCCGATGCTGTTGCCGTTTGGTCTGGCTGTTGGATCCGAGATAATCCTGGCACTAACCACTGTGCTTCTATTCTTTCCTTACTGTGACTATGGTGACATCCTTTTATTTAGCATTGTCACACTGGGCATGTTCTATTTTCATTGGCGCTGCGCTATACAGGATCCCGGCTATCTCAAGATTGACAAAACCGCCCGAGTACAGTCGATTGTGCGCGCCTGCGAAGATCCCAGCTCAAATTTTGACAACTTCTGTTCCACCTGTCTCATACAGAAGCCGTTGCGTTCTAAGCATTGCGACATGTGCTCCAGGTGTGTGGCCAGAATGGATCACCATTGTCCGTGGGTCTACAATTGTGTCGGAGTTGCTAATCATAGAATCTTTGTCGGCTATCTGACTGGCGTTGTGCTGGGCACGTCCATGTTCTTGAAAATGTTCCTTACCTACGCTTATCACCCGGATAGCAGCTGCAGGTTGGACTGGTCCATTGTTGGTATCCAAGCTGTCCTCACCCAGGTACCAATGTGCTCCAGCTGGGCATTCTTCTGCGCTTGTTTGAACTGTCTCTACCTGTTCTGGGTTGCTATGCTGTTGCTAAGCCAACTATGGCAGATGCTGTGCGTCAACATGACAACTAACGAGCGCTTTAACTCATTTCGCTACGCGCACTTCCAGACCAGCATACCGAAGGTGTTCAAAAGTCCGTTTAATCAGGGCATTTTCAAAAACTTCAAAGATTATTTCCTGACGCATTCTAGCGCCTCACCTTGGTTTCACGTCTACGATGTTGGCGACCTGAACGGTCCACCCAGGGCGCCGACCCAGTCTGTTTGACAAAACTACTAATTTATTAACATCGTTTAGTTTTAATATTCTAACCAAGGAAATGATTAATAGCCGATTTTTCCGTAGTTAAAATTGTTTGAAACAAGTGACACAACGCGCCGTAGACGTGAAAATTTTCGTAGGCTAGCAAATGCTGTAGTTGTGCTTGTGTGTGTGTTCAATTTTGTTTGCACTTCAATTATTTTCCAGTTTTTTTTCTATAAATCAAGTTTTCTTGTTCCGCCATTACATTAGGCCTGTTTATAATCGTCATCTTCCTTAAAGTACATTTGATAAGTACAGAACAGCCCGCGGCTGCACCCACACCAGACTGATTTGACTTTAGTTTTCTCATTCCAATCCTATGCTTAGTTTGATATTATTGATTTAAAAATGCCTGTTGCTTGTTTAAAAGCAGAATGATTTTCAAAGTGATCGAAGGATTAAGCGGCTTATCAAAGTGATCTAAGGATTAAGCGGCTTATCAAAGTGATCTAAGGATTAAGCGGCTTAGCAAAGTGATCTAAGGATTAAGCGGCTTAGCAAAGTGATCTAAGGATTAAGCGGCTTATCAAAGTGATCTAAGGATTAAGCGGCTTATCAAAGTGATCTAAGGATTAAGCGGCTTATCAAAGATAGCTAAGCTGTACTAAAATCGTGTAGTTTTGGAAGGGTTAGATAGTTTCATTTGAAGTGTATGCTTTAAGATGCGCCACATCCTGGTATCA